>JANAVB010024400.1:28976596-29051596 GCA_029216955.1 Iris pallida | reverse complement strand
GTTTATGTATTTATTTCTACAGTGACGAGTTACCAGGCATCTATAGCATTTTTATCATTGATTTGCTTTGCTAAAGGCAAGTACTTTCTACAAACTTTACATACTGTTACATCAATGAACTGCGAAACCAACCATGTTAAATGCTGATCCTTGGGGTAGCAAGTTAAATCTTCACATGTTGTATTACTTTCAGTCACTACCATGCTTAGAACAGTTTTATATCTCTCACATGATTAGAATCTGGGTTATGGGAAAACTGATAGTTGAGTACGTGATCATGCCCCCTCTACAGTACCGAACAAAGTTTTATTTTATATGTTACTGCACCGTAGGCCTTTATCTCAAAGTTGTATTTGTGCGTATGTACATCTATCGCCTTTACACTTGTACGGAAGTACATTTCATTATGTGCCCCTGCACATTGTACACCTATTGACGATCACGTACCTGCTACAGTTTTAAACATTACATATACATCTGTCTCTATGACATATGTGTCCTTGCCATGATAGATTATGATATGCCATGATTCCAGTTTATCACATTCATGTTCATTTCATGTTTCGTATATTTAGTTTGCTAGAATTAGTACTTGCTCCCGTCCTGACAGTATAATGTTGTAGGTATACTTACTGAGGAGGAGTTGCTCTATGATTCGTATTATGGAGTTACTGCCGAGGACTAGGCTTTGCCTTACGAGGATGTACCTGCGTGGAACCTCGTCTAGTTGTCTATTTGCTTTAGACTTTTGAGAGTAGTCATGTATTAGACTATGTATTTTATAACTGGACCTGTATCCAGTTTTATATTTCAGACTTGTACTTGGACTTATTATTATATGAGATGACTTTTGTGTTTGGAGCATTTTTGACTCTTCATCACTTATAGAACTGTTAGCACATTTAGTCTTATCTTGTTATCTCTAGAATAGCTTACTGTGCTTTATCTTAAGCGTAGGCTGGACATGACTCGGCCCGGCCCAACAATTTGGGTAGCGGGTCGTGACAGTATACATGGTAAAGTGATATGTACATGAGCATGATAAGGCATAATAAGACTGTAAATGAGTGTATAAGCAAGAAAGCGGGGTTTATCATGAACAAGAATCAAGAAAATACTATCTATGTGAGTGAGCACTAGTTTCAACATGTGATCGGCTTAGAAACTTGATACAAGAGTTTATGGCTTGGTTAATCATATGTGCGGTGTATGATTAACACTATTCAAGGTTCAAGACTTGATGCAAGGAGGGTATTGATCACACATCTACTCTATACTCCCCGCCCCTGACTAGTATAGTGGATCCAACTATGACAGTTACGACACGGGATTCTCTGAGAAGGTAGCTAGCCTTCACAGAAATCGGTGTCCATACAATGTACAAGAACAACAAGGAGATTTGTACAAGATATACCAAGGTATACACGGAATAACATCTCATGACTGGATCCAGATAATACCAATCCGTGTGACCAATGTGTCAAGAAATCATGGATATCTATACTAAATACAAGAAACATAGAAGATATCATAAAACATGAAATTATTAGAGAATGTACTCGCCTGAAATCCGGTGTGGAATATTAACAGTGTCTGGTATGGTACCTCAAAGACCTAAATATGGAATATCAATGTCAATTTGAGTTATGGAATCATGAACATGCTATACTAGGCCAATCCGAGGTCTCCTAGTCATTTCTAGGTCAATTAGGTAATACTAGGTCGATTACTTATTGGTTGGTCTATACCATCTCACTATGGCTTACCTTGTTACTTAGGTGGCAACCTTACCTAGGAATTTACCCTTCCTATCTAAACCTTGTATACACTATACTTATTATACATATATAACTATGCCAAGCCATACCCTAGTATTATACTCTTACTTAACATATTCTACTTGCACCCTACATGTACCACCTATACCCAAGCATTACCTTATCTATATGCCCATACACATTTTTATGGACCTTTACGTATTACCAATCTAATCCTCTATACCCATTGTCCAATCATGTAGGTAACCTATTGCATTACCCTACACCAACATACTACCTTAACTCCAATTATCCTATTCTCATGTGTAATCCCCTTTTACCTATACAACTTAACACAATACCTCAAGTGACTCGCACAAACTCAAATGCACAATCACATTGTGCACTGGACACTCTCAAACATGTGCACTCTAGGTACATGGCGTTCCAAACATGAGTCAATCCTGCTGCTAGGGACTCCTCCTCTCATGATCCCCCTCCCCTCTTCGTAACTGTAACTGGCACACAAGCATCAATCTGTACAACACCAAGGTGCAGCTGTTATTGGCCTCCCTCGTCATCTTATCTCAAATACATTACCTAGGCTAATATCATATGTTAATATCCAAATCTCATTTACTTCTAATGTCCGATGTAGAGAACATTGCATTTCCTACTCTCTTTACCTGTCACAACTGTTGTGGATGCCCTCAAATAGTTGCTAACTTGTATACATGCTAACTGTCCAAAAGAACTCCATATGGCAAGTGCATTTGTGCACTGTCCTGACCCACAACCACTGGACTCTGTGCACAAGTGCAAATATGCACTGTACACTCGTTTGGCTGCTACTTGTCTTGGTTTTTCCCTTCTATATTAAAAATCCCCCATCCTACTCTACTGACACACTCTTACATTGCCTATCCAATGCTCAACCTCATGCACACTGGCATGGGCCTTACCCCTACATGTCATAATAGCAGTATGAACTGTTGCTGCCAAAGCTCTTCCTTCTCTTTACCTGTGTCCCAACAGTAAGCTAAATCCCTTGCTTACCTTATCTGGCTGATTTAAGTATCAGTCAAATGACTAATATTAAAGCAGTCCTAAACTGGAAACCCCCTCCCATTCAGTCTATTTGACTGATCACACTTGGTTCAGTCCAAATGGATCGAACCTCTATTCAGTCTCCAAAGACTGAATCCTGGCCCAAGCTTAGTCACCAATTGCATACCCTCTTGATAAAGTGAGGCCAACTTATTTCTCTTACCTGCATATGCATTCAAATTAGTTAGAAATATGAAACCAAATCAATTCGAGAAACTGAACGCACATCAGTTGAAACTGATACAATCAATTCAACCCCAAGTAATGATACACCCTACTGTTTGTTGACAAAAAATTCCAATTCCTGCTTATTTTCTTTCCAACCGAACACTCTAATTCCCCTCTAAATGTAGTATATACGTATATATATATATATATATATATTGGGCATTCAAAATGAGACGGTACAATTGTCTACATTTGTATATACCAAGCCTGAACAAGAACACACTAAGAACGTACTGAAGGATTCCTCTAAGGTTACCACTGATACATTACCTCCCCTCCTTACTACTACTATACAGTCACCTGTACCCGAGCCACTGTTGTACAGACCTCCCCTGCCCCTTCACTCATCCTATCAATCAACCTACCTAACTATATATACATACACTACAAGTGCTACACAACCCCACATATATAAGATCCTATATAAGTTATAAATACATATATAACATACATATATACATCTATATTGGATATAACCCTAACGACAATCTCCTATCTATACCAATATCCACATATATAGATGTATGCTCCTACATGACTGATATCAAGTGGTATAACAAAGGCTTTCATGTCACACACTAGCATGTGCATACACTTGCCCTCTTGTCGACTTCCCATCTTCTTTACTGTTCAATCCAAACTGAACACTGAAGTTCCTCTAGTTCATTCCTATTGACTGAATACATTCAAACCCCTTTTACTGTCTTCATTTGACTGATACATCAGTTTCTTAATTTAGTCTCCAATTGAAATATCAACATCCCTCCACTGTTCAGTCCAACTGAACTCGAAGAGCACAACCATCACCTCTATGCACTCTTATTCACTTATCTAAACTTAACTGCCCAGGACTAATACTCACTTATCCTCATATAACACACACGCACACACACACACACACACACATACACACACACACACACACACACACAAACACACCTCCCTACACACACATACACTCACACACATATATTCATAATATATCGGATATACTCCTATAAGTATTGTCCTCAAATCATATTCCTGATAAAGTGATATATTCATAACACTATACATGTATCAGTCTAAAGTACATATATACACAAATAAATCCTCTCCTCCGTAAACATTTTGTCCCATGGACTGATCAAGATTTCAGTCCTCTGGACTAATCAGTTAACGACTGATACAAACTCAATCTCGTAGACTGACACAAAATCAGTTTAAGACTGATGCTCTCCTATGTATGTATAGACACACTTGAATGAAATGACAGTCCGATCCATCATAACACACACACACACACACACTATGTCATCTATTCATCCACATGCACCTAGGCACCATATACATACACGCATATATATATATATATATATATATATATATATATATATATATATATATATATATATACACACAACATGTCACATATCCAAATCTACCCGTGCGAATCATGAGATACCATGACACAACACCGCATATCCTATTTAGGACACGTACCCAAAATTTCAACTCAAAACGGACACAAAAATCCCTTTGGGAATATGTGTCAAACACTTGGTACGCAAACCTACGATACGTCTAAGATTGTCACCACCACTTTTCTAGATTAGGGTATTTTATTAATTGTGTGATAATTTGAATTATTATTTTTTAATTATTAAATTGATTGTTGTTTAGTCCTTGATTAGTGTTTTTGGTAGTAGCAGATGGTTTAACCATAGATAACCTTGATTAGAAGACTAAAAATGTGATTAGAAACTTATTTGGCTAATTTGATTTTAATTTGGAGCATTAGTCCTAATTAGGAAACAAATTGACTTATTTTTAGGCTATTTTAATACATAGCTTTTGGCCTTTTTGCTATTGGGCATTCCTTGGACTTTAGTTGTATGGTGGCCCATCCCAAACCCTAATCTAACCCTAGATACACCCCTTGGCTGCCCAAACAGCAGCCCTCCCTCTTCATGTGCATATGAGTAGTAGCCACTTATTTGCAAAAAACCTAGAAATTGCCTTCTCCTCCAAATAGCCTATTTTTCTCGTTTCTCATCCAAATCATTCCAAACGAAGTGCGTTGCGATCGTTGGGAGGAGAGGAACCTGCTGGAGACTTGCTAGAGAGGGATCGGAGGCATTGGACAGGAGAAAATCGGCATCGACGCGTTTGGAGGCTCGTTTCATTGAGATATTGACTCTCAATAGGTAAACCCCTCTAAACACTTGTTAATCCCAATTTTTCTTCATAGATGCATCCATATAGGTATCCCAAACTTGTGCATGAAGTTTGGTAGGTTTCTGTATTCGTTTGATAGGCGTATCGGACACGTGTCGGTTCATTGGAACACGCGTTCGACGAAATGCCGCTTAGAACTGAAAGTTGGTATTTTGCGATTCTATTTTCATGAATTTATTGCTGTGTTATTTGAAATAACTTTCGTGAAGATGGATCTCGATTTGACACATTTTTAGTGTCCAAACTGGATACGGACACGCGTGCACGAGGCCCGTGCACGTCCTGTGCATGTCCTGCTGTCCGAGCGTCATAACTCGACGCACGGCTCCGTTTCATGTGAAATTTCATGGACGCGTGGGGGTAACCTCTGTCCACGTGCTCCTAAAATTTCATGATATTTTGTGGAGCATGCACGAAGAAATCCAATGCGCACGGTTCAGCCAATACTATGCACGCAGCCAGAAATTACCGCTGACACGGCCTTCATTTACGGACACAACGCGACGAGGACTCGAACTAGGAGCATGGACACGTAGCCCTTGTAACGCTCCAGTCCTAAAATAATTAGGACTAGGTACGTATCCATGCCAGCTGTATACATACGAAGTATGCTCTAATATATGGAATCCTCGTATGTATACATGAGCTGTAAATGCAGTAAACCAAGGCTAACTAATCTCATCCATAAAATGAAAGAATAAAAGATGACATATAATCAACTATGAATTGTCATTGGTACATGTAGTTGGGCGGAGACAAATCCACTACCAACTAATTTTAATAGGAAAGAAATATACAAGGAAAGGAATTTGGTAGAGCGAAGGAGATGACGAGCCAAGAGCAACATCTCGAAGAATAGAGCGCAAGTCATGGCCTTAGCTAGAGCACCTGCAGAAATCACAAGAGCACACACCTGGCGAGATAACCAGGTCCTCAGAGGGACGTAACAAGATACAATAAACATGCCACATAACTGAATATATATAGTATGTCATAAATCACAAGTAAAGTAAATAGTCCCACTCGTAACAAGATCTAATACCTCATCATCGAAACAGTGGACTAATCCTACAACCAAACAAGGACAAGGGGTAGCACACTATACCGCAATAAGATATTGTCCCGAGCTACTAATGGAATGGGGTGATATGACATTTAACGAGGGTCACCTGACCATTCTAATGTGTTTATGCAATAAGAACAAACCTTCAACGCATGGGCACTCTGGCTCAGTAGCAGTAATCTCAGGTATGGCCCCATCAGGATACCAGGGACCTCAAAGCATAACATTCATCGAATGTCAGAGGCCAGCAGTAAATCAGGTATCAGGATCCAGGACCGTATCTCCCGCGGAGATAACCGGCAATAGGGAAGTGCATACTTGGCCCATATGTTAAGGAACTGTTCTACCCACCCAATGCCTAACATAGTCACCTCCATGTCTCATATACCTCTACTAACTGCTAAGTCTCCTAACACGCCTCTATTAGCAGTTAGCCCTAACACATGCACATGGGGGATCAGCCCACACGCAAGAACCTCTACATGCTACTCATCTCACATATCATCGTGGTACAACTGTGTCAAATTATATGCGATACACTACAGACGGTAGTCTCTTAACTCTAAGTCCATATGCAATCAAAGGATAATAACAAAGTACATCTAATATCACTGAGCAGACAGTAAATCAAGAATTGTAAGAACTGGAAATAAATGAACAGTGATATGTAATAAAATACAAACTGAATATAAACAGTATAATGGCAAGGTATCTTGCCTGGTGTGTCGCCGGGTATGGTACGGTGTTCTCTGACATGTCTCAATAGTCCAATAGCCATGGTCGACGTAATGGTCCAAAATTGTGAGAGAATAGGAACATGTGATTAGTCATGATCAACGACGAAAAATAGGAGGAATTTAGGAGTAACTAAATATTTATACTAGTTTTAGAAATTATTCCCTTATTGTTTTGAAGACTAATTTTTATTAAAAAATTTCAAGAATCGATTTTTAGGCAAGAAAACTCTTAAGTTTATCAAAATAAAATTTTCTAGCTAACAAGTATATTTTTATTGGTTAAAATACTTTCTAGAAAATATTTGAAATAGTACTTAGGAATTATTTTATATTTTTAGAAACTACACGTTATAATAAAATATTTCTTGAACAAAAACATTTCTTCAACAATTATACATATTTAAACCATTTATTATAATAAAAATATTTGATATATAAAAAAAAAATATATATATATATATATATATATATATATATACCCATGATACCAAAATATCTAAACTAATAATAATAATAATAATAATAATAATAATAATAATAATAATAATAATAATAATACTAATAATAATAATAATAATAATAATAACAGTAATATAATAATAATAATAAACTTAATAATAATAATAATAAATAACAGCTTATCCCTTTTAAATAATAATAATAATAATAATAATAATAATAATAATATAATAATAATAACAAAAATCCTTAAAACTAATACAGCTAATCCCTCCCCAATTTGTCCTGAGAGAGAGAGAGATGGGAGGAATGAGTGAGGGAGCACGGCGGAGAAGACTTACCGGAGGGGGCTGCGCGGACCGGCCGACGGCGGAGGTTGCTCGATCGGCGGCGGAGATCCGCCGATGGTCAGCTTGGGCTCACTCGACGGCGGGGCGTGGGCGTCCAGTTCGACGAGGCGGGGGGAGCTCGGCGCACAGGCGGCGGCGAGGTTCTGGAGCCAGGTGGCTGGGCGAGTCTGCCGGTGCGCATGCTCAACAGGGGCGGCCGTGAGATGGTCGGCACCCGCACAGCGAGGTCGGCACACGGTATCGGGGCGGCGCTAAGGCGCTGGGGAGGGCGAGGCTAGAGGCGGATAGGAGCGGCCTGGACGGGAAGGACGGGAGCAGTGAGCTCGGGAAGGGGAAGGGGTCTCCGGCTTGCGGATACACGAGCAGAGGAAGTTCGCTCGGACGGAGCCGAGCATGGCGCTGGGGATGGTGGCGGACATCAAAATTCGACGTTAGCCCGGGGAGTGAGCCGAGCGCGGATTCGAGTGACGAGGAGGCGTCGGATCGGCGGTCAGGTTAGGACCCTCCCAACACCTACAATGAAATTTTTGTCTCATTGGATGCATCCAATGAATAGTACACGGACTTTGTCTCACGTAGTGTGTTCCCGGGCCATCCGATAAACTTCATAATTTTTTCGGCATATGACGTACTTTTTCATGATTTATGCCTAGATGAATTCGTCGCAACTTCATCTATTGTCTATCTCAATGCCATATAGATGTTTTACTGTAATTTGACTCATGACGACACGCAAATTTATTCCCGTGTCAACGGCATTGACATATTGTTTGACGACTCTGAGCTTGCCGACTACCTCGAACTCCCGGAACCCAACTCTTGAGAAAAACTTGTTGATGCCCGACTGTTCCAATTTCCCGATGAGACTTCTCTTGAATTGTTTCAAGGACGATTTGTGTACTCCTAACACACGTCCTCGCAAGCTTCGAGCCAAATTTCTCAATCCTTATTTCTATGAACTCCATCGGATTATTTTCTCTTCGGTTTTGTCCAAAGCGGGATCAACCGATGAAGTCTCTTATCTTGAGATCTCGGCTCTTTATCATTTACACTTCCCTTCAACTTCCCCCGTACGACGATGGACTGGATGATTCGTGCAAGAGCGAAACCAAGATCATTGGTTTATACCATGTACTTATCGATGATTTTTTGTGCCTTCCACATTCCCCTTGACGAATGTCAGTTCCTTCCTGCTCCTGCCTATTTATCCAAGGCACGAACGACTCTTGCTGCTATTGCCCCTCCTGTTGAGACTAAGTCTTCTAACTTTGATGCTCCCGATGCTCCTAATGCTCCTGAGCCAGAGCCTCCTGCTACTCTTGACTCCATCCAGGCGATGTTGCGCGATCGCTTTCGTTTGGAAGATGACCGCTGGACCCAGTTGGACTACCACACCACCCTTCAGATGAGTGCTATCAGCAACTCGCTGCACGACCTCCAGTACACCCTGGCCACCCATCCTACTATGTCGTTCCCTATAGTATGGGACCCTTCTCGCAAAGGTTACCGTATTGATGACACATGGGTTAGGCGGTATCTGGACCCGGACGCAGGCATTTGTTGACCCTTGTCGCTCTGCCAGTGACCCTTCAGACTCTGCTGGTCCATCCCGTGGTCCATAATGGTCATAGTTTATTACCTGCTGATGTTGCTGATGTTAGGCTATAGTTTCATTTTGCTTTATGTAGTAGTTTTTCAACTTTGAGTTGTATTTCTATTTCCTTCATGCATTGTATTTTCTTTCAAAACTATGCACTTTGGTTCAGTATTGAGGTATAAAACTGCTAGTACTTTCTTTCTTTATGATTATGGTTCTTAGTTGTGTTATTGCATGTATTCACTTTGTCTATTTTTATGGGGGAGCCATTATTTCATTTTGCTAAATAACAAAGGGGGAGAATACTTGATATTTGGTTTGGGAATACTTGATATGTGCTTTGAGCTTCTATATATATTATGTTGTGCTTGCTTGGATTAGAACTTATCTCAGGACATATCTATTTACGGGGGAGCCGACATATTCATCTACGGGGGAGCTATTGTATTTATTCTATGTGTCCAGGTATGAATATTGCGACATACAAATATCGTATTTTTGTCAATTATCAAAATATAGGAGATTATTGACCCAAACTGGATCGCAGTCAACCGAATCTTGATAATTAACAAGACGATATTTGTTTTGATCCAACTTGACACATAAAGCTCCATCAAGCTCCAAAACAGAACGTTATCACATATCAGTTCAAGACAGACATCGACGATTGCTTCGACAATGTTGCTGTTACTTGTAATCTGAGTCTGTATTTTTACCTGTTATTGAATCTAGGCTATTGTAAGTTGAGTCGTACTGAGTATCTCAACCTTAGACTTAATACACAAGCTCCACCAAACAAACTCTAAAACCTGCAAAGCCCACTTGAACTTTCTGTCCCCTAGGAGACAGAGTTCGTGCCGAACTCTACCCCACACAGAGTTCGGGCCGAACTCTGTCCCCTTATTTTTAGGACCTGATTTTTAGGACTTGCTGGTTGCTAGTTGTCCAACGGCTAAATATTTAAAATTTTGGGATAGTGTTCTGGCCGAACTCTGCCTCTCTGGACTAGTATATATAGGCTTTGATTTCTCTCATTTCCAATCATTCAATCTTCTCTTCTTCTCTTCTCCTATAGCCTATACATTCAATAGATTATTCTTCTTATCTAACTAGCCACAAAACTTCCCAAGCCCCCAAGGTGCTCAGTGCGAGTCAACTAGAAGTTTGTGTGCAAGAGTTTCAAAAGAAGTCATTTGGACAATTTCAAGTTTCGCCATCCGCGAATCTGTAAGAAGTTGGCATGCGCTTCTGGGTAAAGGCACGTGGTTGTACGCTATTTCACAAATAGTGGATTTCAATCCTGAGGTAGAGTTCTCAGGCCTGGACTAGTCCTCCATGAGGGAAACCAGGTTAAAAAAATGCTGTGTCTACGTATGCTTCTTTGATCTCTATTTATATTCTACACTTATACTCTGATTATTAATTCTGTTGAATAGAGTTAAATTTTTAATTGGGTATTATCGACACATACTCTATTCACCCCCTCTCTAGAGTTGCCTACACGTACTTCAATATATATAGTTGAAAACTTCTAAATATTTTGACAAATACTTATGACTATGTTGATTGCTATGGTATAGATAAAGATTTTTGGACATACAAAGGCCAAAATAATTTACAAGCCAAATAATATATTAATTAAATAAATAATATCAAAGTCCAAATCTATTAAAATCTACTTAACAATTTCTTTTATAGTTTTAAAGCCCATTTAGCAACCAAAAGTTACCAACCAGTACATCTATACGAATACGTCCTCATTAGGGTTTACTTAAGAAAATGACTAATTGTATGTATCGTTATTTTATGTAGAACCGCAAAACTTTATGTCGTTATTGTTAAGTAAAATTATATATAACCTACATACATCCAAATTAATGATAGTTTAATATCTAAATACAATCAAAATTTTAATTTATGGTAAATATATATAATAATACATATGAATGAAGATGCACAAATCCCTGGTACAGTAGAAACTCTATAAATTAATACTCGATTATTTAATAAACTCTCTAAGATAATATTTTTGGCCGGTCCCGACTCGGGGATAGGGTGCTAAATTAATAATTCGCTAAAATTATAAGATAATACATTTTTGATAATTTCTTCAGACCCCATATAAAATATAAATTAATAATTCCTTATATATAGCATATTACATGAATGATTTATGAAGGTTTTTTGAAAAATGACTCAATTGTCTTTTGTTTTTTGTTGAAATCAATTTCCCCTTGAATCTCGTCTCTAATTTTCCTTAGCATGGTAAGAACTTCTGGTGTTGTTTTCTCATAGCTCAACAAGAAATTGTTCAATGTGATTGCCGCTTTAATAGCTTCGTTTCGCGAAGGGGGCTCCATTGTAGAACTTTCATCATCTTCTTCATCGATATCATCTTTATTAATTTCAATAACGCTTTCAATAATTTCTTCATCAGTCAACAACTGTGCAACTACATTTTCTTCTGGGTGAGTCAGAACATCTTCGACATCCATTGCATTGCGATAACCCAACTCTTTTAATTAATAAAATATTAATTAATATATAAATTAATAATTATTAATTTATCGATTAATTAATAACTCTTTTAATTAATAAATTTTGGTGGTCCCAAGTGTATTATTTTATAGAGTTTCTACTGTATATAATTATAGACATGCTATACTTTACACTATAAAATATAAAATACATAAAATAATATCTGTATGATACTCGTTACACGCATATCATCATGGTTAAGTTACCAGTTGTATATACAAATATATACTCTTACGTCTAAATTGAATCTAAAGTAGAGAGGCCTAACTGGAACATACCAAAGCACACATGAAGAAAAAGGAATGTTATCTAACTTTTATAGGACCCACCCCTCTTATTCAATAGGTCAAGAGTACTATATATGCAAATAAAGGATAGACGAGGGAGTTAAACGTAAAATACCTATTTCTATGCTAAACGAGCTCATCCGAAGGGGAACGTCTTCGGTTTCGATGCTGTCGAGTCAGAGTATGCAAGAACGTGTGGCCTGGACCGGCTAGGTGCTCCAGTTGGTTTCGACCGAGGTAGCACAACATGGTGAAGACGATGCTCAAACGGTGGACTAGTTGCTGCCATGGTCAGCCGTGGGGTGCTGGCCGGAGTAACAAAGGTGGCAACCAGCGCAAGCGCAAGGGCGCTGAGAGGTTGGGCGTGTGGTCGCTGCTGACAGCGTGGGGCCGCAATGATGGTAAAGGGGGGGTCGTGTGTTCAGGCGACTCCGATGGCACGGGCGGTCAGTGCTGGGCCTGGCACGGTAGATGCTGCTCAGTTGCTACTGCTGCAGCTATCGGCGCTGGCATGGGGATTGCGTGGCGCAACCAGTAGTGGTGCAACATTGCAGACGGAGGTGCGTTGGCTATATGAAGGGTGGTCGGAGTCAGGTGCGTGTCACAGGAATGGAGGGGAAGGTGAGGATGGGCTGATGAGTAAGTGACGGTTCCCTTTAATGGAATAATCAATCAATTAATTGGTGGAGCCATAGGGGTTTTGTAGGTTTATATAGGGAATATGGGAGTAGAGGCTGGGCCTTTTGAAGCGAGGCTTGGATTGGGCATGTTGGTGTTTAAATATGTTGTGAATCATCATGAACTAAATGGGCCAATTGGATTTTACAAGAATTAAATGGAGACAGATTCACATGGCTTCAATGATGATGGTTGGAGGGGTTTGGGCTTGGTATAGGGATATTTAGTTTGGAAGAGTTGATGGCTTCTTAGGAAGGAAGTGTGTAGGAGGAATAACGAAGTATATAATTTGGCCAATTCATGGATCTAGAAACAATTAGTTAAGAATTTAAATGGAGTCTAGGATTTCATATCTGGGTTTGGAATCAGGGAAGATTGAGAAAATACTTAGTTATAGCCTAGAGTTAGTTAAAAGTCAAGGGCCCAAAAATAAATATATGGCTAATATATCTATGGGCTTGACATCCCTAACTCATAATTACCTATGGGTTCGCATGTCCCAACAACTTATGAATCTCATATATTTACAGTTACCAAAATATCATCAATATCAGTTTATTTATGAATCAATTTACTAGAAATGTAAAGAAAAATTTCTAATGGCTTTTGTTAATTCAAAACGTACTAACAACTAGTATAAATATACATTATAATAAAAATTTTGGGAGAGGCCTTACATTGAATTGCCTGAGCACCTTCATTTGGAATATCAAGAATTTTCACTAAGTCGGTATCAAAATAAGTTCGATGGGACGGAAAGATAGTCCACTTGATCGGTGCACCGGGGCATATGTTACGAATAGAGAAATCCGCATACCACAATAGGGATTAGTCATGAGTTTCGAAGTAAAACCTAGTAAATGTCCCGTCGTCCGATTGGACGGGCAAAAAAAGTGATCCTTGGATAGGATCCGAAGACGAGGCTCCTTCGCTAGCCTCAGTCTTCTTCCTCTTGAAGGGGTTATGAATCCTAGGCATAATTTCTAAGAAAAGTATAAAAAATCACGAAATTAAAATAGAGAGAAGGAGGAAGTTATACCTTCTAAAATTTGAGTTTGTGGAAGAGAACGAGAATTTACGCACGAATCCAAATTTTGGATTGAAAAACTCCAAAGGATTTGAGAGAAATTGAATGATGAAAAGCTAGGGTTTGGAGCTCTCGGGCGCGACTGCTGCTCTATTTGGAGGAGATGAAGGTGATGAATAGGAAGGGCCACATTCCAATCTGACTTAAAAATACCCAACACCAACCGAACTTGGGCCGGATTCGGTGCGAGTTCGCCTAGGTTCTATTGAGATATTTTTGTGCATAAAAAAAATCATTTTATATTCATCAATCCTTTTTCAATTATTTAATTCCAATTTTAGTTATTTTAAATTTCAATTAAGATAATTAATATTATTTTATGAATTAAATTTTGTTACGTATCAACTGTTTTAGATTAGTTGTAGGGGTACTGTCCCAGCTAACGGACATTCACAGGGGAATGCTTAAGTACCGTTTCAGCTTCGACCTTGGTCGTGGTGACAAACAGATCTTTTGTAGGCTTGTCTTAAAACAGGTTTTGTATATTAAAAAATAATTAATAAAACAAAATTAATTAATATTATTGACATCTAAAATTTCTAATTCTCAATATAAATAATTGAAACGATCTTCCGCTAATAGTTTTGTAAAGATGTCATCCAATTGGTTCTCTATGTCTACATATTCAAGGTTAATATCTTTATTTGTTTGATGGTCTCTAAGAAAATAATGTCGAATCTTAATATGCTTAGTGCGAGAATGACATACAGGATTCTTAGTCAAATTAATAGCACTAGTATTGTCACAAAAAATGGGTATGTGTGAATACTGTAAACCAATGTCTTCTAAGGTTTACTTCATCCTCAAAATTTGTGCACAACAAAGTTCTGCGACGATATACTCAACCTCAGTAGTTGATAATGTGACAAAATTTTGCTTTTGGCTAAACCAAAAGACTAGAGCCTTACCTAGGAAATGATACGTACCGCTAGTACTTTTCCTATCTACTTTGCATCCAGCAAAGTCAACATCCGAGTAACCGGTTAGCTCAAAGGACGTAGTTTTGGGATACCATAAGCCGACAAAAAAGTGCCTTTAAGGTATCGAAAGATACGTCTAACTACACACAAATGTGATTTCTTAGGGTTAGCTTGGAAACGTGCACACAAGCAAATACTAAATATTATATCAGGACGACTAGCAGTTAATAAAGTTAACTACTAATCATACCTCAATACTTATGTATGTCGACCGATTTGCCTTGCTTATCAATATCAAGCTTGGTTGAAGTTGCAATCGGAGTGCCAAGAGGTTTGATGGTTTCCAGATCGAACTTGTTTAGTAAGTCTTTTGTGTACTTGGCTTGATTAATGAACGTTCCATTGTTACTTTATTTGATTTGCAATCCAAGAAAGAATTTGAGTTCTCCCATCATGCTCATCTCAAACTCATTCTGCATACACTTTGAATTTTTTTGACAAAGAGACTCATCAGTAGATCCAAAGATAATATCGTCAACATAAATCTGAATTAAAAGAAGATTTTCTTTCAAAGATTTTATAAACTGTATAGTGTCAACCTTCCCTTTTGCAAAACCGTTATCAAGTAGAAAAGAGCTTAAACGATCGTACCAAGAACGAAGGACTTGTTTCAGACCATATAAGAAATGCAATTTTTACGCCCATTTAAAAAAGTTTGAAATTATAAAAACATAGAAATGCACATAACATACGAATGGATTCTAATCTTTCAAGTGGGGCATAGGTTTCATCGTAGTCGATACCTTCCTCTTGGTTGTATCCTTGATCTATTAGTCGGGCCTTGTTACGAGTAACTAAACCATTCTTATTGAGTTTATTTCGAAATACCCAGCGGGTGCCAATGGTCGGATGAACAATGGGCTTGGGAACATGTTTCCAAACTTGATTTCATTCAAATTGGTTTAATTTCTCTTGCATAGAATCTAACTACAAATTATTGCTACATGCTTCTTCAATAGTTTTGGGTTCTAGATGTGAAATAAATGGAACACAAGAAACTATATCTTTGTTAGAGGAACGAGTACTGACACCCTTGGTAATCTCACTTATTACCAAGTCCTTGGGATGGTCAGCCATAAACTTTATTCTTTTTTGCAGACTCTCAAGGTAGCTGGTTCGGCTTCTGGTTCTGTACGTGCTCTGCTTGATAGATTTGTATGTGTTGTGCTTGAAGGTTCTGCAGGTGCTGTGCTCTGTGTACTAACGTCTTCATCATCATTATCGATTGTCTGTTGATTTAGTTCATCAAAAGTAATGTTCACTAACTCTTCGATGATCATAGTCCTTTTGTTGAAGACTCAGTACCCTTTGCTTTTGGTCGCATAACCTCAAAATATACCTTCATCGGCCTTTTTGTCAAACTTTTCTAAATTATCTTTAGGATTAAGAATAAAGCATTTGCAATCAATGATTTTGAAGTAAGAAACTGAGGGTGTTCTATCAAACCATAACTCATAGAAAGTCTTCTTCGATTTAGGTCGAATTAGAACAGCTTCAGCCTAAAAGTATTTAGGTAGACTATAATGGTTTAACATAACTCTAGCCATTTCAGATAGAGTCATGTTCTTACGTTCCACAACTCCATTTTATTGTAGAGTCCTAGGCAGGAGAAATCATGCAGATAATCGTGTGTGTCACAAAATTGCTCAAACTCTGTATTCTCAAATTCGTTGCCATGATCACTTCAAATATGAGTGATCATGAATCCTTTTTCATTCTAAACTTTTTTGCAAAAGGAGATGAATTCAGACAATGTATTGTTTTGCGTGCAAGAAAATATACCCACGTGTATCTAGAGAAATCATCTACTATTACAAAAGTCTATAACTTACCACCTAGGCTAGCAATTCTACTAGGTCTAAATAAATCTATATACAGTAATTGTAGAGATCTAGTAGTACTTATAACGTTCTTGGACTTAAATATGGATCAGATAGCTTTGTTCTTTTTGCATTCACTACATACCGTATTCTTCTTAAAGGTGATGTCCGACAAGCCTCGTACCAATTTCTTCGTGGATAGTCTTAAAATTGTGTCCATATTTGCATGATCGAGTCTCATATGCCATAGTTGACTCTCATCATTCTTGGCAATTAAGCATCTACCTGCTTTGTTAGCATCTTCCAACAGATAATATATATATATATATATATATATATATATATATATATATATATATATATATATTGTCTTTCCTAATACCTTCAAAGATAGTACTACCAGTTGAGCTATCAACTATATTACATTTATCTTTGACAAAGTTAATACCATAACCATGACCAGCTAAATGGCTTATGCTGAGTAGGTTATGTTTTAACTCGGTTACTAGACAGACATCTTTAATCATAGGATAGGAGGACTTACCAATATTGCCGATACCTACTATATCCTTAAAGATTATTACTAAAGGAGACGTATCCTTCTAACTCCTTCGACAATGTTGCGAATAAGAAGCATTATCAATTATGTGCCGTGAGCAACCGCTGTCAAGGATCTATTTGCTTCTAGCATGCGTAGGGTGTTCCACCGAAAAAGAAATTTACAGATGAAACTTTTGGTACCCATTTCTTGTAGGGTCCTAAAATGTTAGTCTTTGGTATCCATGCACATAACTTCAAATCAACTAACTTTCTTACTCTACATGCAGGAAAAATATGACCAATGGTGCCACAATAATGACATCTAACATGTTGAGTGTTAGATGCAGTGTGTTATGCATGATTGGTAGGTCTTGGTTTTTTAGTTGAATATATTTGTAATAAAATGCATGCCTATTAGTCTTTGGGCAAAGATTTGGTTGGGTTTGGTCTGACAGTGTTGGGTTTGACAGTGTCCGGTGTTTCGGTAAGTGATACGTATTAGTGTAGGAAGCAACAACCTCAGGCTATTTTCCTAACCTAATTTTCAACTTTTTGGAGGTGTCATACAGTGTATTGTAGCAAGCAATGAGTGCATCATTTCTGACTAGAGCTTGCTGAAGACTCTTCTACTCTTTGAGTAAGTCTTCCTCTAGTTTGGTAATGGTATTGTCTCTCTCTTCGGATAGCCTTGTGGTCTCGTGTAACTACAACTTAACATAAGAAATCTCACCTACCTCACTAGAATTATCATTACTTCTAACCTCAACTAGTAGGTCGGTAAGTCTTCCTATTTCATCTTTGTACTCTTTGAGTACCTTCTTAGAATTTTGGTATTTGTAACACAGTTTTTTGTAGTCACCTAACAGGTCACTAAAGGCTTCACCTAATTGTTCAAAGATAAAATCATCATATGTATCAAACATGGGGTTAGTATTTCCCTGATCATATGCCATTAAGCATACATTTGCAACTTCATTTGATTGTTCACCATCTGATTGTTCATCATCTGAGTTGCTAGCTTCTCTTTTATGCCATATACTTGTGTTAGCATACCTTATGGATGTTAATTTCTTCAGGTAACCCTTTTCATACTTACTTTTTCTGGTTTATGATGATGCTGTCGGACAATCCTTCTTGATGTATCCTTTCTTTCTGCAACCGTAGCAGATTGGATCTTCTTTATTGTTGTTGTTGTGCTCTTTTGTTCTTCAGTTGAATCTCATGAACTTCTTTACTAAGAGAGCTTAATCTTCAGAGTCAGAGTCACTGTGTCGAAATCATCTTCGATAGATCTTCTGTGTTGAGCTTTGAGGGTGATCAATTTCTCCTTTGGTGCAAATTCTTCAAAGTCTTGAAGTTCCAGCTCGTGAGTGAGTAGCTTACTCATGATTATTTTAAGAGACATAGTAGTGAGGTCGTTTCCTTTAATAATTGCAGTAGCCTTTGGAATCCAGTTCTTCGTAAGAGCTCGTAGAAGTTTTTGAATCTTCTCATGGTTATTGTATTCCTTGTCTAGAGAAGACAAAGGGTTTACAATATTCAAAAATCTTGTAAACATCTGAGTGACGGATTCGTTTGGCTTCATCTTGAATGCCTCATACTCCTGAGTAAGTCGACTGATCTTTGACTCCTTGACTTGCATCGTACCTTCGTGAGTAACTTCGAGAAGTTTCCACACTTCATTGGATGATGTGCATGTTGACACCCAGTTAAATTCAGTCATGTTTAAGGCACAAAATAAAGATTTAATAGCACTTGCGTTAAGACTAGCCTATTTCTTTTCAGCCTTATTATACTTGTCATGGGATTTCTCAACCAACTCTCCATCAACAAGTATACGAAAAGAATTTTTATAACCATCAATCACAATAGACCATAAGTCAAAATCTAGAGATTTCAAGAAGAAACTCATTCATGTTTTCATGTTTTCCAGTATGTGTAATTGGTACCATCAAATAGTAGGGGTCTATTTGTGGCTTGGCCTTCACTTGTGAATTTTACAGTTGTCATGTGTGATATAGTGATATATGTAACAATAGTATATATGAGAATATAATAATAGTGTTATGTCGCGCCCTTCTGATACTAATTGTAGGAACGAAATATAAAGCGCTATACTTTAGAGGGGGGTGAATAGAGTATGCAACCAAAAAATAGCTATTTAAAAATTATCAGCAACAAGATCATAGAATATATATATCGCAGATATATAAATAAAAAGTAGAGAGCAGAGAACAAACACAAACACAAGGATGTATACTGGTTTTTCTCTTGTGAGGACGAGTCCAGTCGAAAGAACTCTAGCTTTCAGTTGAAATCTACTATGGAAAAATGCTATAAGTTTTCATGCAAAGTTCTTGTAACTTCTACAATGCGAGCTTTGATCCGAAGTACTAGACCAACTTCAATTTTGAAATATCTTTCTTTAATCAAGCCTCTGATTATAATCACTCTGAAACTTCTAGACCATCCCGCACTGGCAAATCGACTAGAGGATTATAACTAGCTCAGGATTTAAAAATGAAAAGCTTAAAACACTTTGGAAGAATGTATTAAGCTTAGAGAGAAGAGAAGAGAGAGGTGTGTTAAAATGATGGAAATTCTTCTCTATTTATAGCTTTTTCAAAGACAAAATTGGGCAGAATTCGGGCAGACTTCTTTGAAAGAATCTCGGCAAATAGTCGTTGCATCCGTAACTGCGGGGAGACCAAGTTCAAAATCCAGAGTCCATTAATGGAACTCCGGGCAAATTTAAACCGATCTCGGACCAAATTCTCTTGGTGTTATGTTAGAGTTTTTGCAAATTGGTTTTTGGCTTTTTGAAAAGTTAAGCAATTAGGAGCTTTGTAAATAGGTTTATTTTCAAAACAATAATATTTTGAAAACATTTTGGGGTAGACTATTTGCCAGTACGAATCAATGTACATAGTATTTCTAGACTCAATAAATTATGAAAATTATATTGATAAAGAAAATATAGACTCATGTCTTGAACGGTAGCAGTAGCAGTTCTCAACAGTTGTCCAAGTAGCCCTTATATCAAGACAGGGTTAGATCAATTACTAAAATTAGGTTTGACCATGACCAATAGGCCAACAACCTTGACATAGTATCGCACCGATTCGAGGGTCGGGGTTGAGGGGCAGACTTTGGAGGCTTTTAAGGAGCTTTTCAAGAAAAAGTTTTTCCCGAACGTGACTCTTGTTGGCCCAATGATTACATCGTATATTTTGAATATGGCTAATCAGTTAAGTTTAACAAAATGATGACACTAATATTCATATACTCACTATCAAGTTGCTACTTAAACTTAGCATTGTCCTAATTGTCCTATATTATATTGCTATGCTTGTATCGTACTGCAACATATTTTGCTTAGCATTGTCCTAATTGTCCTATATTATATTGCTATGCTTGTATCGTACTGTAACATATTTTGCTGGCCTAACATGTATTTGTAGACATGCAGTAAGCATGATCAAATATGATCAAACCAGGACATAGGCAATGAAGAATTAATGATGGACCAAAGATGGCATCAGAAAAAGAGATTTCTCCGAACCGCCTAGCGACCTATCTGGGGCCTCGCATCGGACGACTGCTGTCAAGGAAAAAAGACGTCTTCAGGACTGCTCAAATATCAGAAGAAATGCATCATAAAAAGGGCTCTTGGTTTTTCTATTTTGTTCCAAGTCTGTAATCTTCAATTTATTGAGTCTAGGAGAATGTGTACGTTGAGTCGCACTGAGTCATCTCAACCCCTAGACATATCTCTCCAAAGCTCTACCATTCAAATAGACCAATTCCTGAACCAAGCCCAAGCTCCACAAAGCCCAAAAGTCCAATGGACCAATTCTGTCTTCTGGAGACAGAGTTCGGGCCGAACTCTGCCTCCACACAGAGTTCGGGCCGAACTCTGTCCCCTGATTTCCAGTACCCTGATTTTTAGGGCCTGCTTGCTACAAGCTGTCCAACGTTCAAAAATTTGAATTCTTGGGACAGAATTCTGGCCGAATTCTGCCTTCCCAGAGTAGTATAAATAGAGCTTGAATTCTTTCATTTCAAACCATCTCTTACCTTCAAATATTCAAGCTTTCTAAGCTCTACTACTCAAGGCCTTATTCTTCCATATTTTCTAAGCCACAACTCTTCTTAGCCCAAGGTGCTCAGTGCGATATCAGCTAGAAGTTGTGTACAAGAGTGAAAGAAAAGTCACTTGGACAATTCCAAGTTTCGCCACCTGCGAATCTGTAAGAAGTTGACGTGCTCTTCTGAAGAAAAAGCACGGGATGTAACTACTATTTCACAAATAGTGGATTTAATCCTGAGCTAGAGTTCTCAGGCCTGGACTAGTCCTCCACGAGGGAAACTAGGTTAAAACTGCTGTATTTGCGTATGCTTTTCTGATCTTTATTTACTTCCGCATTTTTCTCTGATTTATTTACTATCTTGATAGTTATTTTGTGGAGGTGATATAGAGTTAATTTTTATTTGGTGATTATCGACACAAACTCTATTCACCCCCCTCTAGAGTTGCCTACACGTTATTTCAACTCTTAGTGCCTTAGAGAGCCAATTTGAGGGCCCGGTCAGGAGAACCTAATAGTGGAGGAGTATGGTAGGGAGTTCTGTCGTCTGGTTAGATTTATGGAGGGGCTGAGTGAAACAGCGAAGGTAAAAAAGTTTTGCAAGGGCTTGATCAAGGAGGTCAAGTCATTGACAAAGAGTGACCCCGATACTACATTTGAGCAGATTTTGGCGGGCGCTATGGCAGCAGAGGACGACTTAGAGCTGAAGACCAAGAGGGGTTGAGATACTTTTGGAGCGGGTAGCAGTGTAGGCCTGGCTAAGAGGCCCCATATCCAGCATCAGCAGCAAAGGCTATTTTAGCATCAGCTTTAGGGTCAGGGCCGTGCGCCTTTCCAGCAGGCGCACCAGCAGCAGAGGCAAGGCCATCTGCAAGCACCGAGGCAGCAACAGGCCATTAATTGCCCCTTCTGCAAGAGGCCAGGGCATGAATGAAACGACTGCAGGAAGAGATTGGACAAGTGCCTACTATGTGGATCAGCAGAGCATCAGCTAAGGGACTATCCCTTAGCCGTCGCTCGTATGGCTTAGGGTGGAGCTGTAGTTCAGGGATGAGGAGCTAGAGCACCGGCGGGCTAGCAGAAAAGACCACCACTTCAGACACAGCAGTAGAGATTTGTACAGCACAGTAGGCTAGAGGAGGTCAGCAGGGGCGAGCTTTCGCCATGGTAGTAGACGAGTCTGAACTAGTGGGTTATTTGATCGCAGGTTTCATCCTTCTTGATTCCATTCCAATATTTACTTTATTTGATTATGGGGCTTTCCATAGCTTTGTGTTTATATCTTTTGCTATTAGACACCATCTTGTATCTGAACCTTTGCCTAGAACTTGTCAGATTACGACTGGGGTGGTATCATCCTAGTCAGTGATGTTTGCAAGGATCGAGGAGTTATTTTGGGAGACCGAGAACTGGATATGTGGTTGCTCGTAACGCCACTTCCGAGTTATGATATTGTACTCGAAATAGGATTCGTTGAGTAGACACCATGCTAGTATAGATTGTTATGGAGAGAGAGTGCTTTTCAGATCGCCAGGAGAGCCAGAGGTCGAGTTTGCCCAAGAAGAGACAGAGCAGAGCAGCAAAGTTTTCTGTGGAACCTTAGTAGAGGAGCTGAGTTTGCCACATCCATTGATAGCTGAGTTCATAGATGTTTTTTCGGAGGAGTTGCCAGGTTTTCCTCCGAACAGAGGTATTGAGTTCTCTATAGATTTGGTGCCAGACGCAGAGTCGATATCTCAGCACATCTAAAGAGTTAAGAATAGCGAGCTGGTAGAATTAAAGAAATAGGTGGATGAGTTGTAGAAAAAGGGCTTCATCCGATCTAAGTCTTCATCATGGGGTGCTCTGATGCTTTTTGTACCGAAGAAGAATGGGTCGGTATGCATGTATTAACTATAGGGCTGTCAACAACCTCACCATCAAGAACAAATGCCCATCATCGAGGATCGATGATCTTTTTGATCAGTTGAGCGGGGCAGTGGTATTTTTCAATATTGATCTGAGGTCAGGCTATGACCAGGTGAAGGTGAAGAAGAAGGATATTCCGAAGATAGCATTTTGGACTCGGTATGGCCAGTTTGAGTTCATGGTTATGTCGTTTGGGTTGACCAATGCCCTGGCGGTATTCATGAACCTGATGAACAAGGTGTCCCATCAGTATCTAGACAAGTTTGTGGTGGTATTCATTGATAATATCTTGGTATATTCGAAGACCCCAGAGGAGCATGAGGAGAATCTGAGAGTGGTTCTGGAGACTTTCGGAAAAGAGAAGCATTATGGTAAGCTTTCGTAGTGTGAGTTTGTAAACTCATTATCCAAAAAAAAATATTTTAATTATTTAAGCTAATTATTAATAATAAACATTCCATTTATGTACACATTTGATCATTCCATTACTTACCATGTTTTCCTATATCAAATATTTATGGTCCATTTAAAAATCCTTTCATATAATCAATATTGTCCTTAGCATTATTCCTCCATCAACTATGCACCCCCTCCTCTCTTTTATTCCATACTTGCAAAATTTTAGATTCCTTATAGCAAAAAAGAAAAAAAACAAATATTCACTACGGCAACATATATTAGTTAAAATATGATATGGCCAAAGCTAGCTAACTTTTGATATTGCCATTAGGGGTATGCATCGGTCGGTGGTCGACCTATTTGGTCGCAACCGAAGTCGAACCGAAGTTAATCGGTCTGAAAAATTTTACAGCCGAACCAAACTAACTGGTCGATTCGGTTTTGAAACCGACCGACTTGGTTCGGTTTGGCTCGGCTCGACTGGTCGGTTTGGAAATAGATAAGCAACAGTAAATGGCCCTGGTTGAACAAATATGAAGACATGGTCGGATTTTCTTGTACTGAATAATCAAGTTTCTTGCTTCAGAACATCTGATAAATTCAGTAAAATGATTATACTGTGATTTTTTTGACAAAAAAGAATGGGTTCAAAATGATTCAAGCCATCTTGAAAAAAGAGTAGAAGAGAACGGGTTTTTTCAACTTATGGGAATGAAGCAGAAGGGAGAGTTTATGTTTCTGTTTACCTGCAAATGATATTTAGTATTTACATGAGATATAGAGATATAGAGAGCCCTATCACATTCACCAGCTATGATTCAAAATTTGCTCAAAATTGGTAGTACTAAAGAAATATTTGATGAAGTACAAATCAAAAGAAATAGAACTTACTGTCTCACCGAAGTTGGCCGGTCCCCTCCGCTCCCATCAGCCTCTTCGTTCTTGTTGGCCGGTCCCCTCTGCTTCCATCGGCCCCAGAGGGGTGTTGGGAATGATATTTAGTATTTACATGAGATATAGAGAGCCCTATCACATTCACCAGCTTCACATATTTCACTTAGCTTATCATATACTGCCTTTCTTGTTTTATAGATTTACGTGCACATATAGGGTATTAGTTGGTTTCGTTGATTGTTTATTGGTCTTCCTAGTGTTCACTATGTCTTATGATAGAGTTGCCAGTTATGCCATATTTCCTTGATTGACTTGACCTGGTCGTGATTGATGGACTTGGACTTGTCTTGAGTATGACCTGACCTGACTTGTAACATTCTATAGATTGGGAGTATCTTTCATTGTACTACAGTCTATAGGATTTTACATGACTTTTATATTCCTTTAGGAGATGAGGTTGGTACTGGGATTGGCTACTTGACCATTCTCGATTGGAAGCATTTTGTATTATACTACAATTGAGATATACTATAGATTGGGAGTATCTTGCATTGTACTACAGTATATAGGAGTTATTCGATTGATTGTTAGCCAAGTCTAGTATTACATTTTCATATGACATGTCGTTTCTTAGACGTTCTTCTGGCACTGTTCTTATCTTCCATACATGTATTTAATGTCATATTAGTAGGCATATTTTATGTATCTTGTTAGCCCCCTGAGGACCTGATGATATCTTCAAGTAGTTGATTGTACAAAGTTAGTTAGTTGATCATGATGGTAGTTGATTACTTCAGATTCAGGTATCTTTTGTGATTACATATTTATATCCATTATTTGTACTCTGCTTGTTAGCCTAACTTTATAGACTCATGTTATTTTTTAGAGTCTAATCGGACATATATGTTAGTGGGCTGCAGACCATGAACCATAATGTTCATTCTTATCTTATATTCTTCTTGTGGATTGAGATATAGTTTAACTTACCATATTAGACATGATATCCTATTATGGATAGCGTATACGTATTCGAGTTGGGCTGGAGTCTACTTGATACGTAGCTGGCTTACGTACGCACTCGCATCCCAAAAAGGTGGGTGCAGATCGTGACAAAGTTCTTTCTTGATCGGGTTGAGTTTCTAGGTCATGTTGTGATCGGAGAGGGGATCTCAGTTGACTCGAAGAAGATTACGACAGTTGAGGCATGGACTGCTCTGAGTATAGTTGCAGAGGTCAGGAGTTTCCTGGGATTGGCAAGCTACTACAAAAGGTTTGTTCAGGATTTTTTCTGATTACAAAGCCGCTGACTAGGCCGACACAGAATGACATAGAGTTTGTCTGGTCAGAGGAGTGTCAGGTCTCCTTTGATGAGTTGAAAAGAGGTTGACGATAGCTCCAGTATTGACGTTGCCATCAGGGACAAGTGGTTTCACTATCTATAGTGACGCCTCAGGGAAGGGTCTGGATTGTGTCTTGCAAAAGAATATGAAGGTGATTGCCTATGCTTCCAGGCAGTTATGTCCGCATAAGAAGAACTACCCTATGTTTGCAAAAACAAAAGTATGAAACTTTATTGATAGCAAACTTTGTAAAAGATTACAATTTGAATTCTGGGAATGGTACAACTTTAGGAATCCAATCTAGATGACGATTGCTTTATCCCTTGGACGATGTGAACTTTGAAGACGAAGCCTCTGAAGTTGAGAACAACTCTGGAACTGAAGGCAGAAAGCCTCGGAAGTCGAAGGCAAAAGCCTCGGAAGAATGCAGCAGCACTTGGGCAAGAACTCCTGAACTCTCTGATTTCTGATTTCTGATCTTGAACTCTTGATCCCCTTGAAATGAAGACTTGAAACTCTATTTATAGAGTTCTGGAAATAACTAACTTTCAGTTATTCTGGACTGCGCATGATGATTTGCGCAGCAATTGGTTTGCGCAGCACTGGACTGTGCAGGCAGTTGCTGGATCATGGGTTAACTGTATGGGACACATGGCATTATTTGATTGAAATGCGCATGATCGTGCATAGACAGTTGCCACATAATGAGCAATTGATGGCATGAATGCCACATGTACTTTATCAGTTATGTTGGTAGAATATGCAACCTGAACTGCGCAGACATTAATTTGCGTAGACTCAGACTGCGCAGGAATGGATTGTGCTGCCAACTGTCAGCCGCCCTCGAGCACTGTGCGGCACAATAAACGAACAGTCTCCTCGTTCTTCGTGCTGTCAGCTGTCAGAAAGATTTGATTTGATTTAGGTAATGATGACTTCTGCCATGTCAGCCTGCACAATTGGGAACGTGCGCAAACCAACGTGCGCAATTTGATTGCTGCGCAATCTGTTGTCTGTGCAACTCATTAAAATGATGTATATCTTAGTTTTTTGACTTTGTTGATTGATGCAACTTGATTTTTTAGGACCTACAAGACCCCCTTCAAAGTTTTCGAAAGTTGAATTATTTCAAAGTTTCGAAATACTTTGAATTATAAAATTTAAATCAAGTTGCGCATGATGGTGATCTGTCTGCGCAATCGAAGAGCCTCAATTTCAGGCACAATAAGAGGTAGCCGTTTCATAATTCGAAGACTATAAATAGTCTCTTCAAACTTAGAAATACTCTTTACTTGCATTCGTGCTTCTTGAGAGAAAAATACTTCGAGCTCTTTGTTTTCAGCCTTCTTCTCCGACGACCAATGGCTCCTCGACGCTCCTCCACCACCGCCGACAAGGGCAAAGCCCCGGCCGAGCCATCTAACAGAGTTGCACGACGAGCATCTCGACACGAATCCGTGCACCCCGCTCTGAGAGGTTGTTCAACCGATCAAAAACCCTTTTTAGGGTGATTCGACTTCCTTTAATCTTCGAAACTCATCTCTTTTTAGAGACGAGTTCATATTACGCCACCCTTTTTAAGGTTTTGGTTGCATCAACTGTCAGTCTTCATTTTTATGAAGGCTGCATTCCTGCGTAATCTGTTGAATTGTGCTGTCAAGAAGTCAGCACAATCGATTGATTTGCGCAGTTAATCAGCGCAAACTATTGCTTTGCGCATCCTATTATGATGCGCAACCTGATATTGTGCAAGTCATGTCAGCGCAATCTGAAGATTTTTGCGCACTCTAATATTTTGTGTTAAAACAGAGTTTTTGACTTGTACTAATCTTTATCTGTTTTTTTGATACAGTTGAGATCAATGAAGATCCAGATTATGAACATTTTGTAGGAACCCTCTCAGAGTCTGAATATAAAGAGGATCTGTCTCATGTTCACTATCCTCAGTACGATCTGCCGGCTTCCCGTCAGGCTATACTGATCTCCCAGGATAATGAGACTTTAATGTGTTTGATGAATGGACAGCCCCTAGAGTCAGCGGATGCTGTTATTCATAAGAAACCCTCATTCCTGTTTGGTGACGCCTTTGAGAAAGTCTCTCAGCCTAGGCCGAGGATGGAGGAGAGAATAGTTCACCAAGAAGATAGATCATTCTTCATACCAAGCATTGCTCGCTGCCTTTCTTTGTCGCGGTATGCTCATGCTAGCTACCCAAGGAAGATGGAGTGGAACATCACTCTTTTTCAGGATGCCCGTGCAGGGAAAATCTTCGTAAAGAAAGGGCCAAACAAGAAAGATATGTTTTATAGCTCTTCTGATAGATATAGCGTCATGTTGAGAGGCTTGAGACCCGGCTGCATTCTACCAAAGAACTCCTCTATGCTGATGCCTGTCAGGACACCGATATTCGCAAATGAATTTGCGAAGGCTGAAGGAAAATATCCCGAACAAGACATCAGAATGACTGGATTGGTGAATCCAGATTACAAGCGATGGAACTACATTACGAATTGGATTCTGACAACATTCCAAGACAAACTCCAACAGATCAATCTGTATCAAGCAGAGCACGCCACTGTATACGGCTTTGCTCCCAACCCTCATATGTTTTTAGCCTTGGCTGAGAGGTACAACTATAGGACGGGGACCTTCATGACCCCCGGTGGAGAGATGGAGTTTGTACTCCACGAGATGAAGTATATCTCGTACTTGCCCATGGCAGATGCTCCGTATGAGGAGTTTGTACCGACAAATGATGAGCTGGACAAGCTTAGAAAAGAGAATACAGCAATGGTGGCAGTGTTCGATGAACTATTGTGCCATTACAAGATCTGCTCTCTATTTTATAAGAGTGCTACTGCCAACACTTGTTACTCTTCGAAGTGGTTACCATATCTGTTTCTCAACCACATAGAAGAGAAGAAGACCAAGGAGAATGACAAATGCTACCCTAACTTCTTCAAACCTTTGAGCAGCGCAAAGGTCATAAAGCTGATGGAACAGAGTGGTAACTTTGATAAACAAGTAAAAGATGATCATGAGTATCCTCCTTTGAAGACAGGGGATACTTTGGAGAGTTACTTAAGAATGGGCTATAGACCCATGTCAGAAGAAGCACAACTGGCAGGGTTCTTAACATACTGGCTTCGGAGGTTTGTGGTTCCCGGATCCAGTGCCGTGGATCGCTTCCACCGCGGCGTTCTGTTTGCTGCTGTCAAGTTAGTCTTCGGCTATAAGGTGGACTTATTATCAGCAATGACCTGCAAACTAAATGCCAATCTTCGTTTATACGTCGACCTGATACTGAAGGCGAAAGGAGAAAAAGAGTTCCCTCGCTTGGAACTGCCATATACACATTTATTTGGATGGTTGCTTCTTCATTATCCAACCTTAATGGACCTCGGCATGGGACCAGTTGATGGCAGTTTTCTTCGAAGGTATTCGCATGGAAAATGAAAATACACTTCTTTAAGCGAGTGTAGATATGCCTTGAATCTGAATAGAGGATAGAACTTCTGTTGTGCTCCTCTCCCTGCTGGGTACGATCAGATGCCCACAAATATGGTAGATTCGAAGATACAGCCTCTGACCCGTGCAGCCTTCGAATGGTTGAAAACGATTCGACCATCTCATCTGGTCTACCGGTTCGAAGAAGAATGCTATTTAGAACCATATCTTCCCAGCCGATTTGCTCGGCAGTTTGGGTATGATCAGTTCCACGTAGGGAATGCAATTACTTGCCTCCAAGGCAAAGGTTATTTGATAGACGGGGCCAGAGCTTGGGCTTATTACAATGCTTATGATACAAAAGCCACCTTTTCAATGCCAGGAAGGAGTACTCCCCAGGGTCCTCGGATGCTCTTCACATATTCAGTGTTTTACACATCCGTGAATACTTTTGCCGAGAATTTTAATCTCGCAGATAGTTTCGCTACTGCAACAAGATTGAGGAGAGGGAGAATTGCTTCATCGATCCCTGTAAATGATGAGGTGCATGAGCCAGCGGATGCACCTCTAGAAACTTCGAGGGATATTATGTTCCCTCAAGAGGTAAATGCACCATTGCGTGTTTCTCTGAAAGTGGGTAGATCTCCCGCAAAGAAAAGAAGAAGAGAGGAGCCTCCTGCTCCAGCAGCAAAGAAGAAATTGATCCTAGATCATTCTTCTGAAAAGGTCACTACAAGATCCCAATCTCGGCAATTGGCCGAGACACATCAAGAGACTGCTACTACACCAACTTCTGTGCAAAAACAAGCAGAACCAGTAAATGTAGAGAGTCCTGCCAGACCTCTACACAGAAAGAAGAGGGTGGTCACCAGAAGAATTTTAGCAGAATCTTCTTCCAGACAAATCCTGACTTCAGTAGATGCTGCAGCAGGATTTATAATGTCATCTCCCACACCTGTTTCTGAATCTGGGAGCAAAACTCTTGAAGAAACTGAACAGAAGGGAGATCTTGTCCCAAGAACTGAGGTTGAAGAGTCTAGAGAGAACATCACAGAGGAAGAACAAAATGTTGTACAACCTCTTTCACCTGTTGCAGAGGCAACTCAACCTCCTCTTACTCCTAGGACTCTTCGTGAAGAAGAAGATCGTGAAATGATCGCAGCTTTAGAAGATTGCAATTATAGCCTGCAGGATGATCAGACTGCAACTAACAGTGGAAATGCAGCAGAAGAAGAAGAAGAAGACGAGGAGAGCTCTTCGTCTGAAAATGTTGATAAATATATACAGATCCTGAAAGGAATAATGAAGAACATATATCTCTTGATACAGTCGATGATACTTTAGATCCTAAAAAGGATATTGAAGTGGAGGCGTCTGCAGAAAAAGTTATTGATACTTTAAATATTGATGAAGATGTTGAGATCGAAAGATCTCCTGAAGAAGCAGCCGATGAAGGTATTCTGAAAGAAAATCCCGCCACCGACCCTCAAGGTATAAAACGAGATCTAGCAATCTTCTCTTTTAAAATAGACTGATAACTAATATCTTCATTTGTAATTCTTGCAGATCTTGAGACTCTGCTAACACCTCCGACGGACCTGGCTATGATGCCCATACCAACGGTAGTTGTTAGTAGTAGTCATCACTTATCTTGCGATTCTGAAGCGGGCAGCAGCCAGGCTGTCGCAGCTGAGGCTACTTCCGTCCAACGGGAGTCCATTCCAGCAGGAAATGCACTTGTTGTTAGATCGAACCAAGGTAAGATTGCTCTTATTTGATCTTCTTGTTCATCGACAAACAATTAATAAAATAACAAATTTTACTATTGCAGAGGATCAAACAGGAGGAGCTACTAGCTCTACTCTGGCTCCTTTATTTAAAGAGCCTGTTGTCCAGCCACAAAGGGTCGAACAACCTGCTGCCTCATCCTCAACAGGAGTAGCAGCGACTCCTGGAACTCTGGCCATTAATCAACAAGTTGTCCAGTCATTCACCAGATGTTTCTTCGAGTCACTGGGATCTCTTGTTCATAAAATGATAGAGAAAGAAGGAGCTGATTTCATTATGGTTAGGAAGCCAACTTCTTTCTTAATAAGAGCCATAAGGGAGCAAGGGGACGAAGCTCAGGCCACTCTCCTTGAACACATATTGAACGAATTAGAAATCTCCATCAAGAAATATAAGGAGCTCACGAAGAAGGATATAGACTCTTTAGTACAGGCTGAATTTGAGCGACTGGCTCAAGCCGCTGATATAGAAAGGGTAAATATTCAAAATCTTTTAGAGGCTTATTCTGCAAAATCAGCTGAATACAACTCTAAGATAGAATCAGTTACTTTAATGGCTGAAAGCAAAGGACAGAGACTTGCTGAGCTAAAAGCAGAAATTACTCACCTCCAGCAAGAGTTTGAAGAGGAAACTGTTAATCACCAATTGGTGATTGAACAATTCAATGCCTTAATTCAAGAGAGGAATGAGTACGAGACCACCCATGGTGCAGAAATCACCCGCCGGACAGTGGACATGCCCATTTTTGATGAAGAAAGCGGGATGGAAGAAGCAAGAAGGATAGTAGCATCAACTCATGAAGAAGAGCTGCAGACATTGAAGCAGCAAATTGACAATCTGATTACCCCTCCTTCTTAATTAGAACTTTTTTGTATTTTTGTGCTTGTTGCTGTAGATGCGTTTCTGTAATGCCTCATATTTTGATATAAAAGGCATTTTGTTGTGGCTCCATTATTTATTGCATATCTTATTCAGATATAAATAATAGATAGATATGATATATTTATTATCTCAATTTGACAACTTAATCGAAAACGACAAGTTGCTGATGTGGAAAATGAACGATGATGAATCGTCAATGTATGTGAAATGAATGAACGGGAAGACCGTCAAGTGTTGATGAACGAATGGGTGAACCGTCAAATGATGATGAACGAACGGGTTAACCGTCAAATGATGATGAATGAACGGATAAACCGTCGGGTATTAATGGACGGACGAACCGTCGGATGAATGTGATAAATGAACGGATGAACCGTCGGGTATTAATGAACGGACGAACCGTCGGATGAATGTGATAAATGAACGGATGAACCGTCGGGCATTAATGAACGGACGAACCGTCGGATGAATGTGTTGCTTCATTCGTTGTGGAACTTCTACCTATAAATATAGCAGAAATCTGACAGGAACGAACACTTCTACTCTTCAACATAAAAATGTCTTCTGGAGAAGCATCTAAGAAGGCTGAGATTGCTCCGAAAGTTCAGAAGGGCACTAAAGAATGCCCTGCCAATCCAGTTCAGCCGAAGGAGGCAGAAGCAGGCGAAGGTTCGTCTGTACCGCAGCCACCGCGGGACATTCTGGACTTCCTGCTCGAACCAGGAAGGACTGAAGAAGAAGAAGCCATGAGGATAGCCGCCTGCAAGTTTCTCGTGGGATCCAGCAAGGAGGTTCTCGGCTCTTTTACCGACCGCATTTTTGAGAAGGACGGCAGTGGCCCTCATCCCAATATAGAAAAAGATGATAGTGACCTTTAATATTATGTACTATCATATAATAAAATAAAATTTGAATTTTATTTATGAACTTGGCTCTGTCTGATGATTTACAAGCATTTACATTTATACATAATACTTCTTAAGGAACTTGCCATTGATAGGCATCATAGCAACTCGACCATCAAGCTCCGAAAGTTGATAAGCTCCATTTGAGAAGACTTTGCTTACAACATAGGGATCTTTCCACTTCGCATCGAATTTCCCTTTGCTCATATGAGTCATAGTCATAGGACGTCTGACCGTTAGAACAAGTTCTCCTTGCTGAAATGTTCTGATTTTAACTTTGCGGTTGAAAGTCTTTGAGATGCGGGCTTGGTATAACTCAATGTGCTGTTGAGCCATTAATCGCTTCTCATCCAATGCCTCTAATTCTTGAAGTCGAAGAAGATCGTTATTCTCCGTAGTGAGCTCATTAGCAATATAAATCCTTAAAGAAGGAATTTGCAGCTCCAAAGGAAGGACAGCTTCACAGCCATACACCAAAGAGAAAGGTGTAAAGCCTGTGGGATTGCGGACCGTAGTTCGGTAGGCCCAAAGACATTCGCCAAGTTTCTCGCTCCAATTCCGTTTGTTAGTGGATACAAACTTCTTAAGGAGTTTAATGATGGTTTTGTTAAAGGCTTCAGCTAAACCATTAGCAGCAGGATTGTATGCTGTTGAGGCGACATTGTCAATCCAGTGATCATCGCAGAATCTGGTAAATTTTTGGCTGATGAATTGAGGTCCATTGTCATGGATGATTCTTCGAGGTACACCAAATCTATAGATAACATGGTGTTTAACGAAGTTGATGACACTACTAGTCTTGACTTCAGCCAGAGGTATAGCTTCAGCCCACTTGGAGAAGTAGTCAGTTATCGCCAATATGAACCGATGTCCTCTAGAAGAAGGAGGATTGATAGGACCTATGACATCCATGCCCCAAGCTTCGAAAGGCCAGGAAGCAGCAGTCGGGTGTAAAAATTCTGATGGTTGATGAATGAAGTCTGCATGGATTTGACAAGCTCGACATTTCCTTGCATATTCGATGGCATCAGATACCATAGAGGGCCAGTAGTACCCCATTCGTCGGATGCGATCCTGTAACTTCGGACCAGGTTGATGTGCTCCACAGACACCGTCGTGAGCTTCACGTAACACTTGTTTTGCTTCATCACCAGCGAGACAGCGTAGGAGAAGACCGTCATAAGTTCGTCGATAGAGGGTTTTGGTTGTTTGATTGTAGTAGAATCGGAGAGATCGTCGACGAATACTTGTGGCCTCTTTAGGATCTTCGGGAAGTATGTCATGAACTACGAAATCAATGAAAGGAGTTCTCCAATCTTCATCGATAACGTTGACTTCAGCGAGATTACTGAATTCAATGTTACGATTGTTTTCAATACAGAACAGTTCTCGGTTGGAGATAACCACCACCTGCTGTCTCTTGATAGGGATGGCTAAGACAGCTGCAAGATTGGCTAAAGCATCTGCTTCAGTATTGCAAGCTCGCCGAACATAGTCGATGAAGAAAGCTTTGAATGATATAGCTATATTGATCACCGCTTCGTGATAAGGCATTAGATCTTAATGACGGACCTCATAGGTTCCTCTAACCTGATTAACAACCAGCTTAGAATCACCATAGACTTCGAGATTTTCAACATTCAGTTATTTGGCTAACTGAAGGCCGATGAGTAGAGCATTGTACTCCGCTACATTATTGGAGCAAGGTTCATCTAGAGAATAGGCTCTTTGAATAGTTGATCCATCTGGGAAAACGAGGACCACTCCAACACCTGCCACAATAGCACCATTTGGTCCGATCCTTGATGCACCATCAAAGAATAGAAGCCATGTTAGAAACTCTTCAGAGATCATGTTGACTTCCAACGTCTCGTCTGGAATTTCGTCATATAGCTTGGATGTTTCTGGTACAGGATGAGCCGCTAAGAAGTCTGCCAGTCCTTGACCTTTGACAGACTTTTGAGGAACATATACCATGTCATATTGAGCTAGCAAGATTGCCCATATGGCTAGCCAAGAATTAAGTGTACTAGGCTTCTTCATCAATACCCGAAGAGGATTAACTCGGGATATGACATGAATAGTTTGGCCAATGATGTAATGCCTCGTCTTCTGCACAGCAAACATGAGAGCCAGGCATTCTTTTTCGACCGGACTATAACGGTGTTCAGCACCAATCATAGTACGGCTAAGATAATAGATAGCCTGTTCGTGGCCTTCTTTGTTCTTTTGGGCAAGTAAAGCACCCAATGAATGGTCCATAGCGCGGACATACATTAAGAATAGAATCCCTGAGATTGGTGACACCAAAACAGGTGGGTTCATAAGATATCTTTTGATGTCGTCGAATGCTTGTTGACATTCTTCAGTCCAAATAAAAGATACACCATTCTTCATTAGTTGAGTGAATGGTCTACAGCGTCCAGACAAGTTCGAAATGAATCGCCTGATGTACGCAAGTCGGCCTTGGAATCCTCGTAGCTCTTTTAGGTTGCGTGGAGGACGCATCTCTTGAATGGCTTTGATCTTTTCGGGATCCACGTGTATACCCTTAGAGGTAATGACGAAGCCGAGAAATTTGCCACTAGAGACACCCAAGAATGACTTGGTGGGATTCATTTTGAGTTGATGTTGGCGCATGAGATTGAAGATAGTTCTCAAGTCTTGGATGTGATCTTCCTTCAGACGACTTTTGACAGCGATGTCGTCAACGTAGCATTCGACAGTTTTACGAAGATGTTCTCTGAAAATGGTACTCATAGCTCGTTGGTAAGTTGTACCAGCGTTCTTGAGACCAAATGGCATCACTGTGTAGCAATAGACTCCCCAAGGAGTACGGAAAGATGTATGTTTTTCATCTTCGAGATTCATCTTGATCTGATTATATCCAGAGAATCCATCCATAAAAGATATTCGCTCGAACCCACAAGTATTGTCAATCATGACGTCTGTGATAGGAAGAGGAAACTCATCTTTCGGACATGCTTCATTAAGATCTCGAAAATCAATGCAGACTCGGACTTTGCCAGTTTTCTTCAGGACTGGAACAACATTGGCTACCCAATCAGGATGTTGTTCTTCTCGAATAAAGCCACAAGCTATAAGCTTCTTAACTTCATCATCAATAGCGTCCATCATTTCAGACTTAAATCGCCGTTGCTGCTGTTTGACTGGTTTAGCATTAGGAAGAATATTTAGTTTATGAGTAGCAATCTTGGGATCTAAACCTGGCATGTCCTCATAACTCCAAGCAAAGACGTCAATGTATTCTTTAATGAGAAGAATCAACTCTTGCTTATCTGCTTCTGGAAGATTCTTGCTAATAAAGATTGGACGAGGTGACTCGCTTTCTCCTACATCAATTTGAATTAGTTGATCTTCAGTAGAAGGTTCTCTTTGTTCAAATCAGAGTACCCATTGATTATCCATCTGTTGAGCCCAAGCATCTGCTTCAGGACTTTCTTCAATATCTTCTTCATATCCCTCTGGAAGTTCAGCGGAAACCATGTTAGAAGATACGATTATACGATGGACTTCACCGATGCTAGTATCAGAATCCCATGATCTGGAATCAGAAGAATTAGAACGTTCTTCACTATCAGAGTCAGAAATTGCTGGGGATAACATTGGAGGAGAAGCGTATCCGAGACCTCTTTTGGCCTTGCTGTAATATATTTCTGACTTTCCTTTTGGAACAGCTGTACGAATGGGAGTTCGTCTACCTTTACCATAGTTAAGGCCGCTTTTGAAGTCGTAACCTATTTTTCGGACGATGTCTTTTGATTGTTGACTGTAACGACGGAATTGAAGAGGTCCTGTGTCGTTAACCTTGCTATCATCCGTATAGCTAAACTTTTGTTCCGGTCTTTTACTATAAAGTATTGGACGTTCACCTTTCTTGCGAGCAGGAACAATACGATATGAGTCTTTTGAGTGTTCACACGAAACTTCTGTTTGAAGAGATTGTACAACTCCCATTGTAAATGACTGAAAGCTATCTAACATATCCAAATAGTATTTAGTATGATAAATAACATCAGTATACTGAAAAGTAGATGCTTTTTCATTGATATTTACATCTGTATTTACAACAGGACCTTTAGCCTTAACAGGCTTGGTCAGATTGATTACAAGAGGGGGAGAAGAAGAACGTGGAGGAGGCTTGTTACGACGGAGGTCGATAACAAGTGGCTCAGAGGAGGTGAGCTCCCTTTTTTCTTTGTTGCGAGTTAAATCAACAACAAATGGCTCAGGAGAAATGAGCTACTTTTTGTCCTTGTTACGACGTAAATCAATAACAAGTGGCTCAGAAGAGGTGAGCTGTTTTTTGTGTTGATCAGCATCAACTAATTTTTCCTGAACCGGCAAGTGAATAGTCAGTGGTTTAGAAGACTGAGGATGAGAAACACGCCCTTTGACAGGTATGATGAGAGTGTCATTGGGCACTGCTTTTTGATCTTCTTCAGTATCCATGGCTAATACCACTTTTATAAATTCCTCTTTGTACATACGAGCATCGTTGCAATATGCTTCAACGCCCTTGAAAGGATAGAGGTCCGCAACTTCCTTGTGAACTTGTCCTTTGTCATCAACATATTTAAAGCATTGATGAAGAGTTGAGGGAACAACATTGTGTTCATGGAGGAATGGTCTTCCCAGAAGAGCATTGTAAGAACAACCATAATTGTCAATGATATAAAAGGTCACCTTTGTGCGAAGATTGCCTATTTGAAGTTTTAGGCGGATCTTGCCCAAAGGTTCACTTTTTCCTTGATTAAATCCCAAGATAGTAGTGATTGTGCTCGAAAGACTATGCACTGGTATCTTCAATGCATCTAACATAGTCTTTGGCATAATGCTAAGTGCAGACCCTGGATCTATCAGGATACGATCGACCTTCATCGAATCAACATATCCTGTATAATAAAGAGGGCGATCATGTCTATTATCTTTCAGTAGCATATCATCCTGAGTGAAAGTAATGTTTGGGATCAACTCCAAAATACTAAGACAGTGATGGCAAGAGACAGGTTCTGATTCTGGCATCTTGAGAAGAGTTAGGCAAGTTTCAACCTGCATCAGAGCTTCACTCAAAGTTTTTCGAGTCTCTTTAGAAAGACGCAAGAGCTCAAAGATTGATAGTCTAGCCGGTGTATTGGCCAATTGAGCCAATATCTCAAAGTTGTATGGCTTTTCAAGTCCTGTAGGAGATGACTTCTTCAGGGGCTTATCAAAGCGGACTTGTTGCTTGCCTTTGTCAGCCGTCGTTGGCTTGGAAGGAATTGATACTACAACTGGTGAAGATGTAGAAGAGATCTCTTCAGTGGAAGCAGGTTGTGCCGGAGCAGGTTCAGAAGAAAAAACAGGATCCTTTTGACCTTCAGAATGATCTTTCAAATAGGCTTTTCCTGATCTGGTGCCTAACAGAATCTCCTCGTCAACTATGGGATCAAAAGACACCATGTTGCAAATCTTGGTTTTGTCTTTAGAACGTGCTTTCTTCTTGGAAGAAGAGGGCACCTCAAATTCCGGAGCAAGATCGGGATGGATCCACATAACTTCACCGTTGTCAAGAGACAAGGGAACAAGACCTTCATTTGGTGGAAGTGGGAGATTCTCAATCTCAAGAGTTGCTTTAGGAATTGGAATGACACCGTGCTGTACCATCTGCGGAGGGAAGTCCCCAAACTGGACTGAAACCATGTTCACAGTAACAGTCTTCTCATCTTGTTGCAGAGTGACTACACCAGCATTGACAAGCTCCTGAATTTTGCCTTTGAGTACATAGCATGCTCGAGTAGGATGTCCAATAAACCTGTGATAGACACAATATTTAGGATGATCCATCTTACCGACTTCATCAGGTTTCTTTGGGTCAGGGAGTTGAATTTTGTTGCTTTTGAGTAAACACTCAAAGATGCTTGCAGTGTCATTCTCGTCAAAGGAATATTCCACTTTTGGACGAGGTTCCCTCGGTGGAGGTGCAGAAGGAGTAGGAGTGGATGTAGGTGGAGCCACGTTGACAGCCAAAGATTCTTTGTTTTTGTTCAAATTAATGTTCAAAGTCTCTTTTGCTTTACGATTGTTTTGACGATTGTTACCACCTGAATTCTGATGCTCATCTCGATCAGGGTTAGACATTTGTACCCCCAATTGTTTGAACTTGTCGGCACTCACTTCAGCAGCTTTGGCATTGACAATGAATGAGGGCCAATCTTGGAATTGGGTGAATTCCGTCCACATACTGATAATAGGCAAAAGATTTGCCTTACAAGTATCAATAGTGACAGCAGCTGGAGTTCCTGGAGGCATTTTCAAAGCTTCACGGCGGAACCGTTCGATAAAACTCTCAGCAGTTTCATTATGTTTCTGTTTGATTTTGTTGAGAGCTGACATCGTCATATCATTGAATCCTTCGTAGAACCATTCCAGAAAGATTTGTTTGAGACCTGAAAAAGAAGTAATGCAACCATCGGGCAAACTTCTATACCAGTCGTATGCTACGCCGGCTAAACAACCGACGAACACTCTGGTAAGAAGAGCGTCATTTGGCTGGAGTTGAACGGTCATTACCTCAAAATGATTGATGAATTGACTAGGGAAAGTACTGCCATCGAACAAAGAGATTGTTGGGATTTTGTATTTCGGTGGAAACGGGACTTCCTTCCATTCAACTGGATAGGGCTGCTTGATTCCTAATCTTTGTAAGTTGTCTTTCTCTTTAAATGCTTCGAACTAAGTTCGTAAGAGTTTAACAGCTTCGTTGGCGTCTTCTGATGATGAAGAAGGAGCGGGTTGAGTTGTAGCGGTAGGAGGAGGAACAGCATTGTAAGCACTACCCCCAGCTCCTGATTGACTTGGTGTAGTTTGAACTTGTACATGAGGTATTTGAGTAGGTGCTACCCCCAATCCAGCATTAACAGGCACTGATGATGCTATGATTTCAGGATTTGCAGGTATTACGGTACGTGGTGTAGCATGTTGTGCTATAATGATAGAATGCATACTAGCAACCATTTCAGCCATGGTTTTTAGTTTGTCTTCGAGTGCAGCGATTCGTTGTTCTTGATTTGCAGAAGTTGAAGCATCTGGATCATCAGTGACAACATAAGCTGTCACTTCTCTTGGTACAGTGGAAGATACTGTCTGTTCAGAGCTTTCGCTATATGCATCATAATCTGAGGAAGAATAACCTTAAGGGTTTTGAGGAAGATTCCTTTAACCGATTGTATTTCGGCTTTGAGAATGGGTATATCGAAATACTCCTTCAGATGATTCTTGGAGTAAGTCTAAATACCGTTGGCTTGGTTTACGGAGTCTACCGTGCTTAGAGCATCTTTTACCCCCGGTGTCTCGGGAAGTCATGTTAACAGAAGCATACAAGACTTCGTCTTCATCTGACATAGGTTCAGTTTTAGCAAATGTCAAACGATCGAAGACAGATCGTTTTGTTGTTTGACAACAACATTAGATGATGACTTTGTGATTGCAATGATGATCAGATGGTTGAGGTGGAGGTGTTGAAACATTGTTCCATTTTTGTCTTAGATGTTCTCGAAGATCAGCAACAGGATGAAGAAAGCTTTGAGGGATTTGTTCTTTGATAACATTCGGAACATGATTCCGATTCTTCAAATGTTTAGTCCCTTGAGTATACAGGGAAGTGCTCACTTCATTGGCATAAGTGTCAGGATTTTTGACCTTGGAGATTTGTTTCTGATGATGTTTGATCTTCGGCATTGGCTGTTTGCGTTTCACCGAAGTGGGTCGGTTGAGATAAGTTCTGAGATCGGCAAATTCACCCCCAGGGGTTTCTGTTTGAGACACTAACAGTTTTCCCTATCTGGAACGAGAAATTTTGAGAGTTGGGAGGTCCTGGAATTCTGCTATTGGAGTAGGCATAATACCTCTTTGGTCAGTATAAATGCTCCTGTTTGAAAAAGTTCTAGTACTGATTGGTGCAAAGGCACATTCATATTGATCTTCTTCAGTAAAGACTGAAGAAGATTGAGAAAAGACCAAAGGGCCTTTTCCTTTGTTTTGTGATGAAGGGTTAGCTAAAGAGCGTTTCCCTCTGTTGTCTTCCAAGTCATGGGACAAGAAAGTTTGAGAAAAGACCAACGGGCCTTTTCTTTTGTTTTGAAGAGAAAGAGGAATAGCCAAAGTACTACCCCCAGTGAATTGCGCAGGAGCAATAGGGTGTTTGGGAAGAGGAGTAGAATCTCTTTCTTTGAGTTTAGCCAAAAGGCTGTCACTTTTGGATTGCGCAGGCTTAGTTTGCGCATGGGTGGAAGGTGCACTGTTCACTTGCGCATTAGAAGCTTTGGTAGGAAGTACACTGATTCTAACCACAGAAGTTGTGGTTTGTGCATCAGGAGTTCTTGCTTTAGAGTGCTTGGGAGGTACTTTAGTTACTGAAGTATTAGTTTGCGCAGGAAAAGCTACTGCTAATTGTGCCAGAGTCATAGGAGTTTTATATTTTGACAAGGCAGCATATGAAGTAGCCTGTGCAACAGTTGCAACAGACTGTGCAACATTGACTGCAACAGATTGTGCAGCATTGACTGCAACAGATTGTGCAGCAGTTGTTGAGACAGACTGTGCAGCAGTTGGCACAGCAGTTTGTGCAGCAGTTGGCACAGCATCCTTGATGGCAAAACTGCCAGATTGTGCAGCAGTCTTGGAGACCCAAACTGAGTGCACTTTGCTCTTGGCAGAAGTGGCTGTGGTACGGGGAGTGGTCTTGGAGTTGAGCATCGCCTCGTAGGCTGTCTGGTTGACTTTAACAACCAGCGTCTTCTGCGTCTTTCCGATAGACGCTACGTCACATTGAGTTGCTACTTCCTCGTCGGAGGAGAAAGTTTTCCCCAGCAGAGTCGCCATTTTGTTTGCAAAAACAAAAGTATAAAACTTTATTGATAGCAAACTTTGTAAAAGATTACAATTTGAATTCTGGGAATGGTACAACTTTAGGAATCCAATCTAGATGACGATTGCTTTATCCCTTGGACGATATGAACTTTGAAGACGAAGCCTCTGAAGTTGAGAACAACTCTGGAACTGAAGGCAGAAAGCCTCGGAAGTCGAAGGCAAAAGCCTCGAAAGAATGCAGCAGCACTTGGGCAAGAACTCCTGAACTCTCTGATTTCTGATTTCTGATCTTGAACTCTTGATCCCCTTGAAATGAAGACTTGAAACTCTATTTATAGAGTTCTGGAAATAACTAACTTTCAGTTATTCTGGACTGCGCATGATGATTTGTGCAGCAATTGGTTTGTACAGCACTGGACTGCGCAGGCAGTTGCTGGATCATGGGTTAACTGTATGGGACATATGGCATTATTTGATTGAAATGCGCATGATCGTGCATAGACAGTTGCCACATAATGAGCAATTGATGGCTTGAATGCCACATGATCTTTATCAGTTATGTTGGTAGAATACGCAACCTGAACTACGCAGACTTTAATTTGCGCAGACTCAGACTGCGCAGGAATGGATTGCGTCATCATGGATTACGCTGCCAACTGTCAGCCGCCCTCGAGCACTGTGCGGCATAATAAATGAACAGTCTCCTCGTTCTTCGTGCTGTCAGCTGTCAGAAAGATTTGATTTAGGTAATGATGACTTCTGCCATGTCAGCCTGCGCAATTGGAAACGTACGCAAACCAACGTGCGCAATTTGATTGCTGCGCAATCTGTTGTCTGCACAACTCATCAAAATAATGTATATCTTGGTTTTTTGACTTTGTTGATTGATGCAACTTGATTTTTTAGGACCTACACCCTACCCACAACTTGGAGTTGGCAGCGGTCATCTTCGCTCTTAAGTTATGGAATTATATGGAGAGCGTGTAGAGATCTTTACGGACCCTAAAAGCTTGAAATATGTTTTTACCCAAAAAGAGCTGAACATGATGTCACGACCCGCTCCCAATTTTGGGATACGAGTACGTAGCCAAGTCCAGCCTACGCCGCAGCATCGGCGGTAGTACGTTGTCTATGATAACAATGGTCCACAACAAGCACAACACGCTTATATATCATCCACAACTAAGCCAACAAAAATCACTAAAATATCCAATAGTCTCAATATTATAAATATAAAAATCCACTACAACTCAGAAAGTCTCGGGAACAAACCCGGATAGCAGAAAATAAAATAGGCAACTAAACTCCATAACTATAACTACTAACTAATGCGAATCCATAAGGAAGAAAATATGCTAATTCACATCAGTGCTGGAACCGGGTACGCCAGTGACATCAGTGTCTCCAACATACTCACCGTAGACCTCGGGGCAAATCTCTTCGTCTAAAGCTGAAAAATAGTTATCCAGTCAGGATTGGAGCAAGATCACCATAACACTATATTACACAATATAGTATACAAGCATGAAGGAAAGATAAAAGGAATTTAACTGAAGATAAGTATAGGCAAGACATTGTATGATAAGAAAGTACCTTTGAGACGTGATAACAATATGAAGGTAGACTTTGACATACCACTAAAATATGATGACAATAAGAAGGTAAACTTGACGAAAGAAGAACAATAGACGACATGGCAACAATAATAAAGTCACGTGTACTGTGTGTTTTAGAATACCAACTTTCAGCATGTAGACGGCTTGGGATATCCGTCAGTCATACGTGTGGTGCATGACTGATATTATGCAATCAATGTATAGGGGGTCTGTATTCAATTCGTTGACCACATGCTTACTTGTTGTATTCCCCCGCCCGACTCACTCACAATACATGTCCACTATGATAAACATTAGCAATACGATAAACTATAAACAATAGAAAATAATGAGTAAAAGATGAACATGTATATATCCTAACGATTCTAACTCTCGTGCACAATATTAATCATGAGCAATGACAATCATGAACCAAAAGGAAGTAATAGTGAAAAGACGACACGAAGATACATGCAGCATAAAATAAAGGAAACATAGGTCATAGTGATACTTGCCTGCTCCGATAGATAATAAATTCACAAGTCAAGACGTCGTAGTCCGATCTACCCCGTCACATAAAAACCACAAGTTAGATCAACGATTCCCACTCTAAAAATCCTAGAAAGTGGCTAATGGGTTAAGTCAATTAATACTATTCTAATTCTGGACTAAACCATCTAAAATCCTATTTTAGTCTATTTAATTCTGAAATAACAATCTACACACAAAAATTTGGCCAAGAAAATACACGGTTCCAAAATCGGGACTCGTAGCACGCAAACCGAGACATATTGTTGACTTACTAGTCAAACATTATGAATTCAAGTTTGAGTGTGCGACATAATAGATTTCAGCGCCATGAGTGCACCGGAATCGACCGTGCCACAAAATCACGATTTGGTCAAAAGTTATCGCCATTATGGCTAACCATGACCAAATCGATGAACCGTTGACCAAATCTGACTTCTATGAATAAAATAAAATACTAGATGAAACTCTGAATTTCTGGAAAAATTATATGTTTTAGGGCTCGGTGTCAGCTTTCCAAAACTTCAAACGGATCACGAAACGGAGTTCGGGATTGCTCGGAATCTCGAAAACCGTGCGACGTGTTGATTTTTGGACAACCGACACTCAAATAATTCTTCAGAAATTCGAGATCAAAATACCAGAAAACAAAATATATATTCGGAAACCTAACCTCAATATGCCTCTAACAAAAAAAACGGCGCGCAAAAAGGATGTCTAGATCAACGGCAATCGCTCCGCGAAGTCGAAGAATCCCTATTGAACTTCCTCTCAAAAAGCTGCAGATAAAATAGGGTTTCGAAAAAACTAAACAACTATTAATATATATATATATATATATATACAGTCGGCGGCTGGCTTTGAGCGGCTGGGCCGGGACACGTGGCAGGATCCTGCCTGCCCCGCCCAGATCCAATGGATAGGAAGTAAGCCGGCTAGCGGCTGGCTAATCCGAGTCGGACTCGGATTAAATGTGGCTCAGAGACCGGCTATCCGCCCCCCCTCTCACGGACACGTGGGCCCGCCCACACTGCTTCAGTGGCTGACGGGTGGGCCCCCCTGGCTGACTGTGTATATATATTTAGAAATAGGTTTTTAAATTACAGAAAATTAAATAAAATTCAAGAAAATTCCTAAAAATTCCAAATAAATCCCAGAAAATTCCTAAAAATTCCTAGAAAAATCTAGAAAATATTTTAGGGGTTCTAGAGCCCAAATAAATTATTTGAACTCAAATATACCCTCGGGTGCTCTCACAAAAATTCCTAGAAGCCTAAGAAAATAATGAAACCCCATATAAAAATTATCCAAAAATCTTCATAAATCCCAAAAATTCTAAAATGGTGAAATAATATTCTAGGGACTATCTAGAGGCCCCAGAGGCTATATACAACCTAATATCCTTATATCTAACTTATAGACTTAGGTCAAAAATCTTACGATCCCACATCAACGTCCTAGCTAATAATTGATTCTATCTAAAATAAAAATAAAAAAAAATCTCCAAACTAGAAAATAAATTTTTGGAACCCAAATGCTACACATGAGGCAAAGAAGATGGTTGGAGTTGATAAAGGACTTCGACATCTCGTTGTAATACCATCCAGGGAAGGCCAACGTGGTTGTCGATGCCTTGAACAGGTATCCGGTAGCTATGTGCTTGACGGCAAACTATCATTTGCTAGCAGATCTTGAGAGCTTGGGATCGAGGTGATAGTACCTGGAGTATAGATACAGATGTAGGGGCTACAAATTTAGTCGAACTTGATGGAAAGAATCAAGTTGACTCAGTTCCAGGATGTAGCTCTGCGGAGTATCAAAGAGCAGGTTCCGACAAGACTTCTGGATGAGTTTATTATTACAGAGGATGGAACGTTGAGGCACAGTTCCAGACTGTGTGTTCCTAGCAGGGAACTTTGGGAGCAGGTGATATAGGAGACACATCGCTCTCAGTATTCTACATCTAGGTGCCAACAAAATGTATAGAGACCTGAGAGAGCATGTTTGGTTATGTGGTATGAAGCGAGAGGTAGCACGTTTTATAGCCAGATACTTGGTTTGCCAGCAAACAAACATAAAAAGACAAAGGCCAGGAGGATTATTTCAGCTATTGTCTATTCCAGAGTAGAAATGGGAGCACATCACTATAGTTTTTGTGTCAGGATTGCCACGTACACCAGGAGGGAAAGACACGATTTGGGTACGTCATCGTTGACAGGTCGACCAAATTAGCCCATTTCTTGCCATTTATGGTGGGTTTGTCTACAGAGAGGCTAGCAGATATGTACGTGAGGTAGATAGTCAGACTGCATGGAGTTTCCGTGAGGATAGGGATAGTTGCTTCACCTTCCATTTCAGACAGAGTCTGCAGGTTAGTTTGGGCACTCAGCTCAAGTTCAGTACCACTTACCACCCTCAGGCAGACGGGCAATCGGAGAGGACTATTCAGATTCTCGAGGATATGTTATGCACCAGTATTTTCAATTTTGGAGGCTCCTGGGAGGATCATTTATACTTGGTTGAGTTTGCCTACAACAACAACTTTTAGGCCAGCATTGAGATGTCACCATTCGAGGCGTTGTACGGACGGAGATGTCGTACTCCCTTGTCTTAGGATGACGTTCGAGAAAGAGCGTTATTGGGGCCTGAGATGGTTGTGGATGCAGATGAGAGGTGAAGCTCATTATAGATCGACTTCGGGTGGCACAGGACAGAGTGGCATTGGGCCGATAGCTATCTGAGACCTTTATACTTTGAGATATAGCTTAGATTTTAGGTTTATGTTAGTCTAATTTTGTGATCTTGTTTGTTTATGATTGATTGTTATAGATTAAGTGTGAGACCTTGTTTGTGCTAGGTTGGAGATCTGGTGTTCCTGAGGATATCTCTGACACAGGGCACTATTCGCTTTGGTGGAGGTGGAAAGCTTCACCCACGTTTCATCGGACCTTTTGTTATTCGCAAGAGAGTCGGCGCTGTGGCTTACAGGCTAGACTTGCCACCTGCACTAGAGGGAGTTCACAGCGTGCTCCATATGTCACAATTGAAACAAAATGTGGCAGATCCCAGTCACATACGAGATTACTCCGAGATCGAGGTGGGGCCTACTCTCAGCTATCCAGAGCAGCTAGTGGAGATTCTAGATCGTCGGAAGAAGGTGTTGCAGAACTAGACCATTCCTTTGGTTCGTATCGCGTGGAGGCATCACCCTCTAGGTGAGTCAACCTGGGAGAGGGAGGATGAGATGTGCAAGTGATACCCTTATCTTTTTGAGCCTTGAGGTATGGTTCTTTCTATCCTTTTTTCTTTCCTTCTTAGTTTTGTCTTTCAATTTCGAGGACAAAATTATTTTAAGGAGGGTAGATTTGTCACTAACATATTCTAGAATAGGGGTAATTTAGACAATCGTGATTTATAATTATTTTAGATATCATTTATTAATTGAATTATGTTAGTGATATATTTTGGTAAAACTTAGAGCCACCTTAATTAGATGTTAGACATGACTATGGTGGACTTAATTAGTGAAGTTAGGCAAACTTTAAACCCATTTTTATTTTGTTCGTTAGTCTCTAATCTAACTAGAAAGTCATTTAGAACTTTTAGACTAAACACCCACTTAAAAGAAAACTTTTTTTTCCTTTAGAACTTGTCATGACAAATTAGAAGGGCTTCCTAGACATTTGGCCTTAACCCAAACACTAGTCTAACCTAATATGGTCTGCCACCTTTATCCTCCCTTGCCTATTGTTTGCCATTAAAAAGTTTGGGATAAACTTTATATATAATCACAAACAGAACAGAGTATAATGTAGGATCTTGTTGGGATACTAGGAGTACACTTTTATTTCTATCTGGGAACCGTGGCGATGGAGAGGTGATTCTTTACTCTGTTGATGATCTGACGACGATCTCGGACTCTCTCAAGGTCTGAGTTGCTCTGGAATAGGCAGTGACTTGTAGAGGATTGAAGCTTGTCATGACCCGCACCCGGTGTAAGGGCGCGAGACGTGGGTACGTCCAGCCTACGCCGTAGTGTCGGCGGTAGAACGCTGTCCTAGGTCCAACATCTAACACAAACTAAAGTATGCTCCAATTGGAGAATGATATATATATATATATGGTACAACTCAATCACAATAACTAAGATGGAATAGAAGAAAGATAATCACCAGAGAGAGTCACAATATGAATATAAATCCCGGTATAAACCACACCATAATAAATCTCAATACAATCACAAAGTCTCATAACTAGATAATAATATCAGTCTAATCTAACTCATGGCAAGTCCTCAGCGACTACTGGATCTTGCTGAGGGTCCAGGTCACCTGTGTCAACTAGACCTGCTCTATAGTAAGTGTCGCAGCAATCCTCATCATCTGTAATATTTTCAACGGGTCCAGTCAGGACAGGAACGGATATATATCTCTCACACAGTTCATAACATAAAAGAAAATATGAAACAAGCTATAAAATAATATACATGAACTGCTGTAAAGGAATAGTAGAGAGACTGTAAAAAGAAGAACATGGTATAGTGGAAATAGATATACATGATATAAATAAGAAAACTGAGCTAACTACGTGATTTAGAGCACATGATTGGTTATATAAACAGGCTTAGGTTATACATGACTTAAATCTAGTTTGGAGTTATACATGAAACAGTATAGATCACATAACCAAATAAATACTCCCCCTGCCCCAATCAGTACACAAGGATCTGTCTAGGTTATGTTATTGCTCATGAAGGTAGTGTGTCACATGGATAGCTAGTCCACATGCACACTGGGTTATACATGAAGGCTCACATGATCATGAGTGTACATGAATGTCACATGAGTATACATGAATAAATACGAATACAATGAGTAGACGATGCACATAATAAAGTACATGAGCATAATATACCCGATGTATCCGAGGGGATAACATTACATGAAGATATCCATATAGTACTAATCCGTGATAACATCATGACAGCAACAAGTAAACTAGTCTATAACAAGTAAATATGTCCAAGCAAGAATGAAACGGTCAGAGAATGTACTCGCCTGATAATCCGAGCTGCTGATGAGAAAGTGTAACTGAACTGGAGTGAGGTAAACCTATTTAAAGTAACCACAAGTCACAACATGGTCTAACATTTTATAAGAAAGGGCTACATTGCAATTCTACATGCTTCTAAGTCCTTTTAGGTCAAAGTCAACCTTGGTCAACTCTGGTCAAACCTGGTCAACTCTGGTCAAACTTGGTCAATTATAAGTCAAATAGTTCTTTACTAATTTTTAGGTCATACTCAAGTTTTCAAGTCATTCGAAGTTCGTTTGAGTCGATTTGGATCAAGTTTGACCCAAAGTTGACTTTTTCAACTTGGTCAACTTGTCGGCCAATTCGACCAAACTAGGCTCCTTATGACGATCCTAATCTGTCCCAATACTCCCCATAGTCATATCACAAGCAAACATTACATTACCTATATATAAACTTAATTCACAAAGGCTATATGTTGTTTTCTATAAATAAATTCTATTTATTGTGTTTCTGAGAAAATTACAACTGTAGGAATCTGATCTAGAAGACGATCACTTTATCCTTTGGACGATGCGATGAAGAAGGCTCGGATCTCGAAGAATTTGGACAGCAACTGGGCAATCTCTCTGTTCTCTCTGAATTGAATGTGGTGTCTGTTGAAGGTGAAGAAACTCTCTTTTATAGAGTTCTGGATAACTGCTCTGGGCATATGCTCAGTCAGTTACTTGACGTATGCATAACTGCAGGGACGCGTGGCAAATTTTGGTGGAGATACATTGGAGTGCGGTTGAGAGTGGTAGAGTATATCCAGGAGAGATCGGTGGCATGAATGCCATGTTGCATAACTTCTGAATGAGTGGGTAACCGAATACATGACACATGAGAACGTGTGTTGACTGTACATTTAAAGTCATTCTGAATGCATTTGCTTTGATACGCTATCTTTTGGAGAAGCATAACTAGCATACACTGTCTTGTTTGAAGAGGAGTCGTATGGAGTCCATACGCTCACTTTTGGATACGTATGTCTTGCACACACTGACTTGGATAGCAAGGAGTCATATGGAGTTTATACGCTCACAAGAAGTCGTATGGAGTATATACGCTCACTTGATGAGGAGTCGTATAGAATACATACGCTGCCTTAATGAGGAGTCATATGAAGTCCATACGCTACCTTGATGAGGAGTCGTATGAAGTCCATACGCTGCCTTGATGAGGAGTCGTATGAAGTCCATACGCTGCCTTGATGAGGTGTCGTATGAAGTCCATACGCTGCCTTGATGAGGAGTTGTATAACTGGAGAAGTAGACACGTGGCTGTCCTCAATCTTCTTAAATACGCCATATCTTCTCAATAACTGACAAATATCTCTCGAGCGTCGTGTTGCAGATATGACGGCTGACAGACTGTCAGAAATGACAGTAATGATGGCTGTGCATTTATGATGGCTAATGAGCTGTCCTCGTAAAAGACAAAATCAACTCTCGAAAATCTATACGATGGATAATTCTCCTAAGACAGCTGTTCTTTGCACGAAAGACGAAATATCAGATTCATCCCCCACTGAACGTATGTTGTGCTGTCAGTCGAGAAATAATAAAATATTTACTGAGCGTATGACTTTTGCACTGAGCGTATGGCTTTTGGCTGAGCGTATGGCTTTTGGCTGAGCGTATGGCCTTTGGCTGCCTTGATCTTATGTCAGCGTGTCAGAATTTTTCACACCCTACAAGACCCCTTCAAAGTTTTCGAACTTTATGATTTTCAAAAGTTCGAAATTACTTTGAACTCAAAGTGGGAATAAGTCTTGACACGCTGGCACGGGTTTGTTATTTTCTCGATATCAGTGCATATCTCTAGGGATTCTGTATTTTGAAAATGGCTGCCGTTTGGACTTCTCTTTCTCCTATAAATAGGCCTTTAAGAACTTAATTCCTTTCTTTACTTTTGCCTTCGTCTTCGAGAGAGAGAATCCAGAGCTCAAGCCTTCTTCTTCTCCAATCTAATCTTCGTCAATGGCACCCAAGCTCGACGCTGCCGCGAAGGGGAAAGGCAAGGCTCCTGCAGAGCCGTCTCAACCCGTCGCCACCGCCGCAACCACTAGGAGAACCGCCGAGCAACGTCTTCCACAGAGCGAACTTCCATTGAAACCCCTATACGGTGAGGATGGGGACGATGAACAGTAACCGTCCATTTTTAGGGCTCTGGTTAGGACAAAATCAGAAAACGTATCCCCCTTTTTAGGGTCAATACGTCAGAAAATACGCTTCCCACTTTAGGGTTTAGTCGTATTCCATGTTTTTCGTCTATACGAAAAATATGTTTTGAGCGTATTTCTGTAAGATACGCGTATCTTTGATATAAATGTCAGAATACGCTGATCTGAAGGAATACGCTGTGTCAAGTCGTCTCGTTGAGATACGCTAACTCTTTTGTTAGCGTATTTTTGATGAATATCTTGATAACACTGCTCTTTAGAAAATTCCATACGACTGCTTGTTTTGGTTAGACATACACGTAGCTGAGCGTAGGTTGAACTTAGAATCTGTCATACGCTTAGGATAGACTGAGCGTAGGTTAATCCTTGAACTTGACATACGCTTAGGATGGACTGAGTGTAAGTTGATCTTTGAACTTGACATACGCTTAGGATGGACTGAGCGTAAGTTGATCTTTGAGCTTGACATACGCTTAGGATGGACTGAGCGTAAGTTGATCTTTGAACTTGTCATCCCTTTGTATTTAAGGATTTTTTTTAACCTCTTATTTCTCCTTTGTAGTGGATATTCTGGCCCAAGAAGCGCAGTTTGAAGGATGTGCAGGGAGCAATTATAAGAGTGACCTATCCTACGTCCACTTTCCACAGTTTGATGAACCTTCCACGAGAATAGCCATCCTAAAAAATCAAGATAGCGAAACCCTGCTGAGTCTGATAAGTGGTCAACCACTGCAGAGTGTGGACAGTACTACCCACTCAAAACCGGTATTTCTATTCGGGGATGCTATTGACAAAAACTTTCAGCCAGCCTCCGATAAAGTGTCATACTCATATTACCGGGATGGTGATGCGACTCAGCCGATGTATTTGACTGGGTTGTCTAAGAGTATCAATATAGCTCGCTTATTCCATGCGAGTCACCAAAGGCACATGAAATGGGATATCACTCCAACTCGTCAAGCAAAAGCTGGATGGGTAGGATACAGACAGGAAAGATTTTGCAGTGGTACTGAACCGCATGTTTCAGTTTTGCGAGGATTATTGCCGGCCACGATTCCTCCTGAGGACTCTGCACTTCTGATGCCGGTTAGAGTTCCAATATTCGCGAACGAATTTACACAGCTAGAAAATGCTGTCTATCCGAAACAGTCTATAAGACTCACTGGTCTCGTGAACCCAGAGAATACCAGATGGACTGCTCTCGTGAGATGGATTCTGAGAGATTATGGAGAACAGTTAAAGGCGATAGGCCTGTACAATGCCATCAAGTGCACTGCTTATGGTTTTAGGCCGAACCCAGATTTGTTCCTGGCACTTGCAGAAAGGTACAACTACCGTACCGGAACTTTTATGACTCCGAGAGGCGAGATGGGATTCGCTCTCCACGAAATGGCGTACATTTCTCAGCTGCCGACAGGAGATCTGCCGTATGATATATCCCTTTTATTGATGAAATGAACAAGATTTCTGACGCCAATCCGTTAATTCTTCATGTATTCGAAGAATTAATGTGCCACTATAGTATCTATAAAGCCTTTTATAAGGCAAAAGATATAGATTCAGGCTGCTATACCTCGAAGTGGATGGCCTACTTATTCCAAGGTCGCACCGAAGAAACTCAGAAGAAGAAGAAGACCGAGCAATATATTGGTCGTTTTAAACCTCTGAGTCAAGCCGAAATTGACAAATTAATCCGGGAAACCACCCATAATGACATCATAATCGAAGAGGATGAAGGCACCTATAAAGCTGGTGATAGGTTAGAGACCTACATAAAGCAAGGTAGCCGGTCTTTATCTAATGAAGGTCATCTGGCCGGATTTCTATCCCTTTGGCTGAGAAGATTCGTAGTACCCGACACCTGTTCGGCAGACAGGATGCACCGAGGAATCGTATTTGCAGCAGTCCGTCTGACGTTCAGGTACAAGATGGATTTGCTAACAGCGATGACATGTCGTCTGAACGCCGGTTTAAGGTCATATGCAGACAGAATGTTTAACCTGGCGAAGAAGAAACTAACAGCTTTTCCTCGGATAGAAATGCCCTTCACATATTTGTACGGCTGGTTGCTCCTCCACTTTGAGTCTCTTATGAGTGCTGGACTGGCCAGACCAGATGATACTTTCTTAGAAAGATACCGTCATACGCCCAAGTGGAAATATGACACCCTGACAGACTGCAGGACCATACTGAATAGGGAAAAACTATGGAGTTTCACCTGTGTTCCTCCACCTATCGGTTATGAGACTATGCCTACAAGGATGATTGATGGCACCGGTGCCAATGAACTAGATGATGTTCAGCACGAATGGCTGAAGAGGATCAGACCATCCCACCTGGTCTGTCGCCATGATGACATTACTTATTTGGAGCCATATCTTCCGAGTAGATTTGCTCGGCAGTTCGGCTATGATCAGTTACATGTAGGAAATGCAACGACATGCTTCTACCACCAGGGCAGATTGATTGATGGTGCGAGAGCCTTGATATATTATATTGCCAAAGGCACCGAAGCTACTTTCACAATGCCAGATCCGGTGAATCATCGGAGAGGAGCTAAAATGTTGGCGTCTTATGCTAAATTCTATGTCTCTGCGAATACCTTTGATGAGAAGTTCAGCATCTTGGGTAAGAGCTTCATTCATATTACCAAGAAATCGACCAAGTCAACTTTGTCGGAAGATTGTCACGATCGGGAGGATCCTCTCGCTACTGATGAGGTTTATGAAGAAGTCTCAATAGGAAATCTCTTTTCTGATGAACTTCATCAGCCACTATATGTACTGCTTGGAAGTGTCGAGCAGAGTGTATCTGCTGAGGGTACACCAAAGCGAAAGCGTGGCAAGGGTGTTTCTGGGCCTGCTCCAAAAAGAGTTACTCGAGCAGAAGTTCGTAGTCGCGTAGGAATTACTATTCCGGGTACTTCTCCTGCTTCGAGTCAACAAATCAGAGATGCTGACGAAGAAGGTAGTGACTCCAAAGAAGATTATCCTACCATTCCACTAATAAAAAGGGTAGGAAAAAGAAAAGTGGTAGTTTCAAAGACTAAATCTGTAATTTGTCTTGATGCAGAAAGCCCCACTAATCGTGCTGAACGATTGGCTCAAGAGAAGCAAACTGCCCTTGCTCCTCATCCCAGAGTTGAAGTGGAATCTTCTACTGCCAAGAAGATTATTGAAGTTTCCTCTTCTGCACCCTCGGAAATGCAGCCCACACAGGACACTAATCCAGAACCTGCTGCGGAGGATGTGATAGAAGAATCGGCAGCTAAGCCATCTACTGATCAAACAACACCGGCTACCGAGGATCCTTCCAGGGTAATGGATGAGCATGCTGAACCATCCACTCTCGAGCCACCTGCTGATTTAGCTTTGATTGAAGTTTCGGAGAGCGACAAGGGTGACGAAGAACAGGTTGACTATAAACCTTCGTCTCATTCTTTTGAAGATGAGGATATGGAGATTGAAGATGAGTCACAAACTGGAATCCGTATCGACGAGCTGAAGACGACTGGCCAACATTCAGGGTTGACTCCAGAGTCAGAGAACCTTCTACAGATAGAAGCCCATGTTCCGAGTACTTCTGGGGCAGGAAGTAGTGAGATGAGACTAGTGTCAGAAGACACTTTGAATAGACTGCGAACAGGGCTGAACGATCCTAGAGAAACAGAGTACGAGCCAACTTCAGGTAATATTTTATCCAGTAAAGTTTTGTCTTTTCTTGCTTTATCGTCTTTAATTTTGATCAAGCTTTTTTGATTTTAAAAGTTGTAGGAACTACACCAGCGATGAGCTCGACTCATACTCCATCTGTTCAGACTGATGTTGGTGAGGGAAGCTCACATCTACCCAGTTCTCCAAAAGCACATACTTCTGTTTCCGGAGTAGAGCCCATTCCAGCTACTTCTTTCACAATGGCAGCAACTCCTGGTTTTGAAACGGGGATAGCGAGGACCATGGCGATGTATTTAGATATTATCTATTCATATCTGGATACATTCTCCAGGCGATTTATGAAGGACGAAACTATGCCCTTTTCCAATCTCCGAACGGCGATTAATTTCCCGCTCTTGGCTTTACGACAGACTGGTTATGAAACTCAGTGTACTTTCTTTGAGCATCTCCTAGATGATTTGGAAGTAACCATCCACAAATACTGGGAGATCAAAAAAGAAGATATTAAATCCTTGACTGTGGCTGAGATTGCTCAACTAGAACGTGAAGCTCAAACCCAGCAGGCTGCTTTAAAAGAATTCCTCGCTTTGTCATCTGAGAAGTTAATGGCAAAGGATGAGGAAATAGTATCAACTCGTCAGAAGATACAATGTCTGGAAACTGAAGAAATATCTAGGGCTGAAGAACTCCAGAAGCTAAAAGAAGAATTAGCTCGTCTCCAGGAGCGCATTGCATCCGCAGAAAAAGAGCAATCTGATATTATTGCTGCTCGTATAGCTGAAGCTACCCGCTATCAAATTCTACAACAAGAGCGGGAACAGATGCAGACTGATCAGATAGAAGAAACCAATCATCGTAGTTCTGTTATCATTAATTTTGACCAACAGATAGTTGCGATGAAAGCAACAGAGCGAATTCGTAAAGCTCATGAAGAGAAGATGAATAATGTACTTGCTCATATTCAGGAGATTATTACTCCTTCTAAATAGATTAATACTCACTTGTAATCAATATTTTGATTTTGACTGAGGAAATGAGCATTTGATCTGATTTCGATTTTGTGTATGATGTTTTTGTAGAAAATATGTTCAGAGGTAAATAATACATGACATATTTCAATAGAATAAAATATACAAATAAATTTTGTAATTTTATCAGATGATATTAAACCAAAAAAATTTAGTTTAATACTGATTAGAGAAAACAGAATTTAGATATAAAGATATCTTTGAACTCAATTTTCCATGATCTTTGGACTCGGAAATCAAAAGACTAGATATCATTTTCATAGAATAGAAAATATGATACTAAGATAGAAAATTCAGAGGTAATATGGACGTGATTTTCTATATGAGATCTTTATTAAATCCACTGGGGATCTAATAAGACAGAATATCAAATTCTCTGGGAAGATGATATGTGGTAGAATATTAATTTCCGCTTGGGATAACGATATCGAGACAACATTTGTGGGGAAGAATAAATTTTGATTTTATATTTGCTGGGGAGTAATAACAGCAGATGAAAATATCATATATTTAAGAGATTTATACATAATACTTCTTTAAGAATTTGTCGTTGATAGGCATCATCGTAACTTTACCATCCATAGTTGTAAGCTGATATGCTCCATTTGAGAAAACTTTATTTACGACGAATGGGCCTTCCCATTTCGCGTCGAACTTGCCTTTGCTCATATGTGTCATAGTCATCGGACGTTTTACGGTAAGAACAAGTTCTCCTTTTCGATATGCTTTGACTTTCACCTTCTGGTTAAAAGCTTTTGAAATTCGGGCGTGATACAGCTCGATATTTTGTTGAGCATACAATCGTTTTTCATCTAGAGCTTCTAGCTCTTGAAGTCGAAGATGATCATTGTTCTCTGTTGTAAGTTCATTGGAGATTGCGATTCTCAGAGAAGGAATCTGGATCTCGAGGGGAAGGACAGCTTCACACCCATATACCAAAGAGAAAGGCGTACACCCGGTTGCATTGCGAACTGTGGTACGGTAGGCCCATAAACATTCACCAAGCTTCTCGCTCCAGTTGCGTTTGTTAGAAGAAACGAACTTTTTCAGGAGTTTGATGATGGTTTTATTGAAAGCTTCTGCCAATCCATTAGCGGCTTGATTATACGCTGTAGAAGCGAGGTTATTGATTCGATGATCGTCACAGAATAGAGTAAATTTCTGACTGACGAACTGTGGTCCATTATCATGGATAATACGCCGAGGAATACCAAATCGATAGATGACATGATGCTTGACGAAGTTGATGACGTTGGAAGTTTTGACTTCGGATAGCGGGATTGCTTCAGCCCATTTAGAAAAGTAGTCGGTTATTGCTAGAATAAACCGGTGTCCTTTTGATGACGGTGGGTTGATGGGACCAATGATGTCCATGCCCCAGGCCTCGAAGGGCCATGATACCGCTGTCGGGTGTAAGAACTCTGACGGTTGATGGATGAAGTCTGCATGGATTTGACAGGCTTTACATTTCTGGGCATATTGAATGGCGTCAGCCACCATCGTGGGCCAATAATAACCCATACGTCGGATGCGATCTTGAAGTTTAGGACCTGGTTGATGGGCTCTGCAGACACCATCATGTGCTTCACGGATAATCTATTGCGCTTCCTCACCAGCGATGCATCGGAGGAGAAGACCATCATAGGCTCGACGATATAGTGTCTTTGTCATATAATTATAATAGAATCTGAGAGATCGACGTCGGATAGACGCTGCTTCGCTCGAATTATCGGGAAGTATGTCATACAATACAAAGTCTAGAAATGGACGTCTCCAGTCTTCGTTTATGGCTTCTGTTTTGTTGGAAAAGACATATTCCATAGTAGAATCGGAAGAAGACGAGGATGCTCTGTTAAACCCTAATCCAGTATTAAGGTTGGAGGAATTAAATTCATCAGGGTTGAGAAAATTTTCGTTTGGGTCGTGGAGAAAACCCAATGCCAAATTATTCTCGACGTAGAATAGCTCCCGGTTATAAACCACTATCACTTGTTGACGTCTGACCGGTATGGCTAGCACAGCGGCAAGATTAGCCAAAGCATCGACTTCTGCATTACAGGCTCGTCGAACGTGTTCAATAAAGAAACCTTCAAAAGAAGAGGCCATAGAGAGTGCTGCTCGGTAATAGGGTATCAAATCCTGATGACGGACTTCATATGTACCTCTGATTTGATTGATGATAAGTTTGGAGTCTCCGTAAACTTCTAAATACTGAATATCCAGATGTTTAGCAAGTTGAAGACCGATGAGTAATGCATTGTATTCAGATACATTGTTTGAACACGATTGATCCAGAGAATAAGCCCTCTGAATAGTCAGCCCTTCTGGGGATACAAGAACAATCCTGACTCCGGCGACAATATCGCTATTAGGACCCATTCTAGATGCTCTATCAAAGAATAGACGCCAGGTAGGAGTTTCTTCAAAAACTTGATTTGAATCCATAACTTCATCTGGAATCTTATCATATAATTTAGAATCCTCTGGAACTGCATGAGCTGCCAGAAAATCAGCAAGAGCCTGTCCTTTAACTGACTTTTGAGGAATATAATGCATGTCATATTGGGCTAACAAGATTCCCTAATTAGCCAGTCTGGAGTTGAGAATACCAGGTTTCTTCATCATAATTCTGATGGGATTCACGCTGGAAATGACATGAATCGTTTGACCGATGATGTAATGTCGCGTCTTCTGAACGGCAAACATTAATGCTAGTCATTCTTTCTCAATTGGAGAATAACGCGGTTCAGTACCTGTCATTGTGCGACTGAGGTAATAAATAGCCTGTTCATGGCCATCTTTGTTTTTCTGAGCGAGCAATGCACCGAGAGAATGATCCATGGCTCGAACATATAGAAGGAATGGTATTCCCGAGACGGGAGGTACCAAAACCGGAGGGTTCATGAGGTACTGTTTGATGTCGTCAAATGCTTTTTGACATTCTTTGTTCCAGATGAAGGACACACCTTTCTTCAGAAGTTTGTTGAATGGTCTGCAGCGTCCTGATAAGTTAGAGATGAATCTCCTGATATAAGCAATTCTTCCTTGAAATCCTCGTAGCTCTTTTAAGGTGCGTGGAGGACGCATCTCTTGGATGGCTTTGATCTTCTTGGGATCCACGTGTATACCTTTAACGGTAATGACGAAGCCGAGAAATTTACCACTAGAGACGCCCAGGAAGGACTTAGTAGGGTTCATCTTAAGTTGATGTTGACGCATTAAATCAAAGATAGTCTTCAAATCTTGGATGCGATCCTCTTTTTGTCGACTCTTGACCGCAATATCATCAACGTAGCATTCGACTGTTTTTCGGAGATGTTCACAGAATATAGTGCTCATTGCTCGCTGATACGTTGCTCCTGCATTTTTGAGGCCAAACGGCATCACTGTGTAACAGTATGTACCGATCGGCGTTCTGAAGGAAGTATGTCTCTCGTCGTCTGAAAACATTTTGATTTGGTTGTACCCCGAATACCCATCCATAAATGACATTCGTTCAAAACCTCACGTGTTATCGATCATGACATCGGTGATTGGAAGAGGAAACTCGTCCTTAGGGCAAGCCGCATTGAGATCGCTAAAGTCTATACAGACTCGGATCTTGCCAGTCTTTTTGAGAACAGGAACAATGTTAGCCACCCACTCAGGATGTTGTTCCTCTCGGATAAATTCGGAAGCCATAAGCTTGTTGACTTCAGCTTCAATTGCATCCATAATGTCTGGACGAAATCGTCGTTGTTGTTGTTTGACCGGTTTAGTATTCGGCATGATATTAAGTTTGTGTGTTACGATTTTTGGATCTAACCCTGGCATATCCTCATAGCTCCAAGCGAAGACATCAATGTAATCATGAATAAGCTTGATCATGTCTTGCTTCTCTGCTTCCGAAAGACTTTCGCTGATGAATATTGGCTTGGGAGATCCCTCTTCACCAACATCAATCTGGATCAATTTATCTTCAGTAGGAGGTTCTCTTTGCTCGAACCTGAATTCCCATTGGTTGTCTAATCTTTGAGCCCATTGTTCTGATTCGGGTGATATTTCAAAATCATCTTCATCTTCATTATTTTCGTGCGGACCTTCGGCGGAGACCATATTGGCGGATAGAGTTGAACGATGAAAATCGCCAATACTTGTGTCGAAATCCCAAGAGAAGGAATCGGAAGAATCAGATCGTTCGTCTCCGTCAGATTCTGGATCCTCATAGACTGTGTTGATGAAGGGGGTAGGAGTAATGTAACCTAATCCGCATTTTGTCCTTCCGTATTTTAAGGGAGGGATTCGAACAGGCATTCTTCTTCCTTTTCCTCTACTGAGGCCGGTTCTGAAGTCATAGCCCATGTTCTTGATGATGTTTTTGGACTGCTAACTATAGCGACGTAGTTGTAACCTTCCGGTATCATCGTTTTTGTCGTCGTCTTCCAGATTAGGAGGATTTTGGGGCCCTTTGCGGAAGAATATTGGAGCTTCTCATGTCTTTCTAATAGGAACAAGCAAATATAAACTTTGTACAGACTCTAATGATACTTCTGTATGAAGAGTTGGAACAACTCCTATAGTTAGTGGTTCTAAGCTATCTAGCAAATGTAAATAACTTTGCACATGATTACAAACATCAATATACTGTAAAGGAGATGCTTTGTTGATATCAAATGTTGTATTTACAGAAGGAGGCTGAGCCTTAGTAGATTTAGTCAAATTAATGACTAAAGGGAGAGAAGAAGGGTGAGCAGAAGTTTTGTTTCGATTAAGGTCGATAACAAAAGGCTCAGAGGAGGTGAGCTCCCTTGAAGAGGATCGTGGATAAGTAGTGCGTCCACTGACTGGAATAACTAGAGTATCTGGTCTAGCCTGAGAAGATGGTGAGATAGTGGTGCGTCCACTGACAGGGATTATCAGCGAACTTTGTGGAGCTTGGGAAGGCAATGAAGTGGTACATCCACTGACAGGAATTATCAGTAGGTTTTCTTCAGATGATTTGGTAGACCGCGGATGAGTGATACGCCCTTTTACAGGAATAACAAAGGTGTCAACTTTTGATGTCTCATCATCATCCATAGCTTGTAAGACTTTTGAATACTCATCTTTGTACATGTGAGAGTCACTGTAGTAGGCTTCGACTCCTTTGAAAGGATTAATATCCGCGACTTCCTTTTGAACTTCTCCCTTTTCATCAATGTATTTGAAGCACTGGTGAAGAGTGGAGGGGACGATATTGTGTTCATGGAGAAAAGGTCTTCCCAAGAGCAAATTGTAAGATCCAACTAACTCGATCACATAGAATGTGACACTCGCCCTGAAATTGCCTATTTGTATTTTTAGGCGAATTTTCCCCAAAGGTTCACTTTTGCCTTGATTGAACCCTAGAATGGTAGTGACTGTCTTGACTAGACGGTGAACTGGAATCCGTAAGGCATCCAAGAGACTCTTAGGTATAATACTTAGAGCTGATCCTGGATCAATTAGAATACGGTTAACCTTCATCGTGTCAACGTACCCAGTGAAGTAAAGAGGCCGATCATGACGATTGTCTTCTAGAAGCATATCGTCTTGGGTAAAAGTGATGTTCGGAATGATTTCCAAGACGCTATTGCAATGTAGGCAAGTCATCGGCTCTGCTTCCGGCTTCTTCAGATGAGTCAAGCAAGAGTCTGCTTGGAGTAGAGCTTCACTTAACGTTTCTCGAGTTTTCTTGGATAAACGTAAGAGTTCGAAGATGGACAACCTGGCTGGAGTGTTAGCAAGTTGAGCCAGAATATCAAAATTATATGGCTTCTGCAATCCATGAGAAAGAGACTTCTTGATTGGTTTGTCGAAGCGGGCAGGTTGCTTCCCTTTGTCAGTTATTGTTGGTTTCGAGGGAATCGTCCCAGCAGGAGCATTTGAAGGTCCTTCATTAGAGATGGGTGCTGGAGCTGCAACCGGAGGGACATCAGGAGTTTCCTCAGGAGCTTCAGCGTAATCTTTTAAATATGTTTTTCCTGACCGGGTTCCGGAGAGAGCTTCGACTTCAGGCTCAGGTTCAGAGTCTATCGAAACCATGTTGCAATCCTTCATCTTGTTCTTGGTTTTTTGTGCTTGATGAGAGCTTCAGTCCAGAAACCGAGGCCAACATGGGATTGATTATGTCTCAAAGTGAGGGCTAGAGGTGCTCGGAGTCCTTTGTCGGAATTCAAACCAGGAGCAGTGGCTAGATCATAACCCATCTTTGCCATTATTTTACGAGATTGTGAACTATATAGATGAAACGCAGGTTTGTATCTGTCTTCAGATCGAGGTACAGTTTCTGCCTCTGTATGGGGTGATTTTCCTGTTAGGATGAAAGTAGAGGTTAGAGAAAGATTGGGTGTGATGCTAGAAGTCATATGGCATGACTTAGTCTTCCCAGGTTTCTTTTAGACAGAGGAACCTTATGAGGAGAAGAGGAAGACGTCTTGAATTCTGTCACTAAATCAGGGTGGATCCACATAATCTTTCCCTTTTTAGTGGTAACGGGAACAAGTCCTTCATTCTGGGCTGGTGGAATATTCACAACTTCAAGGGTTGCTTTAGGTATAGGGACAATCCCATTTTCTACCAATAACGGAGGGAAGTCACCGAACTGCATCGAAATCACATTTGTTGTGACTGTCTTGTCTTTAGGTGTTAATGTCACAGCTCCTGATTTGATCATTTCTTGGATCTTTCCTTTTAACACGAAGCAAGACCGGATTGTATGACCCAACATTCTGTGATATGGACAGTATTTTGGATGATCCGTCTTGTTGGCTTCATCAGGCTTTTTGATCTCTGGCAGTTGTATCTTGTTACCTTTAAGTAAACATTCAAAGATACCTTGAACATCGTCGTCATCGAAAGAGTATTCTTCTTTCGGCCGAGGAGGTCTCTGCTGTTGACTTGTTGGAGCTGGGGTAGCTTGGGCAGACATTACCTCTTGATTTTTGCTCTGGAGATTGACTTCGAGTGTCTCTTTTCCTTTGTAATTGTTGGGTCGCGTATTATTGCTAGTACCTTGACTTGATTCATTGGGAGTCATGTGTACCCCCAGACCTTTGAAAGTCTCAACACTGACTTCGACAGCTTTGGCACTGACGATGAAGGAAGGCCAGTCTTGGAATTGAGTGGATCCTGTCCACATGCTGATGATTTTAAGAGGTTCGACTTGCAAGTGTCGATAGTGACGGCATCGGGAGTTCCGAGCAGCATTTTTAGGGCTTCTCTTCTGAATCTTTCAATGAAGCTCTCAGTGCTTTCATTATTTTTCTGTTTGATTCGTATAAGGGCTGACATGGTCATGTTGTTAATGCCTTCATAGAATCGTTCTAGAAACATCTGTTTAAATCCGACAAACGAAGTAATGCACCCATCAGGGAGACTTCGATACCATTCATAAGCGGTTCCTTTAAGACAACCAACAAATACCCGAGTAAGGAGGGCATCGCTCGGTTGCAGTTGATCAGTCATTACCTCAAAATGATTGATGAACTGACTTGGGGAGGTGGTCCCATCAAAGAAAGAGATGGTTGGAGGCTTGTATTTTGGGGGGTATGATACATCCTTCCATTGTATGGAATAAGGTTGCTTGATACCCAATCTTTGTAAGCCGTCCTTTTGCTTGAACGCTTCGAATTGAGACCGAAGATTCTTCAACTCTTCAGTGACCGCTCCGGAAGATTGCGGTATCGTTGCTTGTTGGGTATAATTGGGAGGAGGGACTGCAGCATATGTACCACCCCCAGCTCCAGACTGACTTGGAGTGGGCTGTACATGAATATTAGACTGTACCCCCGAAATAGCAGAAGGTTCCAGATTTGGGACAACAGGAGTATTTAATACTGCTGGTGGTGCTATTTATTGAACTTGCTGAGTTTGTTGCTGAGCTTGTATAAGAGTATGCATAGCAGTCAATGTATCCGCCATGGCTCGTAATTGTTGTTCTAAGGAAGAAATCCTTTGTTCATGAGCCTCAGTGCTAGTCGAAGGTTCGTGATTGCCGTCTACCATATAGGTGGTAATTATTCAAGGTATCGACGACGAAACAGTCTGTTCCGAATCGTCGCTATGAGAGTCAGCATCTTTCCCGGGACTATTCACGAGAGTTAATACTGGGAAGTTGGACTCTCCTAGGAAGTCCTCCGTGATCTCAGGATTATCATCTGGATGAGAAGAAGAAGAGACCCTGGTTGAAGCTCCGGTTCTGGATCTGGTGCCGAGGTAAACACCGTCTTCAGAATCAGATCGTATTCTACCCCCAGTATTCCTGGAGGTCATGTTGACGGAAGCATACAGTGGTTCGTCTTCATCTGGTATTGGTTCTTGTTGAATCCGTTCAAAGATAGATCATCTTTTCTGTAATGCCCCAGTCCCAAAATACGTAGGACTAGGAACGTCGACATGCCAGCTGTATTTATACGAAGTATACTCCAATATATGGAAGCCTCGTATAAATACATAAGCTGTAAAATACAGTAAAACCACAACTAATCTCATCCACACAGAATAAATGAATAAAAGATCATATAATGAGAATAAATTTGTCTTGATACAATTTGTTGGGCGGAGACAAATCCACTACCAACAAAATAAAGAAAAGTACATAGAAAATGAAATGAGTGGCGAGCGAAGCGAAGACGATCCAAGTGCAATCATCCTCGAAGAAATAGCGAAGATCACGGCTAGAGCTAAGCACCTGCGAAAGACAATAGCACACACCTGGCAAGACAACCAGGTCCTCAGAGGGACGTAACAAGACACATAATAGCATGCCATATAAACTGCATAAATATTGCTCAATAAATAAGTAAATCGAATTTATAACATGGTCCAATACGCACCTACTGAACGAGCGTACCATCCCCCCAACCAAACAAGGACAGGAGATGGTAAACTAATTCACGGCGACGTATCTTTCCATGCTAAGAATCCGATATGGTATCTGGACCCCAACAAGGTTCAATACCTTCTCATCGAAGTAGTAAGTCACACCTACAACCAAACAAGGACAAGATGTGACGAACTAATCCGCGACAAGTTATTGTTCCAAGCTACGGTCAGATACAAGTACCCAAACCAAAAGTACTCGTACCTAACGGATAGGGTAGCCTACCATTCTAAGTGAAATGTTATTAAGAACAATCCTTCCTACGCATGGGCCCTGGCTAAATAGGATCGACATAGTCCCCCTTTGGGTACCAGAGGCCCCAGCAGGAAGAGCATGGGTCATCAACCCCGTATCTCCAGCGGAGGGTCCGGGTCACAAGGGAAGTGCATCGAAGCCCATACGCTAAGGAATTGTCCTCCCCACCCAATGCCTACTGTGTTGCATCCACAACACAAACCACTATAACCGCTAAGTCAAACTAGCATGCAATCTCTATTAGCGGTTATTCCTATCGCACGGCTTGTACGTACTGGTGGCCGGCCAATCACGCACTTCCGTATCCTACATGCGACACACAACTTCGTGTTACAACGTGTCAAGGCCAATGAATGCAACACACAAGGTGGTCCCTTAAATCTAGGTTTAATGTGAGAAAAATAATACATAGCAGAAATAATAACGAACAGTAAGTTCTAGCAGTTATGCCATGTATCACAGTTTATTTTGCATAAAGAAAATAAATAATGCATGAAATATGAGCTACAATAATTAAACAGCGAATGGCAAGGTGTCTTGCCTGGTAGTATGCCCGGTGTGCTGCGATAATCATGGTGGCATGAACTGCGACTCTAGTGTGATAACTACACAAGGTGACCTCTGATGGTGGCACGGATTATGTCATTAAGTCCGGAATAGTCAAATTGGTTAGGGACGATATAGGGAGGTCCGAGATTGCAAGAAGGTGGAAACGATTTGGTTATGGGCAAGAACAGATATTTGAAGGGATTGGATAGTTCATAATATAAATATGATTCTTAGAAAAAAATGTTTTGTAATACTTGAAATATATTTTTATTAGTAACAAAAATAGTTTTTAGATGAATCATTTTTAGGCAAAAAACTCTAATTTTATAAAAATATGGTTTTGAGATAGAAACAACATTAGTTAAAAGAATAAAATTTTGGAGAAAATATATATACTTTTTATTAACTATTTGAAGATCGAGAATTATTTATAAAATATTTAAAACTATATTTTTACTTATTAAGATATATATACAAAAATAATTGAAGTAAAAACTCATTCACAATCAGCTAGGGATATATAATAATACTAATAATAATGATAATAATAAAAATTATAAAAATGATGATGATGACAATAATAATGAAAATGAAAATATTAAGTATGATGTTAGTAATAATACCAAAACAAAAATAGCAATAATAATAATACAATATAACAAAAATACTAATAATATTCAATACTCATAATATTAATAGTCCTCATAATAATAATATATAAAACTATAACACTTAACATTAAAAAGTAAGTAAGTAAAATAATAATAAAACGAATAAAAAAATAAAAGTACACAATAGTCTTTCCTTTACTCTCTTCGAGAAAGGAGAGAGTTACATTAGTGTACTCAATTAAAACGTAAAAAAAGAATCCATTAATTCCTAACTAATAGAGGGAGACGGTACGAGAGAGAGTAGAGAAGCACAGAGAGAGGGAGAGGAAACGGCGGGCTGAGCGAGAGGGAAACGGAGTGAGAGGCGAGCGGCGGAAGAGAGAGGGTGAAGGAACGGAGGAGATGGGGGCTCGATGCGGCGCAAAAGGCTGGGCGGTGGTCGAAGAGATGAGGCGAGGGGAGAGGCAGAGTCGCCGTTCAGAGCTTCGCGTGGTCGGGGAGAGAGAGCTCGGCGGCAAGGGTCGGCGCCGTCGGAGAGGGAGGAAGAAGAGGGGTGCGGCGCTCGCGAGCCAGGGCGGAGGAAGTTAGGGCGGAGGAGATGGGCGTACGGCCAAGGGAAGTCGGCGGCGAGAGTTTGAAGGAAGGGCACGGCGGAGCGTCCGGCGGGGAACGGCGGACGGGTGGAGACGAGCGGGCTGGGGTCGAAAGTTCGTCGGGAAGAGCAGGAGGAGGCCTCGACCAACGAGGCTCCGACGAGGTGCAGTCGAGGGTCGCCGCAGCATCGCTGGCCCAGATCTGTGGTGGCGAGCCCCGTTCGCCGGCGCTGCGGCCAGCTCGGCGCGCGACAGGTACGTCGGGTTTTAGGGTTGCCGTTGGGGCTTCTTTTGGGCATGGTGGTGGTGATGGTCTTGGCGGTGGTGGAGTGTCCTCTGGTGGCGGGCTGAGGGTTGGGCGAGATGCCGACGGTGGTGGTGGTGTTACTGATGGTGGTGACGACGGCTGGGCTGTGACGGTCACGGTGGTTGTTTTGGTGATGGTCGAAGGAGGCGGGACAAGGGGGATGACCGTGGTGGTGGCGTGTTGGTCGGTTCTGTGGTGCCGGGCCAGCCAATGTTGGCTACGGCGATGCCGGGGTGATGTGCTGGCTATCGAGGGCGACAGGATAGATGCTGGTGGTGGTGAACGGGGTGGTGGTGAAGGAGGTTGTGGCTGGGTTAGGACGAGGTTGGTGTGGCAGGGAGCTGGAGGAAGTCGAAACGGTGGTGGTAGTGTTGCGGATGGTGAGGAGGAACGGGGATTGGTCGGAGTTAGCTAGGATAGACTTAGGTTTTGATTGCGTCGGGGGTGTCCGACACGGAGAATAATGTATATGTAAATATGGAATAAGATATTGGATTGGGACGGGGACATGGACACGATGCACTCACGTGGGAAATTTATTGGTGGATGAATAATGTGGAGGAGTACCTGCCTATATTTATAGGATGTGGGAATTCCCACTTCGGATAGGATTAGGAATAGTTTAAACCCAATAATAGATAGTTCCAAATTAAATTTAAAAGCAATCAATTCAAAATCAAATCCAATCCAAATCCAATTAAATCTAATCAAAATTCTATCCTTTATTTTAAAAACAATTAAGATAAACCAATTTCCAAATATAGATACTTATTTAAATAAATCATAGATTCAAATCAAGAATTAAATCTCTACAATAATTTTGAAATATATTTTTCCAATATTATTAATAATAATAATTTCAAAAATAATAAATATTTATAAATATCCTTTTTGAATAATAAAATATTACTATTAATAAATTACGAAAATTATACTTTTATTTAAAATAGACCAATAAATAATAACGAAATATTTGTATGCAACAAATATCCTTTACATAATTAGGCTTTTCTAGTATACAAAATATTATTTATTATTAATAACTTTTTAGAAACAAAAGGCTTTTTATAGCAAGAATAATAATTATACAATTTTGAAAGTGTATATTAAAATAGAAAAGAAAATGTTTTTATAAAATATGTACGCTCGCACATATTCGTACTCGTCGAGCAAACGAAAATTTCGCATACGACGTACAATTCGACTACGTGACATACAGTACCAAAAATTTTAAATCCATGCAAATTAATAAATAAAAAATAGTAGAATTTTAGGGGTTTTACATCCTACCCAACTTAAAAGAAATTTCGTCCTCAAAATTAAGAATTAGTAGGGGGTGAGAGGGCACAACGGTAGATAGAAGGGTTCGAAGTTTATATGGTCGTAGTCTAGGTTGAGGATACGATTAAGAGACGATTGTAATCACTCTTAAATTCAAGTGATTATAAGGTCAAGCTTGTAGGTTTAGGGTCGAGGGAAAGGTCGAGTAGTTTTGGGATGAAAATATAGCAACATCGAGCGAGAATGATCATAGTCGATAGGAAGGCTAAAGTGCCTTCGTCCTTCCAAAAATCGGTGAAGGCGAAAGCGATTTAAGGAGTTCAATGACGATAGTATCCATTACGATTACGTGGTTCAAAGGCGGTCGTATAGATTCCAAAAGGAGTTGCCAAGGCAGTCGCGGATGGGACTCTAGAGGACAAGTTGAGCTATGTTCCCATCCACGTAGGATGATAAATAAAAGCGAACTAAAGTGCACTCGGTTGATCAGACCATCATGCACCGATTCTGATTAGACAATACATTAGTGGATGCATCCAATAACATATGTCATGAACAAGCTTAATAAAAAGAATTTAGCTTGCAAAAACAAGGCTACATTAGCATCATTAGTCAAAACGGTAAACACATAGGTACGAGAGATTAAGATTTTAAAGAAGCTAGAATGATTCTAAATCATACAGTCGTCCTATAGTCTTCTTGTCCAAGTCCTTGGTTGGCTAGACGGGTTAGGTCCTCTAGATTCTAGGATCTAATTAAGCTTGCTACTATAGGTCACTAGGTCAAAGGGGTTGCTAGTTCATAAGGTATTCTACCTAACTTAATTTAAACTAATGGTTTTTGGGACAGCTAACTAATAGGGTCAACCTCTAGTAAGCACGAAGGAAGGATAATGATAGAAGAAATCAAGCAAGATGTAATCGATGAGTCAAACGGTAGATTGAAGAAAGTGGTCAAGTATGTGGATGAGATCCTAGACTTCTAATCATATACGCAGGCTTGCTTGGTATGGTAAGTAACCAAACAATTTATCTTGACCTGCATGGGCCACCACAAAAACATGTAACGCCCCAGTCCCAAAATACGTAGGACTAGGAACGTCGACATGCCAGCTGTATTTATACGAAGTATACTCCAATATATGGAAGCCTCGTATAAATACATAAGCTGTAAAATGCAGTAAAACCACAACTAATCTCATCCACACAGAATAAATGAATAAAAGATCATATAATGAGAATAAATTTGTCTTGATACAATATGTTAGGCGGAGATAAATCCATTACCAACAAAATAAAGAAAAGTACATAAAAAATGAAATGAGTGGCGAGCGAAGAGAAGACGATCCAAGTGCAATCATCCTCGAAGAAATAACGAAGATCACGGCTAGAGCTAAGCACCTGCGAAAGACAATAGCACACACCTGGCAAGACAACCAGGTCCTCAGAGGGACGTAACAAGACACATAATAGCATGCCATATAAACTGCATAAATATTGCTCAATAAATAAGTAAATCAAATTTATAATATGGTCCAATACGCATCTACTGAACGAGCGTACCATCCCCCCAACCAAACAAGGACAGGAGATGGTAAACTAATTCACGGCGACGTATCTTTCCATGCTAAGAATCCAATATGGTATCCGGATCCCAACAAGATTCAATACCTTCTCATCGAAGTAGTAAGTCATACCTACAACTAAACAAGGACAAGATGTGACGAACTAATCCGCGACAAGTTATTGTTCCAAGCCACGGTCAGATACAAGTACCCAAACCAAAAGTACTCGTACCTAACGGATAGGGTATCCTACCATTCTAAGTAAAATGTTGTTAAGAACAATCCTTCCTACGCATGGGCCCTGGCTAAATAGGATCGGCATAGTCCCCCTTTGGGCACCAGAGGCCCCAGCAGGAAGATCATGGGTCATCAAACCCGTATATCCAGCGGAGGGTCCGGGTCACAAGGGAAGTGCATCGAAGCCCATACGCTAAGGAATTATCCTCCCCACCCAATGCCTACTGTGTTGCATCCACAACACAAACTACTATAACCGCTAAGTCAAACTAGCATGCAATCTCTATTAGCGATTATTCCTATCGCACGGCTTGTACGTACTGGTGGCCAGCCAATCATGCACTTCCGTGTCCTACATGCGACACACAACTTCGTGTTACAACGTGTCAAGACCAATGAATGCAACACACAAGGTGGTCCCTTAAATCTAGGTTTAATGTGAGAAAAATAATACATAGCAGAAATAATAAGGAACAGTAAGTTCTAGCAGTTATGCCATGTATCACAGTTTATTTTGCATAAAGAAAATAAATAATGCATGAAATATGAGCTATAATAATTAAACAGCGAATGGCAAGGTGTCTTACCTGGTAGTATGCCTGGTGTGCTGCGATAATCATGGTGGTGGCATGAACTGCGACTCCAGTGTGATAACTACACAAGGTGACCTCTGATGGTGGCACGGATTATGTCATTAAGTCCGGAATAGTCAATTTGGTTAGGAACGATATAGGGAGGTCCGAGATTGCAAGAAGGTGGAAACGATTTGGTTATGGGCAAGAACAGATATTTGAAGGGATTGGATAGTTCATAATATAAATACGATTCTTAGAAAAAAAATGTTTTGTAATACTTGAAATATATTTTTATTAGTAACAAAAATAGTTTTTAGATGAATCGTTTTTAGGCAAAAAAAAACTCTAATTTTATAAAAATATGGTTTTGAGATAGAAACTACATTAGTTAAAAGAATAAAATTTTGGAGAAAATATATATACTTTTTATTAACTATTTGAAGATCGAGAATTATTTATAAAATATTTAAAACTATATTTTTACTTATTAAGATATATATACAAAAATAATTGAAGTAAAAACTCATTCACAATCAGCTAGGGATATATAATAATACTAATAATAATGATAATAATAAAAATTATAAAATGATGATGATGATAATAATAATAAAAATATTAAGTATGATGTTAGTAATAATACCAAAACAAAAATAGCAATAATAATAATACAATATAACAAAAATACTAATAATATTCAATACTCATAATATTAATAGTCCTCATAATAATAATATATAAAACTATAACACTTAACATTAAAAAGTAAGTAAGTAAAATAATAATAAAATGAATAAAAAAAAATAAAAGTACACAGTAGTCTTTCCTTTACTCTCTTCGAGAAAGGAGAGAGTTACATTAGTGTACTCAATTAAAACATAAAAAAAGAATCCATTAATTCCTAACTAATAGAGGGAGACGGTGCGAGAGAGAGTAGAGAAGCACAGAGAGAGGGAGAGGAAATGGCGGGCTGAGCGAGAGGGAAACGAGTGAGAGGCGAGCGGCGGAAGAGAGAGGGTGAAGGAACGGAGGAGATGGGGGCTCGATGCGGCGCAGAAGGCTGGGCGGTGGTCGGAGAGGTGAGGCGAGGGGAGAGGCGGAGCCGCCGTTCAGAGCTTCGCGTGGTCGGGGAGAGAGAGCTCGGCGGCAAGCGTCGGCGTCGTCGGAGAGGGAGGAAGAAGAGGGGTGCGGCGCTCGCGAGCCAGGGCGGAGGAAGTTAGGGCGGAGGAGATGGGCGTGCGGCCAAAGGAAGTCGGCGGCGAGGGTTTGAAGGAAGGGCACGGCGGAGCGTCCGGCGGGGAACGGCGGACGGGTGGAGACGAGCGGGTTGGGGTCGAAAGTTCGTCGGGAAGAGCGGAAGGAGTCCTCGCCCAACGAGGCTCCGACGAGGCGCAGTCGAGGGTCGCCGCAGCATCGCCGGCCCAGATCTGTGGTGGCGAGCCCCGTTCGCCGGCGCTGCGGCCAGCTCGGCGCGCGACAGGTACGTCGGGTTTTAGGGTTTCCGTTGGGGCTTCTTTTGGGCATGGTGGTGGTGATGGTCTTGGCGGTGGTGGAGTGTCCTCTGGTGGCGGGCGGAGGGTTGGGCGAGATGTCGACGGTGGTGGTGGTGTTACTGATGGTGGTGACGATGAGTGGGCTATGACGGTCACGGTGGTTGTTTTGGTGATGGTCGAAGGAGGCGGGACGAGGGGGATGACTGTGGTGGTCGCGTGTTGGTCGGTTCTGTGGTGCCGGGCCAGCCAATGTTGGCTACGGCGATGCCGGGGTGATGTGCTGGCTATCGGGGGCGACAGGATAGATGCTGGTGGTGGTGAACGGGGTGGTGGTGAAGGAGGTTGTGGCTGGGTTAGGACGAGGTTGGTGTAGCAGGGAGCTGGAGGAAGTCGAAACGGTGGTGGCAGTGTTGTGGATGGTGAGGAGGAACGGGGATTGGTCGGAGTTAGCTAGGATAGACTTAGGTTTTGATTGCGTCGGGGGTGTCCGACACGGAGAATAATGTATTTGTAAATATGGAATAAGGTATTGGATTAGGACGGGGACATGGACACGATGCACTCACGTGGGAAATTTATTGGTGGATGAATAATATGGAGGAGTACCTGCCTATATTTATAGGATGTGGGAATTCCCACTTCGGATAGGATTAGGAATAGTTTAAACCCAATAATAGATAGTTCTAAATTAAATTTAAAAGCAATCAAATCAAAATTAAATCCAATCCAAATCCAATTAAATCTAATCAAAATCCTATCCTTTATTTTAAAAACAATTAAGATAAACCAATTTCCAAATATAGATACTTATTTAAATAAATCATAGATTCAAATCAAGAATTAAATCTCTACAATAATTTTGAAATATATTTTTCCAATAGTATTAATAATAATAATTTCGAAAATAATAAATATTTATAAATATCCTTTTTGAATAATAAAATATTACTATTAATAAATTCCGAAAATTATACTTTTATTTAAAATAGACCAATAAATAATAATGAAATATTTGTATGCAACAAATATCCTTTACATAATTAGGCTTTTCTAGTATACAAAATATTATTTATTATTAATAACTTTTTAGAAACAAAAGGCTTTTTATAGCAAGAATAATAATTATACAATTTTGAAAGTGTATATTAAAATAGAAAAGAAAATGTTTTTATAAAATATGTACGCTCGCACATATTCGTACTCGTCGAGCAAACGAAAATTTCGCATACGACGTACAATACGACTACGTGACATACAGTACCAAAATTTTTAAATCCATGCAAATTAATAAATAAAAAAAATAGTAGAATTTTAGGGGTTTTACATCCTACCCAACTTAAAAGAAATTTCGTCCTCGAAATTAAGAATTAGTAGGGGGTGAGAGGGCACAACGGTAGATAGAAGGGTTCGAAGTTTATATGGTCGTAGTCTAGGTTGAGGATACGATTAAGAGATGATTGTAATCACTCTTAAATTCAAGTGATTATAAGGTCAAGCTTGTAGGTTTAGGGTCGAGGGAAAGGTCGAGTAGTTTAGGATGAAAATATAGCAACATCGAGCGAGAACGATTCCGGTTAAGCTTGCTACGAAGATCCATAAGAGGTACAACTTTAGTATCAGTCCTGGATACTTGCAATTTGCCTTTCTCGGATCGGGAAATTTGGAGAGAAGGAAGATGAACATTATTCCGACTGGGAGTCGGTAATAATCCATCTTTAGAGGAAGTAGCCAAAAGGCATTTTCCTTTGTTCGATCTAGCAAGAGTACTAGTCGAATTAACTCCAGAGGTAAAAACCTTAGGAGCAGAGGAGTTGACTAAAGAGTCGTTCTCCTTGGTTGGCACAAGATGTGCAAGTTGTGGGGGAATCATTTGTATATTCTGTGGAAGAGAACCCCCAGTCTGGCCTTGAGAGACAGTCAAAGGACTGTAATTGTTGGCATACGCTGACTTCAGAGAATACGCTATCTTTTGACTAGCGTATGGTTGGTCAATGATTGCCATACGCACAGAGTCATTAATGGCTAAAGAGCCGACTGCTGTCGTAGGAGTAGAAGAAGAAGAGACTTTGGCATGTCCAGAGATAGATTTTCTTGGACACGCTGACTTGGTTAAAGAACCCTTTTTGTCAGCGTGACTAGGAGAAGCCACTGTTGCTATATTCAGAGAAGCCGAGGAGTGCTTCGCTGAAGTTGGAGACGTGTTCTTGTCAGCGTGGGAAGTGACAGAAGCGTCTCGGGCCGCCGAAGAAGACTTAGGGACATAGACAGAACGTCCCTTCTTCTTGGCAGAGAGAGGAGTGGAGGAAGCAGTTCGGCCCTCCTTCGCTTTGAGCATTTCTTCGAAAGCAGATTGGTCGAATTGTACGACCATCGTCTTCTTCGTCGAACCGATCGACGAAGTATCATATTGAGTTGTTGCTGTCTCGTTACAGGAGACAGCTTTCCCCAGCAGAGTCGCCAATTTGTTTTCCATAAATAAATTCTATTTATTGTGTTTCTGAAAAAATTACAACTGTAGGAATCTGATCTAGAAGACGATCACTTTATCCCTTGGACGATACGATGAAGAAGGCTCGGATCTCGAAGAATTTGGACAGCAACTGG
>JANAVB010024400.1:28946596-28971596 GCA_029216955.1 Iris pallida | reverse complement strand
GCCGTAAGATGGACTAGACGTCCACTTTACCTAGGTATCTTGGTAGGTAACGTATGTATAGACTATTACCCTACTACCCTAGGGAGCACGGGGCAAAATACCGAGCGTAGGTAGGCTAACTTGATATTCACCTAGGCTAGAAATTTACCTTATAAAAGGGTAAATTAAGAAATTGGCCTACGGCCAAGATTTGAGTTTCGAAGTCCAAGATGGACTTGGATATGGGTTGTAGAGGTTGGTAATAATTAAAAATAGCCGCCTAGACCTAGTCTTGACCTTGGTTGACCATGGTTGACTTTTTAAACCAAAAGTCAACTATGGGTCAACACTTTACCAAATTTAGTCCTAAATTCCATTAAACTTGGACAGTTGACCAAAAGTTAACTGTTAGTCACCATTGACCTAGGATTGACCTAGGGTTGACCTAGAGTTGACCAGAGTTGACCAGTTGACCAAAAGTCAACTGTAAGTCAACCGTTGACTTAAATCGACCTAGATTAATTCCGTTTGACTTGCATTGACCCAGTTTGACCTAGTTAGGCCTAAAATGACTTAGATCGACTATGTACAATCTAGTTTGACCTTGTTTGACCTAGATTGACTTAGTTTGTCGTGTTTTGACCTAGAATGACTTAAATAAGGTTTAATTTGATTTGACTTTACTTCCTAAACATAGTATTGATACGTCTTGTTCTCTATAGGTCCTCGAGACGCTGCTTTGGATCCCATTGACATATTTTATCATATTACAGGCGAGTACATTCTCTGACACTTTTCTAATTTACGATGATTGTTATAATTCATGTAATTAGTGTAGATATGCTTGTTCTCGACACATTGGTCACACGGATTGGTATTCATGGATCCCGACATGAGATATTATTCCTCGTTATCTTGGTATATCTTATGCAAGTACCTTGTAGTTCTTGTGCAATATATGGACACCGATTCTCGAGGAGACTTGCTCCCTTTTCGTAGAATCCCGTGTCATAACGTGTCTTGCTTGGATCCACTCTACCAGTCGGGGACGAGGAGTATTAGTGTAGATATGTGGTCAAAGCCTATTGTGCACCCATTGTGCACCTATTGATTGTGAGTGTTGATCATACACCCCACGTATGATTATCCAGGCCAGTTACTATTTGTGCAAGTTCCCAAGCCGGCCACATATTGTAGTTAGTACTCACACACCTAGATGTATGATTCTTGATTCTTGTACATGCCATGATCAGTTTACTTGCCTTGTTCTAGCTTTAGATTTACAGCTTACGTTGCCATGATACTCACATGTACATTCCATGATTTTCTTGTATATACTCTCTATTTACAGTCTTATAGTTTTTGTCATATCTTGTGAACTGTTGTTAGTTGATTGTACTCGTTCCATCCTGACTGGATATATTGACAAAATATTACAGATGCTGATGAGGGGGATTACTGTACCTACTACGGTCTGGATGACGTAGTGGGCATAGACTTGGAGACTTTGGTCCAGCAGGGCTTAGCTCCGCCCGACGAGACTTTACCTATTGCTTAGATAGAGTAGGTCTTTTATACTGGACCTTGTCTCCAGCTACTTTTGAGACTGTTATTACTATGGATTGTATTAGAGACTTGGACTTGTATATTATTTGTATTTGGACTTGACAGGTTATTATTTTATCGTCTTGTTGTCTTTATCTTTCAGTCTTTACTTTATCATCATAGAGTTGTGATTTGAGCACTCATATATATTTATTGCTTGTCCTCCGTTCGGAGTTGACCATATTCTCGATAGGTTTTTGATATATATATATAAACTGTTATTAGAGTAGAAAACCTACAGCATTCCACGCCATTTTTACGGTGAGGGCTGGGCGTTGTCATGTGCACGTGCCCCTATTTCGGGTGCGGGTCGTGACACGTTTTTAGTGGTGGCTCATGTAGGTCCTGAAGTCATAATTAGTGCGATGTCGTGGCGGCACTCGTCTTAGAGTATTGACTATGAGCCTGTGTTACACATAGGAGGTAGTAGGCTAAGAGTGCTCAATCACAGTAGGATCTTTTCTTGCTTATCTTGCTTACCGTCTTTGCTATTGATGTTGCATTCAAATTGTCTTCCTTGATATAATATTTCACGTGCCGTATTGATTTTCTTCTTTATTTCTATCTTCAGGATGGTACAGACCAGGTCCCAGCATCCTGAGTCCGCGGACGCGGAGAGGTCTGTTATGACTCGCGGACCTGATCCGGACACTCCTGCTGCAGTCGGGGTGTCGGCAGCAGCTGCTCTTGGGGGCGCTCCTCTGCCATTTACGAGGGCTGACCCTGGGGTTGCTACGACTTTTCCGGCCGCAGAACCAGTGGTTGATATTGTAATGCCTGTTATTCGTATTACGTATTTTGGAATACGTGTACGTATTTTATTTTGTATTGCATGATTCCTAGTTTAGCTTTTCCTTCTTGGCTTGGTTTATTCTTGGTTCAGGTTGGCTTGGTTTGGTTTGGGATTGCTTTGGTTCATCATGGACCAAAGGGTGAACCCCCTACCTACCACCACTACTACCATTTATTAACCCATTCTTCTTTCTCTCTCTTCATTAATCTTCTTCTTCTTCCTCCATAACTTCTTCACCTACTAGAGGGAGAGAGGTCTAGGCAAGTGCAACTTGCTTCATGGAGGAACTCTAATTTTATTGCTTCATTCTCTTCCTTACATCATTTTAACTTACTTTAGTACTTGGCATTTTCACTTTCCATGGCTAGATTCTTGTAGATCTAAGTTTATAGTATTTTTAGATTTCTTGGGTTTTGATCTACTTAATCTTGTTATTTCTGAGTTTTGATGGTTCTATGTTGTGGAGCATTTCATTCTGCCCCGTTTTGACCTATGGAAGTTCGAATTTGGGCTCCGGATGATGGAGTTATGGTGCTTGAGAATTTGGCTCTCATGGTGTTCTTCTTCTCAAAATTTTGGAGAAGATGAACTGTGTTTGACTTGACCGCATGAATAATTCATGCGGCAGGTGTTCTATTCAGCCGTATGACTGGAAGTACTTTGAGCCGCATGAAGGCCGAACGCATCTAGCCGCATAACTCGCTCAATCCCCAACCGCATGTTATTCTGTACTTTTTGAGCCGCATGCGCTCTCTCTCCCTTAGCCGCATGGGACCCCGCTTCTTTCTGGCCGTATGGACCCCGCAACCCTGAGCCGCATGCGCCCTTTCCATTCCAGGCCACACGCGCCCTCCCTTAGCCGCATGAGAGCTTCTTCCCGAGCTGCATGAACTTGGTCCACTTGTAGCCGCATAGGTGTTTTCCATAAATAAATTCACTTTATTTATTGTGTTTCTGGGAAAATACAACTTTAGGAATCCGATCTAAAAGACGATCGCTTTATCCCTTGGACGATGCGAAGAAGAAAAGCTCTCAAAATTTTGACAGTAATTTAGATATTCTGTATATCTGTACAATGAATGAGAAGAGAACTCTATTTATAGAGTCAGAAATAACTAAAAAGATAACTGTTTTCATAACCTATGCATAGTTGATAATCACGCAGGACTCAATCCTACGCAGGGTTGATGAGCAGTTACTGGACGTGGCCCATAACTGTTGGACACATGGCAATCATGCATGAGTCGTGTGCAAGTTACTCGGGCACGCATACGAGAGATCCGTGGCATGGCTACCACGTACTCCAATCTGATAATTTGAGATGAAATCCACGCCAACTGGTTGAAGATGAAATCCACACAGACTTGGGGCAGAAGGCTTCAGAATACACGCAAACTTAAGGCAGAAGGCTCAAAATCCACGCTGACTTGAGGCAGACAGCTCAAAATATACGCAAACTTGAGACAGAAAGCTCAAAACTCACGCAAACTTGAGGAAGGAACATAGAAGTTCAAAATACACGCAGACTTGAGTCAGAACGGCCAGCTGTCTTGATTCGACGTACCTCGACTGGCACAAAATCTCTGACATTGATTTGCTTTATCAGTCATATTAAATGATGACAAGTCCTTTTGGCACGCCAACTTGATGAGGACTGAATCTTATTGAGGAAGATTTTGAAAGTCACGCAATAGTCGGCTGAGATCTCTCGAGTCCCGTACATAGGTAGCATACGAGGAGACATTCTTTGACTGTCGTACTGTCAGTCATAATGACACTCTGACAAATGATGAGCTGTCTCTATGTACCATTTAATCTTTGCGTATATTTGAGAAAATGGTCTGATAGAACTCAGCGTGTATTTTAGACATTGTTCTAATAGGCTGTATTAACTCAGCGTGACTTCATTTTTGAGGCCTACAAAACCCCCTTCAAAGTTTTCGAAAAATGATAAATTATTTCGAAATACTTTGAAATCGAGATGATAAAATGAATTTAGTCACGCTGAGATGATTCAGGGAAAGATTTCTTCCGAAATGATTGGGCTGTTGGGATTCTGTGTGGTTTAGGATCCCATGCAAAATTCCTATATCGAAGCAAATGATGATTTTGCCATTTGAAATTCTTTGTGAGCCTATAAAAAAGGCCATAAATCACTTCCTTCTTTCTTTACTTGCTTTAGAGAGAGAAAATCCCACACAGAAGAGAAATTTTGTCTTTTCCGACTTCCCCTTCTCCTTCTCAGCAATGGCTCCTAAGATCGACGCTCAGGCTAAGGGCAAGGCCCCTGCGACGTCTTCGCGTGCCACCACCGACAGACTTCCTCGTCGCGAAGTTACTCATCCCCCTATGCAACGTAAGTGACAGATGGGGATGCGAACTGATGAAGACGAACTAATGAAGATGAACTCCACATAGAAATCTTAGGATTCATAAAACAATCAATAATAAACTTTCGAAATATATCCCCCTTCTTAGGGCAAAGGATATTAATAAAGTATGTCCCCTCTTTAGGGTTGGCCATACTTCACATCTTCGTGTTTACGAAGCTCTGTGTTTTACGCAAATGAGCATGGCTCTCATGACTCTGCGTGATTTTTCATATGTTGGCAGAGATGTTAATGTTGAATTATTCATGCAGACTTCTGAGAGTCATCTTCTGGATAGATTAGTCTTTGATCTGTCAGCGTATTTTTTTGTCATTTTCACTTCAATGCGATTCTGGCAATGATGTGTGACTTTTCATTCTAATCTGTCTAGACTTTGCATGAATTAATCACATGCGTGAATAAATCATTCAGCGTATCTTTTGATCTTTGCATAATTCTGGCAGCGTATATGTCTGAAGTCTGCGTGACTTATAAAATTTTCTTTGAACACTGCTAAGCACGCATAAGGCATATAGACATAGATTTTTCTGAAGTCTGCGTGACAAAACATATCTGATTTCTTCTTTTTCTTTTCTGTAGTGGACATCCGAAGTGAAGAAGCTGATTATGAAGGACATTTGAGCTTCTCTTTCAAACATGATTTATCTCATGTACAGTTTCCTCAGTTTGACACTCCGGAAACCAGACTATCTTTGTTGAAGAATCAAGATCATACCACTCTGCTCTGTCTGATGAATGGTGAACCATTTCAGAGTATTGACCGGGTGATCCATAAGAAACCAGCTTTTCTATTTGGGGATGCCATAGCACATAAGTCACAACCAAAGGGCATCAAGGAGAAGGTCTGCTTCTATTTTGAAGGTGATGCAAGGAAGCCCGTGTACTGGCCGAAGGTATCTAGGGGTTTGTCTATCATGCAATTCATGCATGCCAGTTACCCCAGAAAGATGACATGGCACTTAACAGAAAATCAGCAAGCTAAGGCGAGCAGAATCATTTACAAGAAAGACAGATTCTACAGTGCTCCGGAGAATCACGTATCCTTGTTTTGAGGTTTGAAGCCGGGATGTGTACCACCCGAAGACTCGTCTAGATTGAAGCCATTCAGAATGCATGTTTTCATAAATGAATTCATGGCAAATGAGAGGGCATTCTATCCTACTGATTCGACGCCGAGGATGATAGGCTTAATGAATTAGGAGAATATGAGGTGGAGGACTCTGGTCCATTGGGTTCTGGAGAAGTTTGAGACTGAGCTGAAGCAGATAAATCTCTGTGACGCGATCGTAAATTCCTCCTACGGCTTCAAACCCAACCCATTTCTATTCTTGGCCTTGGTTGAAAGATATAACCACCGGACGGGAACATTTATGACTCCCAAAGGGGAGATGGGTTTTGTCCTTCATGAGATGGAATACATCTCTTATTTGCCTTCAGGCACACTGCCGTATAAAGAATATGTGCCTACAACCGAGGAGTTAAATTTTCTGTCGGAGAAGAACCCGGAGATGGTGCATCTTTTTGAAGAGATGATGTGCCATTTCGGCACATGCACTCTGTATTATAAAAGTGCTAAAGAGGAAGTCGGCTGCCACATCCAGAAGTGGATGTCTTATCTTTTCATGAATCGTGAGAAAGATGAGAAGAAGATAAATGAGAAGAGCAGGTATCAAATTAACTCCTTCAAGCCCCTCTCTGAGAGTGAAATCACCAATCTACTAGAGAAGTATGACTGTAAAGATTTCACAATCAATGAAGACTGGTATGAGTTTAAAGCCGGAACCACCTTCAGATCATATGTGAGGCAGAGTGGAAAACCTTTGTCAAAGAAAGGTCATTTAGCCGGATTCCTCTCTCTCTGGCTAAGAAGATTTGTTGTTCCTGGCTCTAGCTCTCTGGATAGAATACATAGAGGTGTTGTTTTTGCAGCAGTGCGCCTTATATACGGCTATAAGACAGACTTATTATCAGCGATGACTTGCAGGCTGAATGCAGGTCTTCGAAATTTTGTAACCACTATGTTGTCTAATCAAAGGAGGATGAACGATGAATTCCCAAGAATAGAGATGCCCTATACTTATTTGTATGGTTGGCTTCTTCTCCATCACGACGGTCTGATACCTCCGGGAGCAGGAGGGAGCGGCAGCCTCTTTTTAGAGAAGTACACCGGAGAAACTTTCTGGAAGGTTCACACTCTTCCAGAATGCAGAAATGTTTTGAACCGATCATCACATTGGTCGATTCAATGTGCTCCTCCGCCACTGGGTTATGAGAGCATGCCCCTGAACATGATAGACGGAGAAAAAGGGCACATGCTAGATGACGTAGCTTTTCAATGGCTGCAGCGGATTCGGCCATCTCATCTGGTATATCGTCATGAAGAAATGACGTACTTAGAACCATATCTACCGAGCCGATTTGCTCGGCAATTCGGATATGACCAACTTCATGTTGGGAATGCCACCACCTGCATTTCTGCTCGTGGAGGACTAATTGATGGAGCTCGGGCATGGAGATACTTCGCAGCTAGAGATACAAAAGTTGAATTCTCTATGCCGAATCCTCTATCCAGGGCGGGGACGAAAATGCTCTATACATACGCCCGCTTCTATGTTTCATCGAGCACTTTCATGCCGAGTTTTCATTTGAAGACTTTTGTTGCAGAAGATGACCCAGCTCCATCAAAGAGGTCGAAGAAGAAGATTGTTATTCAACGATTTACTCCGGAACCTGAAGATGAGACTGCGGAAGTTGAACCTTTATATGAATTATCTTTGGAGCCAAAATTTCTTGATGAAGTTCTACCTCCAATATTCGTGTCCATCTCTAAGAGGAAACGAAGTGATAAATCTGAGACAGTCTCTAAAAAGAGTACTAAGTCTCAGACTCCCAAGAAGAAAGGAGTTTCAATAACTGCCACCTCATCTCTAGGTGGCATCCCAGTTGATGAAGACGATGCTGCCGACAAAGATGAAGATACGGATGAAGACGATGCTCCTTTGATAAAAGGAGATCGAGAGGCAGATACGTCAAGAAGACTGTTGGAAAGATGAAGGGCAATAAACTCCTGGAAACTATTATGAGTGGAGGGATCTTGCCAGGATCGATGAAGCGGTTTCCACGGAGAGAACAGAATCTGATCATGTTCATCTTCCAGCAATTTCAGCTGAACCGACTGAGGTAGAGTCGACTGTCCTGACGACAAGTGGAGTAGCTGCTGAACCTTCAGAGATGAGGATTATCCCTTTTGAGTATGGGAAAGAGGGTGTCATCCAGGCATTAGATGATCAAATTGAATATTCAGAAGAAGACCCAGCTCCCAGGGCAGAAGTTAGGGAACAACCGGAAGTTCCATCTCTTCAACTTAATCAAATTGAAGAAACACAGGTTGAAGAAAATATTTCTTCGGCCAGAGGGGATGAAGACGTACCAACGTCTGAATTATCCGCTGCTGATGAGTTATTGAAGAATGTTTGTAACGACATCATTCTTCAAACTAACATTCCAGAAGAGACTGAACCTGCAGTCAATACCGAGTCCATAGAAATTGAAACTCAAGAACCTGAGCTCGCTATTGTTACTGTTCCTGAGATTCATCCATCTCAAGAAATGGATGTTGATATTAATATCATGGATTCTGGATTAGAGACCCATCCTGAAGCTGGGGATCCAAGAGAGTCTGAGAAAGAGGAAGAGACTGAAGAGGAAGAGGATTGGCATCCTGAGACTTCCACTCATTATGATGAAGATAAAATCAAAGGAAATAGAATGGAGCTCAGTCCCGAACCTGCTCAATCTCCTGATAATGCTCCAGCACTCAGTACTTTTGGAGCTAGTAGTAGTCACATAAAGCAGGTGTCAGACACCATTATGGATCGACTGCGAGAGGATGCGAGACTTCCTCAACATATAGAATATGAACCTCAGCCTGGTAGAATTTTATTTCAAATTCTGTTTCTACTGTTTCTTTTTCTTTATATGCTGATTATTTTTCCTTTGACTAGTAGGAACTGCTGCAGCAATGAGCTCGACTCATGCTCCACTTATCCAGGCTGATGCTGATGAAGGGAGCTCGCATTTGCCAACTTTTCCAGCGGCACATACTTTAATTCCCAGGATAGAGAATGTACAAGCTTCTTCTTCAATAATGACAGCAACTCCTGGGTTTGAGACAGGATTGGCAAGGACTCTGGGGATGTATTGAGATATCATCTATTCATATCTGGATACGTACTCCAGGCGTTTCTTGAAAGACGAAACTATGCCCTTCTCTGAGCTCCGAACGGTGGTCAATTTCCCGCTCCTAGCACTGCGACATGCTAGCTGTAAAACTCAATGTATCTTCTTTGAACATCTTCTAGATGAATTAGAGACAACTATCCGAAGATACTGGGAGATCAAAAAGGAAAAGGTTAAATCTTTGACTGTGGCTGAGATAGCTCAAATGGAACATGAAGCCCAAGCTCAGCAAGCCGCTTTAGAAGAATTTCTTGTTTCTTTATCTGAGAAGTTAGTAGAAAAGGGTGAAGAAATATTAGCTACTCGTCAAAGAGTAGAACTTCTGGAGAAGGATGAAATATCAAAAGCTGAAGAGCTCAAGAAGTTGAAAGAGGAGCTAGCTCGTCTTCAGGAGTGAATTGCCTTCATGGAAAAGGAGCAGGCTGAGGTTGTCACTGCTCGTATATCTGAAGCTGAACGCTGTCAAACTCTTCAACAAGAGCGAGAGCAAATGCAGGCAGAGCAAATTGAAGAAGTTAATCGTCGCTAATCTGCTATTATCACTTTTGATGAACAAAATGTCGCAGTCGAAGCAGCAGAAAGATTCGCAAAGCTCATGATGAGAAAATGAGTACTGTACTTGATCGTATTAAGGAGCTAATAACTCCTAATAAATAGATCTTTTACATTTTCACTTGTAATCAATATTTTGATTTTGAATAAAGACAAATGAGAACTTTTGATCTGAATTTTGACTTTGTTGTTTTGATAATGATGTATTCATAGAAAATATGTTCAGAGGTAAATAATACATGACACATTTCAATAGAATAGAATATACAAATGAACTTTGTAATTCTATCAGATGATATTAAACCAGAGATGATCTTAGTTTAATACTGATAAGAAAAAATAGAATTCAGATATAAAAATATCTTTGAACTCGATTTTCCATGATCTTTGGACTCGAGAATTAAAAGACTAGATATCATTTTCATAAATATGATACTAAGATAAAAAATTCAGAGGTAATATGGACATAATTTTCTAGATATCAAATTTGCTAAAAAATGATACAAAATAGAATATCTATTTCCACTGGGGATAAAAGATATCGAAACGATTCTTGTAAAGAACAATGACTTTGGTATTTTTACTAGCTGGGGAATGATAGGAGAACAATCTTGACAGATGAAAATATTACACATAATATTTCTTCAAGAATTTGCCATTAATGGGCATCATAGTGACTTTACCATCCATAGTGGTAAGCTGATATGCTCCATTAGAAAAGACTTTATTCACAATGAATGGACCTTCCCATTTTGCATCGAACTTGCCTTTATTCATGTGCGTCATAGTCATCGGACGTCTGACTGTAAGAACAAGTTCTCCTTTTTGATATGCTCGAACTCTGACTTTCTTATTAAAAGCTCTTGAGATTCTAGCTTGATAGAATTCGATATTTTGTTGAGTATATAATCGCTTTTCATCTAGAGCTTCTAATTCCTGAAGTCGAAGACGATCATTATTCTCGGTGGTAAGTTCATTAGCGATTGCTATCCTTAAAGAAGGAATTTGAATCTCTAATAGAAGAACAGCTTCGCATCCATACACCAAAGAAAAAGGTGTACATTTGGTGGCATTACGAACTGTAGTACGGTAAGCCCATAAACATTCACCGAGTTTCTCACTCCAATTATGTTTGTTAGTAGAAACAAACTTCTTTAAGAGTTTGATAATGGTCTTGTTGAAAACTTCTGCTTATCCGTTAGCTGCTGGATTATATACAGTAGAAGCCACATTGTTGATCCGATGATCGTCACAGAATCGAGTAAATTTCTGGCTGACGAATTATGGTCCATTATCATGAATAATGCATCGAGGAACACCAAATCTGTAGATGACATGATGCTTGATAAAGCTGATGACGTTAGAAGTCTTGACTTCAGATAAAGGAATAGCTTCGGCCCATTTGGAGAAATAATCGGTTATTGCGAGAATAAACCGATGACCTTTTGATGACGACGGATTGATCGGGCCGATAATGTCCATGCCCCAAGCTTCGAAGGACCATGATGCTGCCGTTGGATGTAGAAATTCTGAGGGTTGATGAATAAAATCTGCATGAATTTGACAAGCTTTACACTTTCTTGCAAATTCAATGGCATCTGATACCATAGTGGGCCAATAATAACCCATACGTCGAATACGGTCTTGAAGTTTTGGTCTAGGCTGATGTGCTCCACAAATTCCATCATGTGCTTCGCGGATAATTTTTTGGGCCTCATCACCGACAATACATCGAAGAAGTAAACCATCATAAGCTCGACGATATAAGGTTTTTGTAGTATGATTGTAATAAATCTGAGTGATCGTCGTCGGATAGATGCTGCCTCACTCGGGTTATCTGGAAGAATATCATACAATACAAAATCTAAGAAAGGAAGTCTCCAATCTTTATCCGTATTTTGAGTCTCAGCTGAATTATTGAAGGTGAATTCCATACTAGAATCAGATGAAGATGATAATGATTTACGACTTAATCCAAATCCTCTTGTTGTATTGACATCATGAGATGTTGATTCTTCAATATCAACTGGAAGTCCTAGAGTTAGATTGTTCTCAAGATGAAATAATTCTCGATTGTAAACAACAATCATTTGTTGAAGTCTAACCGGAATAGCTAACACCGCCGCAAGATTAGCAAGAGCATCAGCTTCTGTGTTACATGCTCGTCTAACATGCTCGATGAAGAATCCTTCAAATGAAGAAGCCATAGATATAGCCGATCTATGATAAGGAACCAGATCTTGATGGCGAACTTCATAAGTACCCCTTATCTGATTGACAATGAGTTTAAAATCTCCATACGCTTCCAAATGTTGAATATTCAGATGTTTAGCGAGTTGAAGACCAATAAGCAGTGCATTGTACTCAGCTACATTGTTTGAACATGGTTGATCCAGAGAATAAGCTCTTTGGATAGCAAGACCTTCTGGTGACACAAGAACAATTCCAACCCCAGCGACAATATCACCATTAGGACCTATTCTTGAAGCTCCGTCAAAGAATAGACGCCAAGTAGGATCTTCTTCAGCAATTTGGTTTGAATCTAGGACTTTATCTGGGATTTCATCGTAGAGTTTTGAATTTTCTGGAATTGAATGAGCAGCCAGAAAATCAGCTAAAGCTTGTCCTTTGACCAATTTCTGAGGGATATAATGCATATCATACTGAGCAAGTAAAATTCCCCAGTTAGCCAATCGAGAATTCAAAACACTTGGTTTCTTCATCATGACTCGTATAGGATTGATCCTGAAAATGACATGAATGGTCTGACCAATGATATAATGTCGCGTCTTTTGGACAGCGAACATAAGGGCTAGACTTTCTTTTTCGATCGGTGAATATCGAGGTTCAGCTCCGGTCATGGTACGACTGAGATAGTAAATGGCTTGTTCATGACCATTTTTATTCTTTTGAGCGAGCAGCGCACCCAATGAATGACTCGTTGCTCGTGTATATAGAAGGAACGATATTCCTGAGATGGGAGGTACCAATACTGGGGGGTTCATCAGATATTGTTTTATGTCATCAAATGCTTTCTGACATTCGTCAGTCCAGACGAAAGAAACACCTTTCTTCATAAGTTTATTGAATGGTCTGCAGCGTCCTGAAAGATTAGAGATGAATCTCCTGATATAAGCGATCCTTCCTTGAAATCCTCGTAGCTCTTTTAAGGTGCGTGGAGGACGCATCTCTTGGATGGCTTTGATCTTCTCGAGATCTACGTGTATACCTTTCGAGGTAATGACGAAGCCGAGAAATTTGCCACTAGAGACGCCTAAGAAGGACTTAGTAGGGTTCATCCTTAATTGATGCCGACGTATTAGATCAAATATAGTCTTCAAATCTTGGATGTGATCTTCCTTTTGTCGACTTTTGACTGCAATATCATCAACGTAGCATTCGACTATTTTCCGCAAATGTTCACGAAATATAGTGCTCATAGCTCATTGATAACTTGCTCCTGCATTCTTGAGACCGAATGGCATCACTGTATAACAGTATGTACCGATCGGTGTTCTGAAGGAAGTGTGTTTCTCGTCATCTGGAAACATTTTAATTTGATTGTATCCAGAATACCCGTCCATGAACGACATCCATTCAAAACCACAAGTGTTATCGATCATAACATCAGTAATTGGTAGGGGGAACTCATCTTTAGGACATGCCGTATTGAGATCACGATAGTCTATGCATACTCTGATCTTGCCAGTCTTTTAAGGACAGCAACTATATTAGCCACCCAATCAGGGTGTTGTTCCTCTCTGATAAATCCAGAAGCCATGAGTTTGTTAACTTCGGCTTCAATTGCATCCATAATGTCTGGGCAAAATCGTCGCTGTTGTTGCTTGACCGGTTTAGCATTTGGCATGATATTGAGTTTGTGAGTTGCTATCTGTGGATCAAGTCCTGGCATATCTTCATAGCTCTAAGCGAAGACGTCGATATATTCGCGAATAAGTTTGATCATGTCTTGCTTATCAGTTTCTGAAAGACTTTCACTAATGAATATTGGTTTGGGGAATCCCTCTTCACCAACATCTATTTGAATAAGTTTATCTTCAGTTGGAGGTTCTCTTTGCTCGAATCTAAACTCCCATTGATTATCTAACCTTTGGGCCCATTGTTCTGATTCGGATGAGATTTCAAATTCATCTTCGTCATCTTCTTCAGGACCATCAACGGAAACCATGTTGGAAGACAAAATGTTACGGTGGAAGTCACCAATACTTGTATCAGAATCCCAAGAGGAAGTACTAGAAGAATTAGATCTTTTATCTTCGTCAGATTCGGGATCTTCATGGATGATATTGATAAAGGAAGTAGCAAAAATATAACCCAATCCGCATTTCGTCCTTCCATATTTTAAAGGAGGAATCCGAACAGGCATTCTTCTTCCTCTTCTATTACTGAGGCCAGTTCTGAAGTCATAGCCCATATTTTTAATAATATCTTTAGATTGCTGGCTGTAACGACGCAACTGCAATCTTCCAGAATCATCATTTCTAACATCATCTTCAAGGTTGATAGGGTCTTTTGGTCCTTTGTAAAAGAATATTGGAATGTCTCCTGGTTTTCTGCTAGGTACCAGAAAACATGAACCTCGTACTGATTCTAAGGATACTTCTGTATGAAAAGTCTGTGCAACTCCTGTGGTTATTGTTTTCAAGTCATCTAACAATTGCAAATAATTATCAACATGATGACAAACATCAATATACTGCAAAGATGGAGACTTTTCATTAATTTCAAAAGTAGTAGTATTTACATCAGAAGAAGATTAAACCTTAGAAATCTTAGCCAAATCAATGACTAAAGGGGGAGAGGAAGAACTAGAAGGAGTTTTGTTTCTACTAAGATCGATCACAAATAGCTCAGAAGAGGTGAGCTCCCTTGAAGCTTGAGATAGAAACGTAGTTCGCCCACCAACAGGGATTACCAGAGTGTCCTGTTTTGTAGATGAAGATGCCGGAAATGTGGTACGCCCACTGACAGGAATGATCAGTGTATCTTGGGTAGATGATGGAGGTAATGGAGAGATACGTCTGCTCACTGGAATAATGAAAGGGGCTTCTCCAGAGGGTTTAGGAGACTGTTGCTGAGTAGTTCGACCTTTAACAGGAATTATCAAGGTCTCACTTTGCGGGTCTTCTTTTTCCATAGCTTGTACTATTTTTGTATATTCCTCTTTGTACATCCGGGAATCACCGAAATAAGCTTCAACCCCACGGAAAGGATTTATATCAGCAACTTCCTTTCGTACTTTTCCATCGCTGTCAATGTATTTGAAGCACTGATGAAGAGTAGAAGGCACTATATTATTTTCATGAAGGAAGGGTCTTCCCAGGAGAAGATTATAAGATCCCACGATCTCGATCACATAGAAAGTGACTTTAGATCTGAAATCACCTATTTGAAGTTTCAGATGAATCTTTCCCAACGGCTCGCTTCGGCTTTGATTGAACCCCAATATGGTAGTAACCGTCTTGGAAAGTTTGTGAAGAGGGATTCTTAATTCATCCAGCAGACTCTTCGGCATTATGCTTAAAGCAGACCCTGGATCAAAAAGAATACGATCTACCTTCATCGTATCGATATAACCGGTGTAGTAGAGAGGCCGATCATGTCGATTATCCTCCAATAACATGTCATCTTGTGTAAATGTGATATTCAGGATGATCTCCAATACACTATTGCAAAGTAAGCAAGTAACAGGTTCTTCATCTGGCTTCTTTAACTGTGCGAGACAAGAGTCAGCCTGAAGAAGTGCCTCACTTAATGTCTCTCGAATTCTTTAGAAAGACGTAGAAGTTCGAAGAGGGACATTCTAGCAGGAGTATTAGCGAGTTAAGCTAAAATGTCAAAGTTATAAGGCTTCTGAAGTCCAAGGGGAGGGGACTTCTTGATTGGTTTATCGAATCGAGCTTGTTGTTTGCCTTTCTCAAGTATTGTGGGCTTGGAAGGAATAGGTACAATCGGTGTAGTTGAAGGAACAGGTACAGTAGATGATTCTTCCTTCCGAGGAACATCAGAAATATCTTTTTCAGCTGGAGAGATATCAGGAGTATCTTCAGGACTATCGGGAGTATCTTCAGGACTCTTGGAATAATCTTTTAGATAATGTTTCTCTGTTCTAGTAGCACCAGCAAGTGCTTCTTCCTTATCTTTCGGTTCTGTGTCGGAAGTAGATCCGAAAGAAGTCATATGACATGACTTAGTTTTTTCAGCCTTCCTAGATTTTAGGGAAGTAGTCTTTTGAAGGGGAGGAGATTCAAAATCTGCCACTAGATCAGGATGATCCATATGATTTCTCATGTTTCAATAGTGATCGGTACTAATCCTTCAGACTGTGGAGGGGGAATATTCACGATTTCAAGAGTTGCCTTGGGAATAGGAACGATCCCGCTTTCAAGAAATTGAGGAGGAAAATCTCTGAACTGCAAAGAGACGACATTGGAGGTGACGGTCTTTTCTTTCGGAATGAGAGTGACAGCTCCAGATTTGATCATTTCCTGGATTTTTCCTTTCAGTACAAAATATGTACAAGCTGTGTGACCCAACATTCTATGGTACGGACAGTATTTAGGATGATCTGTCTTACCAGCTTCATCGAGTTTCTTGATTTCAGGTAATTGTATTTTATTACCTTTAAGTAGACATTCAAAGATACCAAGGACGTCATCGTCGTCAAAAGAGTATTCTTTTTTGGGGAGAGGTGCTCTTGGTTGTTGATTTGTTGGAGCTGGGGTAGCTTGGGTAGATATTACTTCTTGATTTTTGCTCTGGAGATTGACTTCAAGAGTCTCTTTTCCTTTACGATTGTTAGGTCGCGTACTATTGCTAGTATTTTGACCTGATTCAGTGGGATTCATGTGTACTCCCAGACCTTTGAAAGTCTCGGCACTGACTTTGGCAGCTTTAGCACTGACGATGAAAGAAGGCCAATCTTGGAATTGAGTGGATCCTGTCCACATGTTGATGATTGGTAAAAGATTTGACTTGCAAGTGTCGATAGTGACAGCATCAGGAGTTCCAAGAGGCATTTTTAAAGCTTATCTTCTAAATCTTTCAATGAAGCTTTCAGTGCTCTCATTATTTCTCTGTTTGATTCTTATAAGAGCAGACATAGTCATGTCATTGAGCCCTTCATAGAACCGTTCAAGAAACATTTGTTTGAAACCGGCAAATGAGGTAATACACCCATCAGGGAGACTTCTATACCACTCATAAGTCGTTCTTTTGAGATATCCGACAAACACCCGAGTAAGGAGGGCGTCGCTTGGTTGTAGCTGGTCAGTCATTACTTCAAAATGATTGATAAACTGACTAGGAGAAGTGGTTCCATCAAAGAATAAGATAGTAGGAGGCTTGTATTTAGGAGGATATGATACTTGCTTCCATTCTATTGGATAAGGTTGCTTGATACCTAACCTTTGTAAACCATCCTTCTATTTGAATGCCTCAAATTGGGTTCGGAGATTCCTCAATTCTTTAGTAATGACTCCGAAAGATTGTGGAGTTGTAGCTTGTAGAGAATAGTTAGGAGGAGGGACAGCATTTTAAGCACTACCCCCAGCTCTCGACTGGCTAGGAATTGGTTGAGCTTGTCCAGGGATATTAGATTGTACTGCTGGAGGAACTTGCACTGGACCTATACCAGTGTCAATTGGTATGGCGTCAGGTGCAGTCTGTCGATTTTGCAGCTGGGTTGCCATAAGTTCATACATTGATTTCATAGTATCAGCCATAGACTTCATTTGTTGTTCCAAAGAAGCAATTCTTTGTTCTTGAGGATTCATCGAAGAAGAAGGTTCATTGTTTAAATCCGTATTCCCATCCACCATATAGGTTGTGACTGTACGAGGGATTATTGATGAATTAGTGGATGTTGTATGTTTTGAATCATTACTTTGTGTATCAAAGTCATTCGTAGGAGAACTACTCCCAGTAGAAAGAGGTGGGAAGTTGGATTCTCTAAGAAATTCAGAATAGTCTTCAGAAATCGAAGTTCTTTGATTAGAAGCCAGGACTCTTGCTCTGGTGCCTCTGTATACCACATCTGGACTATCAGTTCTACCCCCAGTATCCCGAGAGGTCATGTTGATAGAAGCGAAAAGAGGTTCATCTTCATCAGGCATAGGTTCACACTGAATCCGATTGAAGACAGATTGTCGTTTAGTTTGACATCTGTATTGAATTATGACCCTTGGCTGGAAGTCACATTCATGATCAGCATGGTCATGATCCATTGACACAAAATTATTCCTCCTTTTTTGTTGAAGATATTCTCGTAAATCTGTATGTGAAGATTGAGGTATATCTGAAAACAATCTTTGTGCATTTTTAGGAATGTATTTCCTGTTCTTGGGTCTTGACGGCTCTTGATTATACAAGGAGTGATTAATCTGAGCCACATAATTTCTGGCATACTCTGCATCCGGATCTCTTATTTTCATTTTCGATTGGTGTGGTTTCTTAACACCAGAAGTGCTTCCCAAACGGGATTGATTAAGTTTCATTCTTAAATCTGTTGGAGGTAAAACATTAGTTTTTGACACTTGAAGTTTTCCTTCCATTGATCTGGATATTTGCAGAGAAGGAAGAGTTGAACCATCCCCTTGAGTAGGAGTTGGTAACAAACCTTTTTGCAGAGACAAATTCTGTGCCCAATTTGAAGAAGTCGTAGAAGAAGACATTAAGAAATGTTTCTTTTTAGACTTATTCAAGTTTTGAGACATAGAATGTCCAGAAGGAAGAGTAGTCAAAAGACTATTTCCTTTTCTTTGACGAACAAAATTGTCAGCCAAAGCTGTTCCTGAAATAAACACTACAGGAGCAGAAGAAACAACTAAAGAGTTGTTCCTATTCGAAGGGACTTTGTGAGCCATTTGTGGAGGAGCCATAGCAAGACTACCCCCAGTTCTAGCAGAACTTGGCAAGGAGGAAGAAATATCTAAAGAGCTATTCTTCTTAGAATGTGCTGATGACAATTTGGCTAATGAGCCAGTATTGTCAGCATATAAAGTCTTGGCTAAAAAGCCAGATTTTAGTACGCATGCTGAGTCAAGGAGAGCTGACTTTGTGGATGATGCATGCGGAATACACGCTGAGACAGGCTTGGTTAAAGAACCAGTGCTGTTAGCGTGATTTTTGGGTTTGGAAATACACGCTAGAACAGGTTTGGCTAAAGAGCCAGTGCTATCAGCGTGACTTTTGGACGGATTGACTACGAAAACAGATTTGGCTAAGGAGCCATCACTGTCAGCGTATCTTTTGGATGCTGTCGTCTTCGAGCACACAGGAGTGTGCGTGCCTGCAGTGGAGTTCTTACCAGTATTAGTAATGGACACTGTGGCAGAAACTTCACCATCTTTGGTTGCCAACAGATTCTTAGGGACGTAGACAGATCGTCCCTTCGATTTGGCAGTGGTGATGGAGGCTGAAGTGTGCTTGCCACCCTTAGCCCGCTGTATTTCTTCATAGGCGAGTTGATTGAAATGAATCGATATCACCTTCTTCGTCGATCCGACCGACGAAGCGTCGCATTGAGTTATTGCCATCTCAGAAGAGGAGATGGATTTCCCCAGCAGAGTCGCCAATTTGTTTTCCATAAATAAATTCACTTTATTTATTGTGTTTCTGAGAAAATACAACTTTAGGAATCCGATCTAGAAGACGATCGCTTTATCCCTTGGACGATACGAAGAAGAAAAGCTCTCAAAATTTTGACAGCAATTTAGATATTCTGTATATCTGTACAATGAATGAGAAGAGAACTCTATTTATAGAGTCAGAAATAACTAAAAAGATAACTGTTTTCATAACCTATGCATAGTTGATAATCACGCAGGACTCAATCCTACGCAGGGTTGACGAGCAGTTACTGGACGTGGCCCATAACTGTTGGACACATGGCAATCATGCATGAGTCGTGTGCAAGTTACTGGGGCACGCATACGAGAGATCCGTGGCATGGCTGCCACGTACTCCAATCTGATAATTTGAGATAAAATCCACGCCAACTGGTTGAGGATGAAATCCACACAGACATGGGGCAGAAGGCTTCAGAATACACGCAAACTTAAGGCAGAAGGCTCAAAATCCACGCTGACTTGAGGCAGACAGCTCAAAATATACACAAACTTGAGACAGAAAGCTCAAAACTCACGCAAACTTGAGGAAGGAACATAAAAGTTCAAAATACACGCAGACTTGAGTTAGAACGGCCAGCTGTCTTGATTCGACGTGCCTCGACTGGCATAAAATCTCTGACATTGATTTGCTTTGTCAGTCATATTAAATGATGACAAGTCCTTTTGGCACGCCAACTTGATGAGGACTGAATCTTGTTGAGAAAGATTTCGAAAGTCATGCAATAGTCGGCTGAGATCTCACGAGTCCCGTGCATACGTGGCATACGAGGAGACATTCTTTGACTGTCATGCTGTCAGTCATAATGACACTCTGACAAATGAAGAGCTGTCTCTATGTACCATTTAAACTTTACATATATTTGAGGAAATGGTATGATAGAACTCAGCGTGTATTTTAGACATTGTTCTAATAGGCTGTATTAACTCAGCGTGACTTCATTTTTGAGGCCTACAATAGGCGTATGACCCTGCTAACCGCATAAGCGCATGGCTTCGCTCATGTCCCTGCCGCATGGATTGTTGCCTCAGCAGCATGTGCTTCCCTCTTCCCGTAGCCGCATGGACTGTTCTCCTCCTGCCGCATGAGCTTGCCTTGCTCTCCACCGCAGGAACCCTTCCCCCTGCAGCCGCATATGCCTCCTTCTCCTCAGCCGCATGCGCCTGACCCTATTGAGCCGCATGAGCTGCTGCCGCATGGATTCTCTTCTTGGCCGCATGCGCCTGACCCTATTCAGCCGCATGGGCTGTTCTCCTTCCAGCCGCATGAGATTATTTTTGGTCGTATATTCCTGAACCGCATGACTCTCCTATAGCTCTGTACTGTTATTTTATTATTATTTTTACCCATACCTTAGAACTCCTATGGTATATTTTATGCCCATTTTCTATCCTTACGCCTTTTGTCCCGAACATGATAATCCTGATTTGATTGACATGATTGAAATAAAAATTATACCTGGCACGATGTGACCTAGAACTGACATGCTTGATAGTGATCCGTCGTGGTGCACTCCTGACAAGTGAACATGACCTGACCTGATAGTGGCCCGTCGTGGCGTACTCTTGACCAGCACTCTTGACATGATAACCTAACATGACACATCTTGATAAGCTGTTGCGACGGCTACCTGACATGACATGACCTGTATAAATAACCTGGACACCGTGGATGATTGTGCTTGTATGAACTACTAGTCCGGTTGTGTCTTGCATCATGTCTAGGGCATGATCCCTGAGTACCACGGTCAGGGATTCATATTGAATCTGGCTAGGTTAATGACTAGACTGATCAAATAGTTCATGGAGAATTTTCCAGTTACCTGTTGCCCCTTTGGTCCCGGCCTTATATATATATATATATATATATATATATATATATATATATATATATATATATATATATATATATATATACATGGGATTTGTTGCTATTCGTCGAGATGAGCGCACTTCCAGCCCGCCGTCGAGTGTGGTACCTTAGGACACATGTATCTTACTACAGTGTGTCTGCTATATCATGCTATCTTTTCTTTTTCTTGCTGGGATCACTCAGGTAGTAACAAACAGGCAACCGGACTTGAAATTCTCATTGCATCTTGCTAGTAACTAAGGCTTGTGATAACCCTAGTTAGTTAAAGTATCAAGCCGTACTTATTGCTTGGCCGTGAATGATTGAATGGAGTCTAGTCTTGTCTTGATCCTGTACAAGATTGTTACATGTCTTGATTTCTTATTTTATCTTGCCGATAAATGGTGGAAGAAACCAAGTTCTGTTCAGACGAAGGGTTACAACCCCGGTCCTTGTTTGGTTTACGGGTTGTAATCTGGTTATCTAAATAGTCCCATGGTTATCTCATCGTATATCACCTGTCATGCTTGATACGGTTCACCTTACCAACAAGATTTGGAGACGAAGTTCTATTCAGACGAAGGGTTACAACCCCGGTCCTTGTTTGGTTTAAGGGTTGTGACCTGGCTACTTGAATGGTTTCTTCGTACTCGGTTTGCTGTTGTTATTCTTTAATATCAAGCTCTTTTGTTACTATCTTTCATGTAATTATATTCTTGTGCTAATTGCTGGTTTTAGCTCCTAAGTGAAGCCTCCTTTGTGGCACTTGCTCTTTCTGGGGTCTGACCCAGCTGGTTTTGTATGGCCAGATTTTGGAGCAGCACCAGAGGATCTACCGACCTTCCAGCCACATGGTGACCATGAGAGGGAATCCTGGCAATGAGTGGGTTATTTTTGGCTCTCCCACTCTATTGTAAAATTATTCTTTTGAAGCGTTTAGCCGTCGAGCAAGTGTTAGCTCGTATACATTTTACTTACTGTCTGCCTACGGGCTGTGACATGATTGGCAACCTAGGGTTGATCATGTATGACTAAACTCTCGCTAGTCCTCACATTTTGTAACGACTAGCTTCATGATCAGCTGAATATGTAATGTTTGGGATGCCTTACTATTGTATATTTGGTGGTCTTATATCTTGTAACATCTACTTACTTGCTCGTGATTGAGACATTAGGCTTGTTATTGACCATAAGAGACTGATGGCTTGTAGATAAACCTTCATATTTCTAGACAGCCGTAACCGTATAATAGAGTGGATCCCATTTTATTATACGTAGCTGGCTATGTATGCCCCCGCTCTCCAGTATTCTGGTTCTGGAGCGTGACAGATGCGGGCACTATTCCTCCTGCTGCGCAGCGGATTCCTCCGCTAGTTGCAGACAAACTTCCACCTCCACCTCCTCTGCCTACAGATATGGGACAGATGCTTACTTTCCTTCGACAGATGATGGATACTCAGAGAGCCCAGGCCGAGGCTCAACAGAAGCAGACAGACGCGATACGTCAGGGCATGGAGGATGCCCATCAGTTGGCCCTTACAGCCGTAGAGCAGAGGGCTCCGCATCCGGGGACGCGTACTAGGTACGGAGATATCCAGGACTTCAAAAAGCTCGGGCCCCGTAACTTTAGCGGGACCGAGGGTGTGGTCTATGCAGATGATTGGCTCGAGGATATCGAGCGGCAGATGAGGGCCTCACACCTGGCAGACGACCTGAAGGTCGAGGCGGTCGGTTTGCAGTTGCTAGACATTGCACACACCTGGTTCAGAAACGAGCCAGCCCTAGCTGGAGAGGGCCGTACTTGGGTAGAGTTCAAGCTCTTCTTCAAGGAGATGTTCTTTTCCCCTACGGACAAGATTGACCTAGTACAGCAGTTCCAGGATCTGCAGCATGACAGTTTATCTGTGGAGGAGTACGCAGCGGAGTTCGGCCGTCTGAGCCGATACGCAGAGTACATGGTTCGAGACCCGGAGATCAGGGCGAGCCGTTTCAGGGAGGGGCTGACTTGGGATATCAAGATCCTCATTCCCTCTTTCTATGAGACTTATACCCAGATCTACGCGGAGGCCCACAAGGTCGAGCGGGAGTGGGGCTTGAAGCCCAAGAGGGAGCGTGATCTTTTCTCGAGGGCTACTAGCAGCGTAGGGGCTGCTAAGCACCCTCAGCTTCAGCATCGTTCTTTCCAGCATCACCAGCCGCAGGTTCAGGCCAGATCACCGGTTCAGCAGTAGGTGCAGCACACTCAGCAGAGACAGGCACAGCATGGGGCTCTTTGCCACTTCTACAAGAAGCCTGGTCACGTCTGGGAGGTTTGTCGGAAGAGGCTAGGAGTGTGTCCCTTTTGCGGTGGCACATGCCATCAATTGAGGGAGTGTCCAGTGAACCCTTGTGTTACTGGTACAGCTCAGAGGGCACCGGCGAGTGTTCCTGCAGTACAGTCGAGGGGTCCGCTTTCGATCCAGCAGCAGCGGTTCGTTCAGCACCACCAGCAGCGGGGTGGTCAGGGTTGAGCCTTTGCTTTTGCAGCCGAGGAGATGAGCCTATTGCGGATGTTGTCGTAGGTTCTATTCTGCTCAATTTTTTTCCAGCTTTAGTCTTGTTTGATTCTGGTGCTACGCACAGTTTTGTGTCTATTTCTTTTACTCTTAGGCACAATATCATTGCTGAGTATCTTGGTAGGACTTGTAAGATAATGACTGGGAATGGCATCATATTAGTTAATAATGTTTGTAAGGGGCAGAGAGTTTCTTTGAGAGGCCGGGAGCTGAGTGCGTGTTTGGTCGTAATGCCACTTCCGAGTTACAATGTGGTACTCGGTATGGACTGGTTGAGCATGCACCACGCTAGCATCGACTACAGAGGGGGCAGGATTCTGTTTAGGCCGCCGGAAGAGCCGGAGTATGAGTTCATCGGGGGTGCAGCGGAGCAGGAAGATGGATTCTGCGGAGCGTTGTTGGCGGGGCAGGTGTTGCCACATCCACTCATTGCTGAGTTCTTGGATGTCTTTCCCGAGGAGCTGTCCGGGATGCCGCCAGATCGTGATGTTGAGTTTTCTATAGACCTAGTATCGGGCGCTGAGCCTATCTCCCAGCACGTCTATAGGATCAACAACAGCGAGTTAGCAGAGCTGAAGAAACAAGTCGACGAGCTGGAGGACAAGGGCTTTATTCGATCTAGTTCTTCACCTTGGGGCGCACCAGTTCTTTTCGTCCCCAAGAAGGATGGTACGGTACGTCTGTACATTGATTACAGGGCGCTCAACAACCTTACCATCAAGAACAAGTATCCTTTGCCAAGGATTGATGACTTGTTCGACCAGTTGAGCGGGACGAGGGTGTTCTCGAAGATTGACTTGCATACTGGGTACCATCAGCTGAAGGTGAAGCGGGATGACATTCCGAAGACTACCTTTCGGACTCGCTATGGCCAGTATGAGTATACCATCATGCCGTTTGGGTTAACCAACGCCCCGGCGGTATTCATGAACTTGATGAACAAAGTATTTCATCAGTACCTTGACAAGTTCGTGGTGGTCTTCATTGATGACATTCTCATCTATTCGAAGACACCAGAGGAGCACGAGGAGCACCTGAGGATTGTGTTGGACACTCTCATGAGGGAGCAGCTGTATGGGAAGCTGTCCAAGTACGAGTTCTTCTTGGATCGCGTGGAGTTCCTAGGCCATGTTGTCTCTGGCGAAGGGATTTCCGTGGATCCAAAGAAGATTTCTGTAGTGGATTCCTGGTCTACGCCGAGCTCAGTAGCAGAGGTTCAGAGTTTTCTGGGTCTGGCAGGTTATTACCGGAGGTTCGTGCGGGACTTTTCCAGGATTGCCCAGCCGATGACCCGCCTTACCAGGAAGGACGAGGAGTTTGTTTGCTCCGAGGAGTGCCAGGCCGCCTTCGAGGAGCTAAAGGCGAGGTTGACTACAGCTCCTATTTTG
>JANAVB010024400.1:28899096-28941596 GCA_029216955.1 Iris pallida | reverse complement strand
AGACGCTGCTTTGGATCCCGTTGACATATCTTATCATATTACAGGTGAGTACATTCTCTGACACTTTTTCAATTTATGATGATTGTTATAATTTATGTAATTAGTGTAGATATGCTTGTTCTCGACATATTGGTCACACGGATTGGTATTCATGGATTCCGACATAAGATATTATTTCACGTTATCTTGGTATATCTTGTGCAAGTCCCTTGTAGTTCTTGTGCAATATATGGACACCGATTCTCGAGGAGACTTGCTCCCTTCTCGTAGAATCTCGTATCATAACGTGTCTTGCTTGGATCTACTCTACCAGTCGGGGACGGGGAGTATTAGTGTAGATATGTGGTCAAAGCCTATTGTGCACCCATTGTGTACCTATTGATTGTGAGTGTTGATCATACACCCCACGTATGATTAGCCAGGCCAGTTACTATTTGTGCAAGTTCCCAAGCCGGCCACATATTGTAGCTAGTACTCACACACCTAGATGTATGATTCTTGATTCTTGTACATGCCATGATTAGTTTACTTGCCTTGTTCAAGCTCTAGATTTACAGCTTACCTTGCCATGATACTCACATGTACATTCCATAATTTTCTTGTATATACTCTCTATTTACAGTCTTATAGGTTTTGTCATATCTTGTGAACTGTTGTTAGTTGATTGTACTCATTCCATCCTAACTGGATATGTTGACAAAATATTACAGATGCTGATGAGGGAGATTACTGTACCTACTATGGTCCGGATGACGTAGTGGGCATAGACTTGGAGACTTTGGTCCAGCATGGCTTAGCTCCGCCTGACGAGACTTTACCTATTGCTTAGATAGAGTAGGTCTTTTGTACTGGACCTTGTCTCCAGCTACTTTTGAGACTGTTATTACTATGGATTGTATTAGAGACTTGGACTTGTATATTATTTGTATTTGGACTTGACAGGTTATTATTTTATCGTCTTGTTGTCTTTATCTTTCAGTCTTTACTTTATCATCATAGAGTTGTGATTTGAGCACTCATATATATTTATTGCTTGTCCTCCATTCGGAGTTGACAATATTCTCGACAGATTTTTGATATATATATATAAACTGTTATTAGAGTAGAAAACCTACAGCGTTCTACGCCGTTTTTACGGTGAGGGCTGGGCGTTGTCACGTGCACGTGCCCCTATTTCGGGTGCGGGTCGTGACAGTCCCACCTCGTGTCTCGTGTTCGTATCCTAGGCTAGGGTAGGTATAGGGCTACACGTTGGACACCCTGAATCGTGTCCACGTGTCATGTCGTGTCCACACGAATACTGTATCATCGACGGCTGACCGCGCGCGCGCGTATGTGGGCCGATCAATGCGATCGCGATTTCTCTCTCATTTTTCGACGAAACTCTACAAAATTTTGGGTGTGTTCTCAGACACGGCCCCCACCTACACATCAAATTTCATGCGACCACATGGCCTGTGCATCGAGAAATCAACCCCGAGCAGCAGGACATGTGCGCGGCCTGGCGTGCAGCGCGTTCGTATCCTGTTTGGACACGGTCACGAGTCCGATTCGTGTCGAAACTCATGGGATCATGATCCTCGTGTATAGGGATGCCAGATTATATAAAAATATTCAACAAAAATTAAGATTAAATCCATTGTGACATTTTATCGAACACCTACATATATAAAATGACACATGTCCGATACGGACACCAAACGAATACGAAACTACACAAAAATGAACCTACAGGTCGAGGTTACCTAGATGCACACTACCATGGAGAAAAATTAAGAAAAACAATGCTAGAATAGGATTTACCTATTGAGAGTCAGAATCTCAATGTAAAAGACTCCGCGAGCGCTCCAACGATCGAGTACCTCCAAGCAAACGCCCCCACAACCTTGCTAGCAATGCTCCAGAAAGATCCTCTCCTTCCTACGAGCGCAACGGAATTTGTTTGGGAAGAAACGGACTCCGGATGAAAAAGTTGGGATTTTCGGAGAGTGGAGGCTAGGGTTTCTCTTGAAGGCTAAAGAATTCTACACAATGAAGGGGGCTGCCTATGGCCGGCCAACTATAGGGGATTAGGGTTTGGTTAGTACATGGGCATAGGCTCCCTAAGTTGCTAATAAAGCCCAAGTCAAAAAGGTTTTAAAAAGGCTAACTAGAAAATGACTCAAAATTCATTTAAATCGTTCAAAAAAATAACTAATTAATTCTAAATAAAAATATAAATGATGAAAATTAATTCTAATTATGGTATTAGGTTTCTAGTCATGGTTGGCTAAGTTAAACCCATTAAGACTACTCAAACATCAAACCAAACCCCATATCATCACATGAATTCAATAAATTAATAAAATAATATAAAATTACAAAATGACCAAATTACCCTTAAAATGAAAAGTGGGTGTGACAAATCTACCATCTTTAAAATAAATTTGTCCTCGAAATTAAGATGATCCTACTCCTTCTAGGTTACACCCCCAACATTCATGGTCTTAAGAAAACTTATCTAAATCATGCAGTTGGAAAGATATCATACAGGGTTATGGCAGGTAATATCAGTCTGGGGTCTCATCATCTAGCCATTATAGTCATACTATATCAAAAGTAGTCATAAGGTATTAAAACATACAAACATTATGGCAGGGTACAGTAATCATCAAGACATGATAAGGTATAGGTCAAGAACTCACCCCTACTAGGTCTGGTAGCTGGAACTCTCTCCTGGAGGTAGGCCTCGACTGGGGACAGGTGTAGTAGGACAGTCTCGTATCTTGTGTATAGCTGACCCACAAAATAGGCACAATCATAGTCTCTTCCTACAGTCCTTCCATACGGGCCCAGGCTTCTTACAGAAGGCACAGGTAGGCACTCGCTCAACTGGCCTCCGCTGGACAGGAATCTGAACTGGATAAGCTGGTCTAGGCTGGAAGCCGAGGTACTCCTGAGGCTATGGGTATAAACTGCTCCTCGCACTCTTGGGGCTAGGCTCTCCCCTCGAATGTATGTAATCCCACAACAGTTGGATACTGAGACTCTACTCTCTCATAAGCTCAGCCTGAAGCCTCTGTACGTCCCACACATCCTGAAGAAGTCTGTAAATCTGAGCTCCATCAGGAATGGCATGGGGTGCCACTCCAAGAGGCAAAGGGAGGCCCTCAGTCTTTGGCTGAACTACAGCCCTCTCCTGAAGGATAGAAGATGGAGGAAAACTCTCCGGTGAGGCTGCTATAACACCTTCTGAGCAATAGAAGAGGGAAGTACAATCTCGGTCTCATCCGGAACTGCAGCTGTGCACTGGGGACAGACTCTGGTCATGGGTGCCATTCTGGAAAAGATAAGAAAAATAATAAATCATCGAGCTGTAAGGCAGTCTATCATCCTATATGAAAACTGGTAATTATTAAAAAAACAACTATGAATTAACTATACAGGATTACTATTTTAAAGACGATCAAAATCGAAAGTTTAAAGCACGACTATCAATAGCATTAAAATCCAATCACAATATATATAAAAGAAATTTTAGTCTCGACACGATCTAAGTTGATCAATATCTGGGTAAATCAAGATTTGGGCAAGATGGAGAACAAGGTCATCGAAGTCTGAGCACGAGCATCCAAGGATGGAGATCTAGGTCACAATTAAATTCAATTCAATTAAGTATGACCCAGGATATTAATATGATATGGAAATGTGACCAAAGTCGATTGATCGTGATCAATGGAGTTAGGGTTCAATGATATTAAAAACTTTTAAAGGATAATTCAAAGATATGGAATAAGTCAATTTTCTCCTTTGATAGGGAAAACAAAAGACAAGGTTTCATAGGGAAGTCAAGTCAATCATCTCTCTCTGATACCATCAAGTTTATCTAATCATCATTTGCAAATCATATCTTTATCTCATAAGTCCAATTATGAAAATCAACCTTTATATGACTACCATCAAAATTATCTTTCCATCATAAAAATTTGACCTTGTCACAATCACTATAGGCTTAATTCCTAAATTCCAAAACATTACTCATGAAGATACTCTTCGCATTATGAATCAACACTAACCACTTATTTTTCATAAATCCAAATCCTTTCACCTTGTCCTAAATTGGATCTGAAACCTCTAGATCAAGTTTTTATGAACTCCTTGAACTTGTTCAAATTACTCTCCTTGTATTATTCGATCTGAAACTACTAGGCCTTATAAAACTTATTCTCTATTAAAATCAACCTTCATATTTTCTTCAACGTACATCCTCAAATATTATTCTCCTTACAATTTAAAATTTTCTCAAATATCTCTATATTTTTTTATAACTCAAATATCCTTGTGTTCTTTCTGTTCTTAGCCAATTTCTTGCAATATCTTATCCAATTTCTTATTGCCATCGAATACAGTTAAAATTTCTTCTCCATTGCTAAGTCCCTAAATTTAACATCATAGCCTTAAGGTAAATATCTCAAGAATCAATAACCAAAATTTATCCAAGTCCTCAACTATGTCGACCTCGAATATTCTCGTCAGCTAAGAAGTGCATCTATTATCTACATCCAAATATTTCTCAGTGTGTGGTCGTTCCTATATTGATAATATAAATCTCTTGATTTCATTCTCACTTTTTACCACATCTCTATCTCAAAATTCTATATCAAGGACCAATATTTTATATCCCTACCTAGATTATCATGAGATAACAAATTACGTCCTTTCCGAGATAGATGATTTACGTTACTTCCTCGACCTTTCCAAGGTAAAAGATATAGAGATTCAAGTTTTCAAAGTATAGAGGACATAATTAGATACGAGATAGGTGATTGATGTAATTGGGACAGAGTTAACTAAGATAAGGAAAAATGGGAATACAAGAAATAATGGCAAGAAAGAAATAATGATAAAACTTGTTCTTGCTCATCTGTTCAAAGGAATGAACGAATTTTAAGATATAATCTGATAACCATACACGTCTTCCTGAAATCATGTTGCTATAATTTTGCCACGTCAGTAAGCATAGCTGCAATAAATAATAGAGTCCTAACTGAGGTATACACCCTATAATCATATTATTTACAATTCTTACCTCGCCAACCGGTATGGCTGCAAGAAAATCTAGATTCCATAACTAGGATAAGTATATCTAAATCAGGCTCTACGTCCTTGTCATGCTAGCCAATATGACTGCGATAAATCCTAACTCCAAAATTAAAGTAGACATTTACCTTTCTTACTGTCCTTATCAAGTACGTTATCAGGTTATGTCACGACCCGCACCCTAGAGTTAGGGTACGAGAACGTAACAATGCCTAGCCTACGCTGCAGTATCGGTGGTAGAACGCTGTCCTAGGTCTCAATGCATCTAACAGTATAAGACTAAACAGTTTATACTCCCCGAATGGGGGTGACATAGCAGAATGTAAACTCAATCACATCTAAGGTAGAGCATAAAGGAAGATAGATAAAACATAAAATCGAAAAGAGATACAACAGATAGAAGTCTAAGTGTCTAAGATACAAACTCAGAATACATCTCAAAACCCAAATACAGTAATCCATAAATACAACTCAAGATGACTAAAAATAAACTATAAGCAAAAATCCTAGCTATCTATGCAACCTCTACTGTCTCCTCTAGGCTAGCAGGCAACCTCCAGGCTATCTGTAAAATCTATCAACAGGTCCAGTCAGGACAGGAGCGAGCACATTACATCTCAACAAATTATTGCAGGTTAGAAAATATAATCATGCAGTAAAGTAAGATACGAGTACTGAAAGAAATATTGTATGTAAACAGAGAGAGAGCTGTAATAGAAATATCTACTATAAATAGAGAACTAACATGTGGCTAGTGAGTCAGAGTACAACATGGACATGTAAATGGCATGGAATGATTCTGATAAGACACTACGGAATGATTCTGATAAGATACTACTGGTGTATTATTCATATGTCCACTTCTACTCCCCCGTACCCCCAATCAATACAAAAGGATCCAACCAGGCTATGTTATGATTCCATGTACAGCCCTCGAAGGGTGGTACATAGTAGACCCATAAATGGGATAAGGATTCCAGGAAGACTCTGTGATCATAAGAGTATATGTCACAAGTGATCGAAGAACCAACGAAGCATAGTGATACGTCATGTAAGTGAAACGTACAGAACATAGAGTACCCGATGCTCCCTAAGGATAACATCTCAAGAAGGGATCCATATAGTACCAATCCGTGTGACCAACGTGGCAGTACAAGTAAAGTAATTTAATGCAGGAAATAATTCTAAGCAGGATATGAAATGATCAAAGAATGTACTCGCCTGATATCTGAATGTCCAAGGTAAAGATACTGTCCGATGAGAGATGTCTGGCTCCTAATTAGAATAGCACAAGTCACAACATGTCCAGAAGGGTAATATAAAGCACTACAATGCATTCTACATGAATCTAGGTCAAACTAGGCCAAAGTCAACCCTTGGTCAACTCTGGTCAACTGCACTAGTCAAACTAGGTCAAACTAGGTCATGTCCTAACCCAGCAAGTCTTACTAGGCCTAACCAAGACTATCCTAGAAGCACACATCAATACAAGGCTATATAAGCCAACATACACCCAACTCTATATAGCATACAATTATTCAATACTCAAATAGGCAAGAATTCACATTGGATATACACTAGGTAATCTATTACTTTAAGCTATATATGTCTACACATATATACACATGCATATATTGGTATTCAACATTAGGTCTATAATCATGCCATTTCAAATGGTTATATAAACTTATATATTACAACACAATATGCTAACATATATATAATATACATACATAGCTAAGTTAACTATATTCATAAATACTTATTTAAGAGGCTATGTGTGTGTATGTGAACATGGCAAAGGGACAAGTGAGGGTTAAATGAGCATACATAGTGTATACATATCAAAGAGTGTCAAAGTGTAAGTGAACAATGTGTCAAGTGTGATAGTGTCAACATAGTGTAAGGGGGTACATGAGGTAATATAGGATTTGTGTTAACATAGAACATTACATCTTATTAACTTGTATATTGCATAAATTACATCTATTATTACATTACATTCATGCTTGCATTCATTTATCATTCATTTACTCTCTTGTACTACTATATGCACCATACATTACATACTATGGAACCTACATATTCATTACAAGCCATACTTATACATGCTTACATTAGATAGAATACTTACACCTCATACATCATTTATTTAACCATTTACTCATGCTTGCATTCTCTATTTAATTACATAATGTATATACATTAACATGGGTTAAAATCAAATAGAACATTATATTACACACAAGGGTGCACAAAATGCATATGTCGAATAGTAACTCCTACTAATAAACAATACTGTACCATTTCAGCATGAATTAAAATCTAGAATTAAAGTATGTTATAGATCTATGTGTTAGCTTTCTGAAACTTCAAACGGATCGCGTTTTCGTTTCCGGAAACTCCCGGAATCGCGAAAACACCGAGAACGCATTTGTCTTTCGTACAGCTGACACTCAAATAATTCTCCAGAAAGTTACAGAAAGAATTAGGCCTATTAATACATGTTTTTGGAAAGCTAACTTCAATACGCTTCTTTTAAAAAAATGGGAGATTAAACCGAGCTTTGACCTAGAAGTTATGACATTTCTAAGTTAGAGCTGAAATTAAAAACGTGGATAAAAATCATGACGAATTTGGGTAGTTTGAGACAAAAGAACACAAGTATATAACATAATATATCAAGATCTCACTCTCTACACTAATATATATATATATGAGACAATATAGAACACATCTCCAATACAAAAATATGAGATTAAACATGTAATAATTCATTCATACATAACAACAACACATAGTGTGTCCAAATTTGGGATTTTCCCACATGGACACAACCACAACACAAAGGACACTCCTATGACCTCCAAATGGACACAAAATGGACACAAATGGAGATACAACCATGGGGTCATTCCTATGGGTTCAAAATAGACCTATATGCATGAGAAAATGAAAAGGAGAAGGGATTTATACCTCCCGGTAGATCGAATCGAAGAAAAGCCTTCCCGGAGCGACACCGACACGTAGAGATTCCAAAAGGACATGAACGAGCTCCGAATCTTCTCAAACTTGGGTAGCTTCCTCCTTGGCTAGAATGGAGAAGGAAAGAAGAATGGTGGTAGAGAAATTGCTAGGAATTGCTCTCTAGGAATTTAGGGAAGAACAAGAGAGAGAGTGTGGATGAGAATAATGAAATGAACTTGAGCCTATCCTCTCCCAAAGTGACTGGCCATATGGGACTATTTATCCTATTATGGTAAGGTCCAAAATGCCCCCACTAACCTATTCTATGAGTATTAGGAAAGGGCTAATTGGTTGGGACTAAATTAGTCATTCTAAAGTCTCTAATCACACTAACCTTATCCATAATAATTAGTCTAACCTCTAACTAAAATATTTCTATCATGTGGACTAAATTTAATATCATGTGGGCCATGCCTAACTAGTGTGTGGGTCCCACGAGAGTCAAACTACCCCCGGGTCCCCGTTTCAAGTCGGATTGAGTTAAAATTCGAACCCGACTCAAATAACCCCAAAACAATATCATAAATAATAAAATAATATCAAAATAATTCTAAGAGGTCAAATGCAAAAATATTCTTAGGCCAAAAATGACATTAAAATATCATAATCACATGGTTAGGCTCTAGGTCAAACAGTCTCTAGGGTTTCACTAGCAAAACGCCAAAATTACAAGTCATTGATTTAAATAATTTTAAAATGATTTAAAATCACCAAAAATCATATCATGAATTAAATATCATTATTAAAATAATTATAAATACGAGATTTCAAAATTACCCTCATTTGGGAAACTGGGTGCTACAACTCTACCCACCTTAGAAAAATTTCGTCCTCGAAATTTAAGATCGATAGTACTCCTTCTAGAGCCTCTAACCTACCCAATATCTAAGGTAACACTTCCTAACACTGGAATAATAAACGGTCATCTAAAAAGTGTCAATCTAGGAATACCTCCAATACTGCTCTGCTGTACGGCGGTAATAGAACTTCAATAAAATATGGACTGGAACCTATATCCAAGGGACTGGACCTATTTTAAAGTGGTCTTAACTAAGGATGAAAAGGAACTGATCATAGGCTATAGGTATGCTCAAACTATTATCTTCCTATTAACCATCTATTAATACATTCTATTACCATAGGAACGATGCATTACTAAGACATATAGGCCCCTATTTCTCATAACACATTTATACTCACCAAAAGACTAGTACATTCTATCAAGGCTGATACTATAATCTCTCATAAATCTCATAAGCTACATGTTTAGAGACACACATCCCCACATCAAGGACTAACCTATATATATATATCTACAACTGATACTAATGGGGTGACGTCCCTATTTCCCAACAATCAAGGTCTAAATTTTTTTTATCTAAATCATGCAATTTGAAGGAATAGTATACAAGGTCAGGGCATACCGTAGCAGTTGGAAGTCTCACCTAGGTGCACTGGTCATTCTAGGTCAAAACAGTACTATGGTATCAACACACAAACAATCTAGGGTATCCTAATTGGGAAGGTAAGGAAACAACAATCATCAAGGTTGTAGGGCTGTCTACCATCCTATATGAAAATTGGTCATTAACAAGCAACTAAGAAATTATTAAAAGGTTACTATTCCATAAAATGGCAAAAATTAAAAATTTAGGCACAACAAATCACAAATAGATTTTTGTCTTGACACGATCTAAGTTGATCAATTTCGGGATAAAACGAGATTTGGGCAAGAAAGAAAATCAATAAAATCAAAGTATGAGCACGAGCATCCAATGATGGAGGTTCAGGTCATGATTAAATTTAATTCGACTTAGTACGAATACGAGGTTCATAGGCGATGAAAAGATTTCAAAAAGAATTATCAAGGCTGTCGCGAATGAGACTCTAGGGTCAAGTTTAACTATGTCTCCATTCTCGTAGATTGATACATGAAAAAGCGAACCAAAGTGCAATAGGTTGATCAGACCATCATGTACCGGTTCTGATTAGACAATATGTTAGTGGGTGGCCACCCAATAAAATATGTCATGACCAAGCTCGAAAATAGATAAGCTTACAAAACTAAGGCTAATTTAGCAGCACAAGATATAAGGGTGGTAATGATGAAAGGAATTACATAGTCCAAGTTTCTTAACCAACGGGTCAAGTTATCAGATAAGGTACAAGGTTAAGCATCTAAGGAAACAAACAGAACACCATCACATGTCGGGTCGAAAGAATTGAGTCAAGGCTGGATTTCTAATTGAAATAAGAAGAAATTTAGTATAATGGTAGAGGTTATAGTTTAGCCAGTTGACCAGAAAATCATATCAAGAAAATAGAGTACAAGAAGATGGATTTTAGTGGGACATGATATACCTACACGAATGTAAGCTCGTCTAGGTCTTGCATATAAGATTTGTTGGAGGGTAAAAGCTAGTATTACATTCCGAATATCAAAGTCACGATAAGGAACGTCAAGGATCTTAATTAGAAAGTGGGAGTTCAAGAGGTGGTAATTAATGCACAAAAATAATGAAGATCGAGTTAGTCATCTGTTTCTAATACTCTCAAGTTCATCTGGTCATAACTTGCCAATCATATCTTTACCTCACCAGTCTCCATATGAAAATTTAACCTTTACTTAAACCCTTACCATGACTACCGTAGGCAATTCCCAATTTTCAAACATCACTCTTGAAGCACAACCCTCACATTTAGGAATCAACATTAACCATTTATTTAAATTTCCAAGTTCTTTCACCTTGTCTTAAATTTGACCCAAAACCTCTAAATCCCGTTTACGAATTCCTTGAACTTGTTCAAATTGTTCTCCTCGTATTATTTAGTTTAAATCTCTAGGCCTTATAAAACTTATCTTCCATCATAAAATCAACTTCCGTATTTCCTTCGACATACACCTTTGAATATTATTCTCCTAAAAATATTTCACAACAATCTCTAAACTTCCATAACTTTATGCTCTCTCTATCCCTAGTCATTTCCTCGCAACATCTTGTTTAATATCCTTATTAAACACAATTAACTTCTCTTTTCCATTACTAACCTTTTACATAGCCTCAGAGTAAAAGTTTTCCCCAGAATCAATAACCAAGATTTTCTAAGTTCTTAAAACTAGGTTGACCTCTGATATCCTCATTAGTTTTGAATACACCTATAAACTATCTCATAACCCCAAAATTTCTCTAAATGTAATTGTTTTCAGATTGGCAGTATATATCTCCTTATTTTATTCGAGACCTTTACCATATTTCTATCTCAAGTTTCCATATGGAACACTCCACATTTGATTTCCTTTAGATCATCATAAAATAACCAGTTACGTCTTCTCTGAGCTACATAATTTACGTCACTTCCTTAGCCTTCCCCATACAAAAGATACGAAGATTCAAGGGTTTCGAAGTACATCTGGTAGGGACGACAAGATATGGGTAATTAATGTAATGAGACAGAGTTTAAGATAAGAGGTAAATAAGAATGCAAGGAAATAATGGCGAGAAAGAATAATGAAGATATGTTCCTTCTCATCGGTTCAAATGAGAGGAACCCATCAAGCTTAAATTCAATAGCAAGGAATGAGGGTGAATCCAAACAAGAGGAAAAGGAATTCCAATTGAAGTTCAAAATGAGTTTCTCAGGGGTCGTCCCAGAAATCTCTCAAAGAATCCTAAGTGTGATTGAGTACCTTGGATTTAAAAATATTAATCTAAATACAAAATTAAATCAACAACTACAAAATTTTATCAAAATCATCAACTAATACCAGGATTCAAAGTTCTACAATAAATCTACAAAATTAAATTCAAATCAAGGAAAAAGATGAATCAAAACAAGGAAAAGGAGTTTAAATCGGAATTCAAAATGAGATTCTCAAGGGTCAGCCCAGGAATCTCTCAAGGAATCCTAACAGTGATTGAGTATCCTCTCATCCTAACACCTTAATTTATATATTCTATAGCAGGCTCGTAGTAGTACAACTAAGTCGTTGCGCTACTACGAAATCGCACTAATGCGAATCTCGACCTGCATGGGCCACCACTAAAAACGTGACACGACCGGCACCCTAGAGTTAGGGCACGAGAACGTAACAACGCCCAGCCTACGCCGCAGTATCGGCGGTAGAACGCTGTCCTAGGTCTCAATGCATCTAACAGTATAAGACTAAACAGTTTATACTCCCCGAATGGGGATGACATAGCAGAATGTAAACTCAATCACATCTAAGGTAGAGCATAAAGGAAGATAGATAAAACATGAAATCGAAAAGAGATACAACAGATAGAAGTCTAAGTGTCTAAGATACAAACTCAGAATATATCTCAAAACCCAAATACAGCAATCCATAAATACAACTCAAGATGACTGAAAATAAACTATAAGCAAAAATCCTAGCTATCTATGCAACCTCTACTGTCTCCTCTAGGCTAGCAGGCAACCTCTAGGCTATCTATAAAATTTATCAACAGGTCCAGTCAGGATAGGAGCGAGCACATTACATCGCAACAGATCATAGCAGGTTAGAAAATATAATCATGCAGTAAAGTAAGATACGAGTACTGAAAGAAAAGCTGTATGTAAACAGAGAGAGAGCTGCAATAGAAATATCTACTATAAATAGAGAACTAACATGTGGCTAGTGAGTCAGAGTACAACATGGACATGTAAATGGCATGGGATGATTCTGATAAGACACTACGGAATAATTCTGATAAGATACTACTGGTGTATTATTCATATGTCCACTTCTACTCCCCCGTACCCCCAATCAATACACAAGGATCCAACCAGGTTATGTTATAATTCCATGTACAGCCCCCGAAGGGTGGTAAGCCCCTGAAGGGTGATAAGCCCCCGAAGGGTGGTACATAGTAGACCCATAAATGGGATAAGGATTCCAGGAAGACTCTGTGATCATAAGAGTATATGTCATAAGTGATCGAAGAACCAACGAAGCATAGTGATACGCCATGTAAGTGAAACGCACAGAACATAGAGTACACGATGCTTCCTAAGGATAACATCTCAAGAAGGGATCCATATAGTACCAATCCGTGTGACCAACATGGCAGCATAAGTAAAGTAATTTAATACAGGAAATAATTCTAAGCAGGATATGAAATGATCAGAGAATATACTCGTCTGATATCAGAATGTCCAAGGTAAAGATACTGTCCGAGGAGAGGTGTCTGGCTCCTAATTAGAATAGCACAAGTCACAACATGTCTAGAAGGGTAATATAAAGCACTACAATACATTCTACATGAATCTAGGTCAAACTAGGCCAAAGTCAACCCTTGGTCAACTCTGGTCAACTGCACTAGTCAAACTAGGTCAAACTAGGTCATGTCCTAACCCAGCAAGTCTTACTAGGCCTAACCAAGACTATCCTAGCAAGCACACATCAATACAAGGCTATACAAGCCAACATACACCCAACTCTATATAGCATGCAATTATTCAATACTCAAATAGGCAAGAATTCACATTGGATATACACTAGATAATCTATTACTTTAAGCTATATATGTCTGCACATATATACATATGCATATATTGGTATTCAACATTAGGTCTATAATCATGGCATTTCAAATGGTTATATAAACTTATATATTACAACACAATATGCTAACATATATATAATATACATACATAGCTAAGTTAACTATATTCATAAATACTTATTTAAGAGGCTATGTGTGTGTATGTGAACATGGCAAAGGGGCAAGTGAGGGTTAAATGGGCATACATAGTGTATACATATCAAAGAGTGTCAAAGTGTAAGTGAACAATGTGTCAAGTGTGATAGTGTCAACATAGTGTAAGGGGGTACATGCGGTAATATAGGATTTATGTTAACATAGAACATTACATCTCATTAACTTGTATATTGCATACATTACATCTATTATTACATTACATTCATGCTTGCATTCATTCATCATTCATTTATTCTCTTGCACTACTATATGTACCATACATTACATACTATGGAACCTACATATTCATTACAAGCCATACTTATACATGCTTACATTAGATAGGATACTTACACCTCATACATCATTTATTTAACCATTTACTCATGCTTGTATTCTCTATTTAGTTACATAATGTATATACATTAACATGGGCTAAAATCAAATAGAACATTATATTACACACAAGGGTGCACAAAATACATATGCCGAATAGTAACTTCTACTAATAATCAATACTGTACCATCTCAGTATGAATTAAAATCTAGGATTAAAGTATGTTATAGATCTATGTGTTATCTTTCCGAAACTTCTAACGGATCGCGTTTTCGTTTCCGGAAACTCCCGGAATCGCGAAAACACCGAGAACGCGTTTGTCTTTCGTACAGCTGACACTCAAATAATTATCCAGAAAGTTACAAAAAGAATTAGGCCTATTAATATATGTTTTTGGAAAGCTAACTTCAATACGCTTCTTTTTAAAAAAACGGAAGATTAAACCGAGCTTTGAGCTAGAAGTTATGACATTTCTAAGTTTGGGCTGAAATTAAAAACGTGGATAAAAATCATGACGGATTTGGGTAGTTTGAGACAAAAGAACACAAGTATATAACATAATATATCAAGAACTCACTCTCTACACTAATATATATATATATATATATATATATATATATATATATATATATATATATATATATATATATATATATATATATATATATATATATATATATAAAATATATATATATATATATATATATATATATATATATGAGACAATATAGAACACATCTCCAATACAAAAATATGAGATTAAACATGTAATAATTCATTCATACATAACAATAACACATAGTGTGTCCAAATTTGGGATTTTCCCACATGGACACAACCACAACACAAAGGACACTCCTATGACCTCCAAATGGACACGAAATGGACACAAATGGTGATACAACCATGGGGGTCATTCCTATGGGTTCAAAATAGACCTATATGCATGAGGAAATGAAAAGGAGAAGGGATTTATACCTTCCGGTAGATCGAATCAAAGAAAAGCCTTCCCGGAGCGACACCGACACGTAGAGATTCCAAAAAGACACGAACGTGCTCCGAATCCTCCCAAACTTGGGTAGCTTCCTCCTTGGCTAGAATGGAGAAGGAAAGAAGAAGATTTGGTGGCGAAATGGAAGAATTTGGTGAAGAAATTGCTAGGGATTGCTCTCTAGGAATTTGGGGAAGAACAAGAGAGAGAGTGTGGGTGAGAATAATGAAATGAACTTGAGCTTATCCTCTCCCAAAGTGGCTGGCCGTATGGGGCTATTTATCCTATTATGGTAAGGTCCAAAATGCCCCCACAAACCTATTCTATGAGTATTAGGAAAGGGCTAATTGGTTGGGGCTAAATTAGTCATTCTAAAGTCTCTAATCACACTAACCTTATCCATAATAATTAGTCTAACCTCTAACTAAAATATTTCTATCATGTGGACTAAATTTAATATCATGTGGGCCATGCCTAACTAGTGTGTGGGTCCCACTAGAGTCAAACTACCCCCGGGTCCCCGTTTCAAGTCGAATTGAGTTAAAATTCGAACCCGACTCAAATAACCCCAAAACAATATCATAAATAATAAAATAATATCAAAATAATTCAAAGAAGTCAAATGCAAAAATATCCTTAGGCCAAAAATGACATTAAAATATCATAATCACATGGTTAGGCTCTAGGTCAAACAGTCTCTAGGGTTTCACTAGCAAAACGTCAAAACCACAAGTCATTGATTTAAATAATTTTAAAATAATTTAAAATCACCAAAAATTATATCATGAATTAAATATCATTATTAAAATAATTATAAATACGAGATTTCAAAATTACCCTCATTTGGGAAACTGGGTGCTACAGGTTATACCCTAAATTCCAAAATAAAAATAAAAATATTTAAATACAAACTCAAAGTTAACAACTTAATCATCAATATCCAAAATTCAACAATGAATCCATCAAAATTAAATTCAATAACAATGAGTAATGGGTGAATCAAATGAGTAATGGGTGAATCAAATTAAGGAAAAATATTTCAAATCGAAGTTAAAATAAGATTCTCAAGGGTCGTCCCAGGAATCTCTCAAGGAATCCTAACAGTGATTGAGTATCCTCTCATTCTAACACTTTACTTCATATACTCTATAGCAGGCTCGTAGTATTACAACTAAGTCGCTGTACTACCACGACAGCGCACTAATGTGAATCTGGACTTGCATGGACCGGAGCGATAAGATCGTGTCTCCATAACCATCCTGAAGACAGATCAAAACAAGAAGCAATTACTGAGAATGAAGCAAAAAATCAAAGGAGGACAGTTTATTTATTCAAAGGAAAGTATTTAATCAACAAGAATTTAGATGGCAAGTATTGGATCAGAGTTTTCCTAATGTGATTGAGTACCACAAAACTTTATCCTATATCCTACTGCAGGCTATAGTGATACTCTAGTTCGAATACCACCATAATTCTATACCTGTATGGGCCACCACTAAAAACGTGTCACGACCCGCACCCGGTGTAAGGGCACGATACGTTGGTACGTCCAGCCTACGCCGCAGTGTCGACGATAGAACGATGTCCTAGGTACAATATCTAACATAATCTAAAGTACGCTCCAATTGGAGAATGATAAATATATGGTACAACTCAATCACAATAACTAAAATGGAATAAAAGAAAGATAATCACAACAGAGAGTCATAATATGAATATAAATCTCGGTATAAACCACACCATAATAAATCTCAATACAATCACAAAGTCTCATAACTGGATAATAACATAAGTCTAATCTAACTCATGGCAAGTCCTCAGCGACTACTGGATCCTGCTGAGGATCCAGGTCACCTGTGTCAACTAGGACTGCTCCATAGTAAGTGTCGCAACGATCCTCATCATCTGTAATATTTTCAACGGGTCCAGTCAGGACAGAAACGAATACATATCTCTCACACAGTTCATAACATGAAATGAAATATGAAACAAGCTATAGAATAATATACATGAACTGCTGTAAAGGATTAGTAGAGAGACTGTAAAAAAAAGAACATGGTATAGAGGAAATAGATATACATGATATAGATAAGAAAACTGAGCTAACTACGTGATTCAGAGCACATGGTTGGTTATATAAACATGCTTAGGTTATACATGACTTAAATCTAGTTTAGAGTTATACATGAAATGGTGTAGATCACATAACCAAATAAATACTCCCCCTGCCCCAATCAATACACAAGAATATGTCCAGGTTATGTTATTGCACATGAAGGTAGTGTGTCACATGGATAGTTAGTCCACATGCACACTGGATTATACATGAAGGCTCACATGATCATGAGTGTACATGAATGTCACATGAGCATACATGAATAAATACGAATACAATGAGTAGACGATGCACATGATAAAGTACATGAGCACAATATATCCGATGTATCTAAGGGGATAACATCGCATGAAGAGATCCATATAGTACTAATCCATGATAACATCGTAACAGCAACAAGTAAACTAGTATATAACAAGTAAATATGTCCAAGCAAGAATAAAATGGTCAGAGAATGTGCTCGCCTAACAATTCGAGCTGCTGATGAGAAAGTGTAACTGAACTGGAGTGAGGTAAACCTATTTAAAGTAACCACAAGTCACAACATGGTCTAACATTTTATAAGAAAGGGCTACAATGCAATTCTACATGCTTCTAAGTCCTTCTAGGTCAAAGTCAAACTTGGTCAACTCTGGTCAAACCTGGTCAATTATAAGTCAAATGGTCCGTTTACTAATTTTTAAATCATACTCAAGTTTTCAAGTCATTCGAAGTTCGTTTGAGTCGATTTGGATCAAGTTTGACCCAAAGTTGACTTTTGTCAACTTGGTCAAGTTGTCGGCCAATTCGACCAAACTAGGCTCCTTATGACGATCCTAATCTGTCCCAACACTCCCTATAGTCATATCACAAGCAAACATTACATTACCTATATATAAACTTAATTCACAAAGGCTATATGTATATACATACACATATATATATACATACACACACACACACACACACACACATATATATATATATATATATATATATATATATATATATATATATATATATATATAACAATTAGATATGAAAAATGGTTGTGTGAGGGTGTGTGTGTGAATGAAGGCTGTTGGTTAAGCACAAAATCTGAGAATAAAGTGGTAAGGATGCATCTACAAGAGTATACTATATATACACATAACTATATGTCAAAGAAAACTATATATAAATATATATACATATAGGCTATATATAGATATATGCATATACATATATATATATATATATATATATATATATATATATATATATATATGAGAAAGAGAGTCGATCTCGAACCTGGAATTGGGTTCTAGATCTGGAATTAAAGTCTTGACAACAAAATCAACATATATATACATATAGTTATATAATGGAACTTATATATATATATATATATATATATATATATATATATATATATATATAAATAGAAGTTAATACCAACAATCAAATCCCACAAACTCAGAATGTCATCTATGAATCATAAACTCAGAATTTATCAGATTAAATCCCAGAAATCAAAATACTATAAAACTATTCAATTTTATATTGAAGAAAAAAACTCAATTTTCACAAATCGACCCAAAACACAAAATACTTCAAATTAACCCACAAAACTTGGCAAATACGTTGGTCTCGACACGTGGGACATGCTCGGGTACTCCCGTGGTCAAAATCGTGTCTGTATCGTGTCTAGTTAATGAGTATCGGAAAACCCGATACGTGCGTGAACCGAATCAATGTGAACTCGATTTCTCGTTCGTTTCCGATCCGATTCTCGTAAAACTTTGCGTACACCTGGGCGTACACGTCCCTGACCTACTGGCTGAGTTAGATTTTGGCCATATGTCATGTCTGACACGTACGTGGGGCGTATCCGTGCGCGGGTATGCGCGCGTGCTTAGTCCCGTGCACCGCGTCGTGCATGTATGTCGACGAGTCTAGGGACTCGTGTGTCCCACCTCGTGTCTTGTGTTCGTATCCTAGGCTAGGGTAGGTATAGGGCTACACATTGGACACCCTGAATCGTGTCCACGTGTCGTGTCATGTCCATACGAACACTGTGTCAGCGACGGCTGACCGCGTGCGCGCGTGTGGGCCAATCAGTGCGATTGCGATTTCTTCCTCATTTATCGACGAAACTGTACAAAATTTTGGGAGCATGCTCTCAGACACGGCCCCCACCTACAAGTCAAATTTCATGCGACCACGTGTCCTGTGTATCGAGAAATCAATCCCGAGCAGTAGGGCACACGCGCAGCCTGGCGTACAGCACGTTCGTGTCCTGTTTGGACACGGACACGAGTCCAATTCTTGTCAAAACTTATGGGGTCGTGATCCTCGTGTATAGGGCTACCAGATTATATAAAAATATTCAACAAAAATCAAGATTAAATCTATTGTGATATTTCATCGAACACCTACATATATAAACCGACACGTGTCCGATACGGACACCAAACGAATACAAAACTAGACGAAAATGAACCTACAGGTCAAGGGTACCTAGATGCACACTACCATAGAGAAAAATCAAGAAAACATTACTAGAATAGGATTTACCTATTGAGAGTCAGAATCTCAATGTAAAAGACTCCTCGAGCGCTCCAACGATCGAGTACCTCCAAGAAAACGCCTCCACAACCTTGCTAGCAATGCTCCAGCAAGATCCTCTCCTTTCTACGAGCGCAACAAAATTCGTTTGGGGAGAAACAGACTCCGGATGAAAAAGTTGGGATTTTGGAGAGTGGAGGCTAGGGTTTCTCTTGAAGGCTAAAGAATTCTACACAATGAAGGGGGGCTGCCTATGGCCGGCCAACTATAGGGATTAGGGTTTGGTTAGCACATGGGCCTAGGCTCTCTAAGTTGCTAATAAAGCCCAAGTCAAAAAGGCTTTAAAAAGGCTAACTAGAAAATGACTTAAAATTCATTTAAATCGTTCAAAAAAATAACTAATTAATTCTAAATTAAAATCTAGATGATGAAAATTAATTCTAATTATGGTATTAGGTTTCTAGTCATGGTTGGCTAAGTTAAACCCATTAAGACTACTCAAACATCAAACCAAACCACATATTATCACATAAATTCAATAAATTAATAAAATAATATAAAATTACAAAATGACCAAAATACCCTTAAAATGAAAAGTGGGTGTGACAAAGCTCTTGCAAGTGCTCTGGATGCTAAAGTGGTTGAAAAGTTGAAGATTCGAAGCCCCTGAATGAGAGAATGATCATTATATTTATAGGCAACGGAATGATCCGTTTATGCTGGCATATACGATGCACGTATGGAGCACGTGTCTGACTTTGTTAGGCGCATGGATGATGCATTGGAGAGCTGAAGCTAAATCTGTTTGAACTACACTGTTAAGCTGCGGAGGAACTGACACGTGGCAGTTGTTGAGATTTAGTTATTACTGAGATCTTGGGCAGTTAGCACCCATTCGTAGGCATAACTGAATCAATGACACGCGGAGCGTATCTATTGCTCAAAGATCTTGGATCTATTTTAGGTTGATTTGCTTGGATGTGCCTAGGATCTGGCGCATGGAGAGACTTGTTTACCTGACTTTTAGGGGTCAATAGCAAGTCTGGGCGCACGGGTTTTGAGGCACATACAGTGTTTGAGTGCATGGCTGCTGAGGCACATACGAGTAATTAATCGGCTACATGGCAGGACACAACCGTAATCTACAAACGAGTGATGATTGGTCTCTTCGTCTTCCGTAAAAGCTGATCGCTCAGATTTTGAGATGTGTGTTGTTGTCATTTCTGTCATTTTACATTAAATACTTTAATTGGTGGAGAGCTTTAGATGGGCGCATCAGTCGTGTGCACATGGAGCTGACGAGCGCATAAGCTGTGTGGCACATCTTCTTTGGTCAGCTTTGTTGAGTCTTTCGAGGATGACTTTAACTTAGCTGATTTTGAGATGGCAGATTCATCACCATTAATACAAGTTTATTGTACTGACTTCGAAGAAGTTGCCACTTGGCGCATGGGTTTGATTTGTCCTGGCCTATAAACAGCAATGTAGAGAGTTTGCTTATTTATTTCATCCAAACTTCTTATTTGAGATAAACTCGACTGATCCTCCTCCTTGATGCTGCGGATTATGGATCTCCTCATTCAAAGAAGCTTTTATTTTGAAGAAGAACTCTTTCAGAAGACTGAGATGCGCCGGAAGAGCTATTGACACAATAGCTTATGTTCGAGCCCATTATCGGCAGTTTCTTCTACGAGATGGCGTTAGGTGCCTATTGCATCCAAAGATCGGGATCATTATGCCCCGACTTTTGTTATGCTAGAAGATCTACTGGGTTTGGATTGATTGTCAACCCATGTTCTGCTCAATAAATGCTTCATTAGCCGAAGCACTCGCGTGCTGATGAGAAAATAATTTACTCTGATGAGGAGGGATGATACACCCATGCTGAGACATCAGAGTGATGCGCCTAGCTGAGTCGATGCGCCTAGTTGTAGTGTTTAGGCTTCTTTGTAATAGACTTTTTATTGTAATCATTTTAGCCATGTAATAGATTTTCATATGAAATAAAAAAATCTACTCTTCATGTGCTTTTTATCTTTGATGTCTTTGAATGATGTACAGACATTTGTCTTATGTCTTCGACGCATGATGTTTGTGGCGCATAGACACTTTGGTCTTCGGATGCGTCTGAAATTCTATGCTTCTACAAGACCTCCTACATAATTTTTAAAACTTTTTACCAAGTTTTGGAATACTTTGTACCAAAAAACATAGGCAGTAGATGTTACTGGATGCATGTCATGTCTGGGCGCATGGCCGTTCTACGTATGGCTGAATTTGCGCATACTCTTCTCGATTTAAATGAAAGTAGATAATGCCTCAAATTTCGAGTGACTAATGATGATCTCTTTTGGAAGATATACAGCCATCAGTTTTATGAGACCCGAAAAGACGCTGACGTTATGTTTTTATCGGTTCACGCATGGCCTAGGCCTATAAATAGGCATCTATAGAGAGAGATGAACTTCTTCTATTTTCTATTCTTCTTCTTACTTAGAGTTTTTCAAGAAACCTTAACTTTTGAATGGCCCCCAAAACTCCTCGTGGCACTGATGGCCGAGACAAAGGCAAAGGCAAGAAGCCTGTTGAAGCCGATGCTGAGGAATCCCAAGTCGTCAACACGACGCATGCCGACGTGCATCCGGAAGTTGTCAATGGGTGGTTTACTGCTTTGGAGTTTATACAAAACACATAGACACTTTGTTGCACGATTTTAGGTGCATGGATGGAAAACCATCTTGGAACATGTGCCAAACCACTCTATTGAAGTGCATGGGTATGGCAGAACGAGCCATACCCTGAAGATGTGCCTAGGCTATTCTGTGCTGACGTGTAAGGACTTTCATCTTGTAAATGCGCCAAAGTTTTTTTTACCAAACACGCATGGACTTCGGTCCTGAGGATATGCTGCAGTAGAACTCAGTCAACGTGCATGGACCAATTGTCCTGATAATGTGTCGAGACTTTGATGCACGACAGTTTGTATGCGCCAATGCTAAAACTGTGCATATCTTTCGACTCTTCTATAACATAACATGGCTTTTCTTTTTATCCCTCTACAGTATCCATGGTGATACCGAAAGCTGAGGTCATCATTAAAGAGGAAGTGTTGTCTCCTTTCGTCAAGGAGAAAATAGTTCCAACGATCAAAGTCGTTGTTAAGGAGGAACCGACACTGGAAGGAAGTAGCACCGGGAGTTCCAGTCACTCTGCTCCTGTAGAGGACCTCAATCAGTTGGAGCCTTCATATGCGCGATGGATGAGGGAGTGGTATCTGCCCCAGCGCAACCATTCTTTTTAAGTCTGGGGTTTTATCGACTTTCTTGTAGTCGTCATTCTCGGGGAAATGAATAAACTTTCTTTTCTTGTCTCAAATATTTCTTACTTTTATTTCGATGCTCTGTCTTTCTGAGATGTAGTCTGTTTCTTTTTGCAATGTAGTCTTTTTTCTTCTTTTGATGAAAAAGAAATAAAGAACTTTTATTGGCTCATTTGTCCTGAACTTGTGGTTGTTTTGTGGACTTAGTATATTTGGCGCACCTTGGTTTTAGGTACAGATGATAATTTGAGAGAAAGAATCGACATGTTTACTCAGAGGTAGTGTGGACATGGTAAACAGGGGGCTAGTAGTAGAGTTTTCTTATTCAGAGGTGATATGAACGTGCTAAGAATGAATTATGTGGGGATGCGGATAACAACTCAGAGGTGTTATGGACGTAGATATTTTATAGGCAAGGTGCAACAACACAGAAGTTGTTATATAGGATGTTTACTCAGAGGTAAGGTAGATGTGGTAAACGTTGATTTTAGCTTAATCCTGCTGAGAATGAAGTTTAAGCTTTGTGGGGATATAGGAAAACAACTCAGAGGTGATGTGGACATGGATGTTTTCTATTAGAGATTGATAAAAGAATATTCCGGAACAGTTGGGTCCCAGGGACATATCATGATAAGGGGTATGAATGTAGTGGTAAAATTTATAGATTCTCCTTACAGGGGAGATGGAAGTACATGTTGAAGAGCTTCAAGAATAATACTTCTTTAGGAACTTGCAGTTGATTGGCATCATGAACAAGTCCTCGTTAAGTTTAGCTAGTCGGTAGGCACCATTATAGTACACCGTCTCTATGATGAAGGGGCCTTCCCACTTGGTTCAAACTTTTTTAGTGTCTTGTGAGTCATCACCATTGGCCTTCTTACTGATAGGACGAGGTCTCCCACTTGGAAAGTCCTTTGTTTCACCTTCTTGTTGAAAGCCTATGAAATGCGATCCTGATAGAGCTCGATGCGCTGTTGAGCCAAGAGAGATTTTTTTAGCGTCTCAAATTCTTGTAACCGGCAACGTTGATTGTCCTCCTCTATCATCTAGTTCGTAACAGCCACTCGAAGTGAGAGAATTTGGTTTTCAAGAGGCAGTACTACTTTGCTCCCGTATACCAGAGAAAACGGTGTGTTGTCCATCGGAGTTTGTACCGTTGTGCGGTAGGCTCAAAGGCATTCGCCTAGCTTCTCATTCCAGTTACATTTATTAGTTGACACGACTTTCTTTAGGAGTTTGACGATTGTTTTGTTGAAAGCTTCAGCCAACTCGTTTGTTGCCGGATTGTAAGCAGTCGATGCCATGTTCTGGATGCGATTCTTGTCGCAGAACCTGTCGAATGCATGGCTTATGAATTGTGGACCGTTGTCGTGGATGATCCTCCGGGATATCCCGAAATGGTAGATGACGTAATGCTTGATGAAGCTGGTCACCTTCGAGCTTTTTACCTCTGATAGTGGTATAGCCTCCGTCCACTTAGAAAAGTAATCGATGATTGCTAAAATAAAATGATGTCCTCTGGATAACGGATGGGTAATTGATCCAAATATATTCATATCCTAGGCTTTAATGGCCAGGAGGTGACCTTTGGGTGTAGAAACTCTGAGGGTCGATGGATAAAGTCAGCATGCAGCTGGCAGACACGGCACATTTTAGCATACTCAATAGCATTCGTCATCATAGTAGGCCAGTAATAGCCCATACGTCGGAGTCGGTCCTGTAGCTTAGGACCGGGTTGATGAGCTCCATAGGTACCGTCATAAGCCTTCCGAAGAGCTTTGGCTGCCTTCTCGTTTGACAAGCATCGGAGAAGAAGCCCGTCATAAGAACGGCGATACAGTATTTTGGTGGTCGTATCGTAATAGAATCGGAGAGAGCGCCTTTTGACTGACACAGCTTCCTTTGGGTCGTCTGAAAGGATTTCATTGGCTACGAAGTCTATGAACAGAAATCGCAAGTCTCTGATGTTGACACCGGTATTTGCAGGCATGGCATGGCTCAGACACATGCACAAATTATTTTTGGAACACACCAGATCCTGGCCAATCACTATAATGAATTATTGAGTCCCGAAAGGTGCTGCCAATGAGGCAACAAGGCCAGCCAAAGCATCCATTTCTAGATTTTGTAGCCGAAGTACATGTTCTATGAAGAACTCGGTGAAGATTGAAATGATACGCAAAGTTGCTTTATGATAAGGAATCAGGTCCTTATGGTGAACCTCATATTGTCCCCGAACATGGTTGACAATGAGCTTCAAATTGCCATAGGACTCGAGGAATTCTACCCCCAGTTGTCTTGCTAACTGGAGTCCTATGATGAGGGGATTGTACTCTGCCACATTGTTGGAGCATGGCTCTGTAAGGGAATAGGCATGTCGAATGACTAGCTTGTCTGGAAGGGTCAAGACTACCCCCACCCCTGCGATGATCGGACCTTTGTGGCCTGTTCTTGAAGCACCGTTGAAGAACATCCGTCAGACGGAGTTTCTTTCGGCACTTCATCTGGAATATCTTTATAGAGTTTAGATGACTCTGGGATTGGATGTGCGGCTAAGAAATCATCCAATGCTTGGTCCTTGACAGCTTTTTATGGGATAAATACCATATCATATGGTGTCAATAGTATTGCCCACGTAGGTAATCGACAGTTTAGTGCTCCTGACTTTGTCATGAGGACCCTGAGTAGATTGACTCGGGATATGACATGGATCGTCTGACTCGATACGTAATAATGGGTCTTCTAAATGGCAAATACCAGAGCTAAACATATTTTTTCGACGGGGTTGTACCAATGTTCGGCCTCGATCATTATCCTACTTAGGTAGTAGATAGCTTGCTCATAGCTTGTATTATTATTCCGAGCTAGTAGAGCGTCGAGAGAATGATCCACTGCGCGAACGTAGAGCAAAAAAGGTTTGCCCGCAACCGGCGCTACCAGGACTGAGGGATTTGTGAGATAGGCCTTGATGTCGTCAAACACCTTCTGACACAACTCCGTCCAGACGTAGGAGACTTTCTTCTTCATGAGCTTGGTAAAGGGTTGACATCGTCCGAAAAAGTTTGCTATAAACCTTCGGATGTATGCGAAACGACCTTATAGGTCTCGAAGTTCTCTCAAATTCTTCGAAGGACTCATGTCAAGGATGGCCTCGGTCTTCTCGGGGTCAACATGGATACCCTTCGCGGTGATGATAAAAATCACGAATTTGCCGCTGGAAACCCCTAGGAAGGATTTAGCTGCATTCATCTTGAGTTTATGTACTTGCATGAGATCGAAGACTGTCCTCAAATATTGTAAGTGATCACCTCGTAGATGACTTTTGACAGTAATGTTGTCAACATAACATTCGACTGTCTTATGAAGATGCTTACGGAAGATGGTGCTCATTGCTCGCTGGTATATCGCCCATGTATTCTTCAAGCCAAAGGGTATTACTGTGTAGCTGTAAACCCCCTTTGGAGTCCTGAACGACGTGTGCTTCTCGTCCTTCGAGAATATCTTGATCTGGTTGTAGCTCGAATATCCGTCCATGAAGGACATGCGTTCAAAACCATAAGTGTTGTCGATTATTACGTCGGTGGTCGAAAGTAGAAACTTTTCTTTCGAACAAGCGGAGTTGAGGTCCCTGAAGTCGACGTAGACTCGGATCTTTTCGTTCTTCTTAGTGACAGGTACGATGTTGGCCACCCAGTGTGGGTATTGCTCCTCGCAAACAAAACTACTTCCAATAAGTTTATCTACGTCTTTGTCAATGGCGTCCATGATGTTAGGACGGAAGTATCATTGTTGCTGCTTAACAGGCTTAGCGTTAGGTAAGATGTTAAGCTTGTGAATTATGACTTGCGGGTCTAAACTTGGCATATCTTTATAGCTCCAAGAAAAGACGTCGATATATTCTTTGACAAGTTGGACCAAGGATCTCGATCTTCTCCGGTTAAGCTTTTACTGATGAAGATAGATTTGGGCGAGGATTTATCCCCTAAGTCGATTTGCTCGATTTCGTCTTCAGTAGGAGGCTCTCGTAGTTCAAAACGAGATTCACATTGCTCTCCTAGGCGTTGAGCCCAGGGTTCCTCTTTGAAGAACTCCATATATTCTTCTGGAGGATGTACGGATGTCATGTTGACTGACAACACTTCTCTGAAGATCGGGCTGATGCTAGTGTCGGAGTCCCAAGTTGAAGCTTTATATGAGTGAGAGTGCACGGCCTCTCCAGTTTTTGAACTCTCTAGGGTTATTGGAGGTGTGATGTAGCCTGCTCCCCGTCGAGTGCGGTGGTAATAGTCTTGAGGCTTCCCTTTTGGAACTGGAAGTCGTAGGAGAAGACGTCGTCCTTTTCCATAATTTAAGCCTTTGCCGCTTTTCAAGTTGTAGCCCATCTTCTGGATGAGATACTTTTCTTAATTGGTGTACCAGTATATTTGTAATCTACCTGTATCCTGATTCTGGTTTGACTGGCGGAAGGTCTTGATGATGCTCGACTTTGCCGAAGATGATAGGTTTCTCATCCTAGTTCCGGAGTGAAACTATATAACAGACTCCTCGATACGGGACAACTTGGTTTACATGTTTAACAGTCGTTATTTGTGTTTGCAACGACTATAAGGCATTATCTAAAGTATACATGGCACTACAATGTGGAAGATCATAGTAGTTCAAAATACAGCCTTTTATTGATAAAATAAGTGATATTTTCCCAAGGAATTACACCGTCAAGAGATGGGACGTCAATATTAGCATATATGTAATCTTCTAACTCCTCATCGGTGAGCACCGGAGTAGCTTTGGGAGATTCTGGGGCTTTAAGTCAAATTTTGGCTACTATAGGAGTTGACGCCTTGCTAGGCGGTATTTCTGGAGACCCCCTCGGGAGTCTAACCCGTATTAGCTCCTGAGCCTACGCTGGAAGAGATGCTGGGGCCTTCCCCTGTAGCTTGACTACGAGGGGAGCCGACGATTGGATAGGTTTTCCCTTGAGCTGCACTTTTATATGTGCTTTAGTTGGCATTTTAGAGACTGGTACTTTCCTGCGCACCTTAACCACGAGAGGAGCTGACACTTAGGGAGGTTTTTCCTTGAGTCGTACCTTCAAAGGAGCTTCAGCGGCTGTTTTAATCAGGAAAGCAGGTACCTTCCTGCGTAACTTGGCTATGAGAGGAGCTGACACTTAGGGAGGTTTCCTCTTGAGCTGCACCTTCAGAGGGGCTTCAGTCACCATCTCAGCTTCAGCTTTGGCCTCTATTTCGACCTATGCTTCATCATCGGCATTGTTAGCCCCATCCTCTAAGTGGATTGGCTTGTATAGATCAGCATCAGTGAATAATGCCTCGATCCCTCTAAAGGGGTCGATATCAGCGAACTCCGACCTGACTAAGCCATTGGTAAACACATACTACTCGGTCGACAGTCCTAACTTAAATGGAATGAAGTGAGCAGATTTCGTCAGTCTGTCCACGATAACCCAAATAGCATCTTTGTCACCGGGCGTACGTGGTAAACCAGAGACGAAGTCCATGGTTATGTGTTCCCACTTCCATTCCGGAATAGGTAAAGGTTGGAGTAATCCTGCTGGTCTCTGGCGCTCCGCTTTAACTTGCTGGCACACAAGGCATCTAGAAACGAATCTGGCAACCTCTTATTTCATCCCATACCACCAAACATACTCCCGCATATCCTTATACATCTTGGTAGATCTAGGATGAATAGAATACTGCAACTGGTGGGCCTCATGCATAACCTCCTCGTGTAAATCCTTGGGCACACACAACTAGTTTCCATGCCTCAGGGATCCATCCTCTACAATAGTGAAATAATCCAGCAATTCTGCCTCTGCCTGACCTCTGAGACATCGAAGCCCCTCATCTAGAAACTGGGCCTCCTTGATCTTCTCTATAAGTTTCGACTGTATCTGCATGTGCATCGGCTGTCCCTAAACTCCTGGAAGAACAATCTCGATCCCCAAACTCTCAAGATCCTCTAGAAGACGCCGGTCCATAGTAAGGAACATAGCAACAGGATCTCGAATACAACCTGAGTTAAGGACTGCATGGTGGTAGAAAGGATTTTAAAGCCCTCTTTCAAGTTGTTCATGTGTCGTATGAGATCATAAGCTGAAGGGTCTACTTATTCTTCGTCGCCTCTCCTGCCATGTATACGGGCATGACATGGACCGAAGTGGCGGGATCAGTGGATGCCTCACTCTCAGCCTCGCTTTCTTGTGGAAAGGTTGGCATATATGCTTCTTCTTCTGACCCTCAAACTGGCTACCCCCAGCTACATCGGTGTCAGCTTCTGGGTAAATGCCCTTCTCTTTGAAGGAGGGGTTGTTATGGGTAGCCAGGGCCTGATCACCTCCAGCTTGAGTCGTTAATACAGCTTTCGTCCTCAACTGAGTACTCTGGAATACCTCGGTTGACGGGACTATCGCCTTGCTTTTCTTCGATCGACTCTTCGATGGACCAGCCGAAGCCGAGGAGTTGGTGGTGTTTATTTTTCTTTCGGATGCATGGGAGTTGGAGACGACATAGCACGAGGCGACCAGGGGTTCTGTCTCATCGTAAACTGGCACCCTTTTTTCGAGATGATGTCAGATGGGTGCAACTGATTACAGTCGGAGGAAGACAGACAGTCTTGATGGTGCAACCACTGTCTTGCAATAACATCAGTTGATGGTTACCGTAGCACAAGTGAGTCCCGCGGGGGGGCATATTGTGCATAGAGGTCATCTCTTCTGACCTACGTCTGTTAGTAATTATATTATGCAGATCATAAGAGGAGAATTTCACATTCGTACCCCTCTCAGGCGCATGGCAGAGCCAAACGTCGGGGTGGTCATGTGAATATTGCGCCCCCTGATAGTTCCACCATAAGAAATGCGCCCAGATCATTGGTAGGAGAGCAACATATATTGCGAATCAAACCTACTTCATGCGTACAGCCCATGTGGGCGCATGGATTCAGAACCGCAAGATTTTCCCCACCCAGCTTGGTTACATGCACAAAAGATGCATCCAAGTGGGAAGGAGACTTCGAGAGTTGACTCGTTGCTGGTGTCGAAGCACCCGAGTCGACTCTGTACAGCTTTCTATCAGCTGCACGTATGACTTTCAGTGCGTATTGTTGGTCCGTTGTTAGCATAGCACGTTGATGGCGTATGGCCCGTATTGCTTTAGACTTTTTTGTACTAACCCGCGAAGGCGCATAGTACTCATAATCTAATTTTTTTGCCATGACAGCGAGTGATTCTGTCAAAGACAGAAGTCTTCTCATGTACATCAGAGCTTATGAACGAGAGAGCGGCTGTGCCCTTGTTCCATCGACGTGTCTTCTTCGACTAGAAAGAAGAAGGTTGGGAGTTACAGTTAGCACTGCACTTCCCTGGTAGATACGCTGCACTAGTAGCAGCATTTTGCTTGCTGAGAACATCAGAATAAAGGATTGGTTGCACCGCCGTAGCTTCTTCGATGGTGGTGCTCGATGCATCGCCTTTGCGCACCCAGACTTGGCGGGTCTTCTTCGGCTTTGACAGCCGCTTGGAAGGACTCGTGCTGCCTTCAGAGATAAACTCCTCGTACACCTTTGATTGAGGCATACCACCAATGTCTTCTGGAAGGAGCCAAGCTTACTGTCGTAAGATTGTGATACGACCTTCTCGTTGGAAAAGAAAGTGGTCTCCAGCAGAGTCGCCAGCTTATTTGTCATTAAAAAGTTTGGGATGAACTTTATATATAATCATAAACAAAACAGAGTACAATGTAGGATCTCGTTGGGATCCTAGGAGTACACTTTTATTTTTATCTGAGAATCGTGGAGATAGAGAGGTGATTCTTTACTCCGTTGACGATCTGACGACAATCTCAGACTCTATGAAGGTCGGAGTTGCTCTGGAATGGGCAGTGAGTTGAAGAGGATTGAAGCTCTTGTAAGTGCTCTAGATGCTAAAGTGGTTGAAAAGTTGAAGATCCCAAAGCCCCTGAATAAAGGAATAATCCTTCTATTTATAGGCAGCGAAATGATCTGTTTATGTGCGCATATATGATGTGCACATGGAGATTTTGCACGTAGGGATGCCACATGTCTGAATTTGTTAGGCGCATGGATGATGTGCTGGGGAGCTGGAGCTAAATTTGTTTGAACTACACTATTGAGCTGCGGAAGAGCTGACACGTGGTAGTTGTTGAGATTTGGTTTTTGCTAAGATCTTGGGCGGTTGGCACCCGTTTGTAGGCAGAACTGAGTCAATGATATGTGGTGCATGTCTATTGCTTAAAGATCTTGGATCAGTTGCAGGTTGATCTGTTTGGATGTGCCTAGGATCTGGCACATGGAGAGACTTGTTTACCTTACTTTTAGGGGTCAATAGCAAGTCTGGGCATATGGCTTTTGAGGTGCATACAGAGTTTGAGCACATGCAAGTAATCAATCTGCCACATGGCAGAACATAGCAGTAATCGACAAATGAGTGATGATTTCGTCTCTTCGTCTTCTGCAAAAGTTGACCGCTCAGACTTCGAGACGTGTACTGCTGTCATTTCGATCATTTTAACATTATATGTTTTGATGGGTGGAGAGCTTTAGATGGGCACATCAGTCGTGCAGAGTATGGGGCTAACAAGCATATAACCTACATGGCGTATCTTCTTTGGTCAGCTTTGTTGAGTCTTTTGAGGATGACTTTGACTTAGCTAATTTTGAGATGGCAGATTCATCACCATTAATGCAAGTTCATTGCAATGACTTCGGAGAAGTTGCCACTTGGTGCAGGGTTTGATTTGTCCTGGCCTATAAATAGCAGTGTAGAGAGTCTGCTTGTTCATTTCATCCAAACTTTTTATTTTAGATGAACTCGACCGATCCTCCTTCTTGGTACTGCAGATTATGGATCTCCTCATTCAAAGAAGCTTTGCTTTTGACGATGAATTCTTTTAGAAGAATGAGATGTGCCGGGAGAGCTATGGACACAACAACTTATGTTCGAGCCCATTGCCGGCAGTGTTCTTCTACGAGATGGCATTGGGTGCCTGTTGCATCCAAAGATCGGGGTCGTCGTGCCCCGACTTTTATTATGCTGAAAGAGCCACCAGGTTTGGATTGATTGCCAACCCGCATTCTGCTCAATAAATGCTTCATTAGCCGAAGCACTCGCATGTTAACGAGGAAGTAATTTGCTCTGATAAGGAGGGATGATGCACCTATGCTGAGACGTCAGAATGATGCGCCTAGCTGAGTCGATACGCCTAGTTGTAGAGTTTAGGCTTCTTTGTAATAGACTTTTTATTGTAATCATTTTAGCCATGTAATATATTTTTATATGAAATAAAAAATCTACTCTTCATGTGCTTTTTATCTTTGATGTCTTTAAATGATGTGCGAACATTTGTCTTGTGTCTTCGGCGCATGATGTTTGTGGCGCATAGACACTTTAGTCGTCGAATGCGCCTGAAATTCTATGCTTCTATACCTATTAATAGGACCACTTCTTCTTCCTCCTTCCACTCTAAACATAGCCCTAATTTAGAAGTTCTTCCCCAAATTTTTTCTACATCCATTTCTCATCCAAATTTTCCCAAATTAGTCTCATTCTTTTTTCCTTGGAGAGGAGAAGGCTCTATTAACTAGCTTGGAAGGATTTGGAGCATTTGGAGCTTAAAGGGATCCTAGATCTTGGCATTTGTATTGAAAATCTATCTCCCAATTGGTATGAGCTTTATAACCCTCTAATTTCGATTAAAATAGTATAGAGACATTCATTAGGGACCCTCATGCATTAGGGTTGTCATTAGAGAGGAGTTTAGGCTTTCCTCTTCCCATTTGAGAGATTTTTCCTTTACATTTTGATTCAAATTAGGGAAAATCCGAGAATAGGATTCTAGGGTTTGTAAAATTGGTAAATTAGGTCATGCCACTACAAGAAAATGTAGCATTCACGGCATGCAATTTACGACGTGCAATTGTTGTGCATTGTAAATGACACTCTTTTACAGTGTGCAAATATGTGTGTCGTAAAAGAGTTATTTTTTGTCTTTTTTACGGCGTGTCTGACATGTACGCCATTGTGAAACCCTGATTTTTAATTTATTAGATTTTGTCAGTTGATGATAATTAATTTAGTTATTATTATTTATTAGTATTATTATATATTATTATTATTATCATTATTATTATTATTATTTAGTCGAATTTAGGAAAAAAAATATTCTTTTAAAATTATCGTTGATTTTTTATTGTGGTCCTGCCCCTATCCCGAGTCCGGACTCCGAACCCGAGTTCAAACCCGATTCGATTTCCCGAAACCCGATCCCGATCCAATTATTTTATTTTTGAAATCCTAGTTAGGATCTAGTATTAATTATTATTTTTAAAAAAAATAATAAGTCCTTTGGCTTGGTCACTCACGACCAAGCCAGCAACCCACTCTCCCTATTCTTGAGCAACCCACTCCTCACTATTCTTCAGCATACCAATTTCCCCCCTAACTCGTTTCCATACCATTCTCCTCCTCCTTCCCCTTAAGAACACACCACCACCACCACCTCTCCCACTACTCCATACCCTCTTTCTTCTTAACCAACTCTCAACACCACTACCACCCCATTTTACTTTTTCCCAAAACCCATCTCCCAAGCCGCTCCCCCTCCAGAGCACTACCGTGCGTGCCCGACCCCGCTCCCCGCGACCGCCCGCGGCCTCCGACGGCCTCGCCACTCCGCCGCGCACCGCCTCCCAAGGCCGCCTCCTGCGCGCACCTCCGGCCTCCGCCGACCCCGGCGCCTCCGGCCGCGTCCAGCCCAAGCCGCACGTACCCGGCCGCCCTCCATCGCCGGCTAGCAACCAGCGCGCCTCCAGCGCCCCCTCGCCGAGCTTCCCGTGTTTCCGCGGGTCCCCGATCTCCAGATCCGTTGTCCGGTTCATTCCCGTGCTTCCCGCGGTTCCGGTTTTTGCTGTCCAGCACTGCCCGATCTCCCGATTCGCTGCCCGCGTATTTTTTCTCCCATTTTCATCTGAGAGCTCTAGCCGAACAATCTGAGGTATACTTCTGTGTCCCCGAGTCCCTTCCGTAGTGTCAGTGATGATACGGTTCATGATCCCGTCCCGGGATTCGGTTGCATTTTCGGTTTTATTATTTAAACAAATTCACGTTCTTCTCGTCTAAAGAAAAGTATTAGTTTTATATATGATATTACAAAATACAAAGTTTTGCCAAATTAACCGGTAATTGCCATTTTTCCAATTAATCAATAACCGGCTTATTTTAATTAAATAACAACGAACGTAGAATTGCGACGTTAGACGATTTTCGGTAGATTAATTAATAAACTTAAAACCTGACTAGGGTCTACTTCTAGAGATTGTAACTAGCACACCTAGAATGGCTTTATTATGGTTCTAAGCCAAGGTTCTCAACTGTAGGATCTCGGAGACGAACCTGACATCCTCCTCAGTACCAACATTCTCGATCCAGTCAATTAACAAAGGCAAGTTACGGTTATGTTTTCTTGTATTTTATTTAGTAATTGTCTAGCTGCATGTTTAAACCACATTGCTACACGGGACCCTCTCCAAGGGTTCAAATATTGATTGATATTGATTGTAGGAATTTGGGGAATAGTGTAATGTTTATGGCCAATACCCCCTCTATATTGCAAGATTGTGCAAGCTTACCCCTCTTACACACGGAGATAAGCCGTATCGCGTCGCTAGGACGCTATTGTATAACCCAAGCCGGTCATAGACGATTACACATTCAAATCATATTGTTTTTAATCGTAGAATTACTGGAAAATATTGTTTCAACTGTTTAGCCTGTACTTTTCCATTATTACTTGAAATATGAGATACATATTCGTACTTGCTCCCTCCTGACTGGAGACAACATTTTTAGGTGATATTGAGGATGCTGAGCTATTGTACAATAGCTATTATGACCCGGTTCTGTACCATGTGGTGTTGCCAGAGTCCCCCTTGGAGGACGCAGGACCTGAGGCCGACGAGCCGACCACTTAGCTAGTTATTTTCTGTTTCCAGTTTTGTTGTTTTGAAATTTGTTAATTTGAATTCAGCTTTTCATTTCAGTTCTTTCATTCCAGTTGTACTTTTTAAATATTGAAATAAAGTTTTAAAATTTTTGTATATTGAGTTGTGACAAATGTATAGATGTTATTGAGAATACCTGCATTATAGAACTGCTTACTGTCGCCGTCTCACAACGGTGCAAGCTGGGCATGATCCGGTTCGACCCAATTATTTGGGATCGAGTCGTGACATATTTTTAGTGGTGGCCCATACAGGTCCTGAAACAACAACTTAGGAAAATATACCTAGAAATAATTAGAACACTAGAACATTGATTTGTCACAACATAGGTCTGAATTATATATATATATATATTTTTGTTTGATTATAGACTGGTAGGATACCTTGCTTATGTTTGCACCCTAAACCTTCCAGAGTACGGCCAAAGGAGAGACCACTCGTTCCAGCCTTGCTGGCGATGAGGTCCACCATCGGTCATACTTGGACCCATACCATCACCGAGGCTTGTAACTATCCCATAACTATCTCAGGCCACAAATTCTTAACACCCTTACTTGTGATGCCCTTGCCCAACTATGATGTAGTCCTAGGGATGGACTGGTTAAGTGAGCAGCATGCGCTGATAGATTGTCACAGAGGATGTGTAATCTTCAGTCCACCAGGAGAACAGGAGTTTGAGATCTCTCGAGCTCCGGAAGACATGAAGAGTGTTACCTACTCCTCTATCACCGAAGAACCCGGGCCTCCTCACCCTATTATAGCAGAATTCATGGACGTCTTTCCAGATAGTCTTCCAGAATTGCCGCCAGATCGAGGTATGGAATTCTCCATCGACCTAGTACCCGGCTCTTCCCCTATTTCTCGGGGATGCTACAGAGTCAACCCCAAGGAGGCCAAGGAGATGAAGGACCAGATTGACGAACTGAAGGCACAATGATTTATCAGAGACGGGGCTTCACCTTAGGGAGCACCAGTTTTGTTCGTGCCCAAGAAGGATGGAACCGTGCGGATGTGCATTGATTACCGGGCGCTGAACAATATCACTATCAAGAACAAGTACCCTCTGCCCCGGATCGACGACCTGTTTGATGAACTGAGTGGAGCTAAGGTATTTTCGAAGATAGATCTCAGGTCTGGCTACCATCAAATCAAGGTCAGGAAGGAGGATATTCCAAAGACGGCGTTCAACACCAAATATGGTCAGTATAAATTTTTGGTCATGTCGTTTGGACCGACGAATGCTCCTGCAGTATTCATGAATCTTATGAACAAGGTCTTCCATGAATACCTGGATCAGTTTGTTGTTGTCTTCATCGATGACATTCTGATCTACTCGAAGACTGAAAAAGAGCATAAAGAGCACCTGAGGAAAGTTCTGGGAACTTTAAATAAGGAGAAGCTCTATGGTAAGCTATCTAAATATGAATTCTTCTTAGACAAAGTGGATTTTCTTGGCCATATTGTCACAGGAGAAGGAATTTTGGTAGATCCAATGAAGATAGCTGCTATTGAGAAGTGGACTGCACCAAGTTCAGTTGCAGAAATCAGAAGCTTTTTGGGTTCAGCCGGCTACTACCGAAAATTTGTGAAGGATTTCTCCAGGATTGCTGAACCGATGACGAAACTCACTAGGAAGAACGAAAAATTCATTTGGTCTGAAGCTTGCCAATCAGCATTTGAGAAACTGAAGAAGAGGCTTACAACGGCGCCGATACTTGCGCTACCCTCAGGTACCGGCGGTTTCTCAATTTATAGTGATGTTTCCGGTAAGGAATTGGGCTGCGTTCTTCAACAACACGAAAAAGTAATTACTTATGCATCTAGGCAATTACGGACTCATGAGAAGAACTATCCCACGCAAGATTTGGAGCTTACAACGATGATATTTGTATTGAAGCTATGGAAGCACAACCTTTATGGAGAGAGAGTAGAAATATTTACAGACCATAAAAGTCTTAAATATGTTTTCACTCAGAAGGAGCTGAATATGTGACAGAGACGATGGCTGGAGCTGATGAAGGATTTCGACATCAACCTGCAGTATCATCCGGGTAAGGCTAATGTTGTTGTAGATGCACTTAGTCGATACCCGATGGCAATGTTCTTGACCAAGGAGCGTCATTTGCTGGAGGACATAGAAAAGCTTGGACTGGAGATTGTACTGCCCGAAGAGGAAATGAAGAAACTGGAAAGAGAAGCCATCATACCAGGAACTGATTCATCAATGATGCAGTTGCAAGTGCGTTCAAGTCTAATGGACAGAGTCAAGGAGGCACAATTCCAAGACGAGACACTTTGCAAACTCAGAGATCAAGTGCTGGCAGGAACACTTAAAGAATTCTCCATCGCCAGCGATGGAGCACTGAAGCATAGTACGAGGCTGTGCGTACCAACTGGCGAACTGAGGAACGAGCTGATGCTAGAAGCACACCAGTCGCAGTATTCCATACATCCAGGAGCCAACAAAATGTATCGGGATATGCGTACTATAGTGTGGTGGTACGGAATGAAGGACTTATCCAGGTATGTAACTAGATGTTTAATTTGTCAACAAGTGAAAGCTAGCAGACAGAGACCAGCAGGACTGTTGCAGCCGCTAGACATACCAGAGTGGAAATGAGAGCACATAACGATGGATTTTGTGTCGGGACTACCTCGATCCCAAGGAGGGAAGGATGCCATTTGAGTTATCGTGGACCGACTGACGAAGTCAGCCCACTTTATTCCTTTCAAGGTGGGTCTATCTACCGAGAAGTTGGCGGTACTGTACATGCGGCACATCTACCGGATTCATGGAGTTCCGGTAAGTATTGTGTCTGACAGGGATACCAGGTTCACCTCTCACTTCTGGAAGAGCTTGCATGACAGTTTGGGAATGCAACTGAAGTTCAGTACCGCCTACCATCCCCAGAGTGACGGACAATCAGAGAGAACAATCCAGACGCTAGAAGATATGCTGAGATCCTGCATCTTGGAATTTGGAGGGTCTTGGGAAGACCATTTGCACTTGGTAGAGTCCTCCTACAACAACAGCTACCAAGCTAGCATCGGTATGACACCGTTCGAGGCACTCTATGGACGTCGTTGCCGCACTCCACTTGCTTGGGACAACGTAGGAGAACGAGTATTGCTTGGACCTGAGATGGTGACCGATGAGCAGAGAAGGTAAAGATGATCAGGGACAAGCTCAGGATTGCCCAGTACAGACAGTAGCATTGGGCCGATAGCAGCCGACGGCAGTTGGAGTTCGAAGAAGGTGACAATGTGTTCGTGAAGATCTCCCCTACCAGAGGAACTATCCGTTTCGGCAGAGAAGGAAAGCTAAGCCACAGGTATATTGGTCCTTTTAAAATACTTAACATGATTGGAGAAGTGGCTTATTGGGTGGCTCTACCCCCAAGTCTCGAAGGCGTCCACAACGTCTTCCATCATAGATGAGACGCTACATCCCAGACCCGAGCCACATATTGGACCATTCGGAGCTGGAAATTGGACCCAGCCTCACAGTGCCAGAGAAGCCAGTAGCGATATTGGATAGAGGAGAAAAGAGAACCAGGAACTCTGTCCCGCCTCATAAACTTCTATTTCTTGCAAGCATTATCCTTCGTTCTAATATTTTTGACTAATGCTGCTAAGTTAGATTTTCGAGCTTATTTCTTTATCGAGCTTGATCATGACAGTATTTTATTGGGTGCACCCACTAATATATTGTCTAATCAGAACCGGTGCATGATGGTCTGATCAACCACGTGTACTTTGGTTCGCTTATATATATTCTTGCTCTACGTGGATGGTGACATAGTTAAAACTTGTCCCTAAACGTCTCATCCACGACTGCCTTAGCAATTCTTAATGTTGGACCTGAGTTACGGGCGAAGTACCCGTACCCGTTTGATTTGAGTTTATCCTACCCTATCCTTTAATTTCGAGGACAAAATTTTCTAAGGAGGAAAGATTGTGAAACCCTTATTTTCAATTTATTGGATTTTGCCAGTTGATGATAATTAATTTAGTTATTATTATTTATTAGTATTATTATATATTATTACTATTATTATTATTATTATTTAGTCGGATTTAGGAAAAAAAATATTATTTTAAAATTATCGTTGATTTTTTATTGTGGCCCTGCCCCGATCCCGAGTCAGGACTCCGAACCCGAGTTCGAACCCGATTCGATTTTCTGAAACCCGATCCCGATCCAATTCTTTTATTTTTGAAATCCTAGTTAGGATCTAGTATTAATTATTATTTATAAAAAAAAATAATAAGTCATTTGGCTTGGTCACTCACGACCAAGCCAGCAACCCACTCTCCCTATTCTTGAGCAACCCACTCCCCCCTATTCTTCAGCGTACCAATTTTTTCTCCCCCTCACTCGTTTCCACACTATTCTCCTCCTCCTTCTCCTTAAGAACACACCACCACCACCACCACCACCACCACCTCTCCCACTACTCCATACTCTCTTTCTTCTTAACCAACTCTCAACACCACCACCACCCCATTTCACTTTTTCCCAAACCCATCTCCCAAGCCGCTCCCCCTCCAGAGCTCTCCCGCGCGCGCTCGACCCCGCTCCCTGCGACCGCCCGCGCCCTCCGGCCTCCGGCCTCCGACGGCCTCGCCACTCCGTCGTGCACCGCCTCCCAAGGCCGCCTCCCGCGCGCACCTCCGGCCTCTGCCGACCCCGGCGCCCTCCCGCACGCCGCCTCCAGCCGCGTCCAGCCCAGGCCGCGCGTCCCCGGCCGCCCTCCATCGCCGGCCAGCAACCAGCGCGCCTCCTGCGCCCCCTCGCCGAGCTTTCCGTGTTTCTGCGGGTCCCCGATCTCCAGATCCGCTGTCCGGTTTATTTTCGTGCTTCCCGCGGTTCCGATTTTCGCTGTCCAGCACTGTCCGATCTCCCGATCCGCTGCCCGCGTATTTCTTTCTCCCATTTTCATCTGAGAGCTCTAGCCAAGCAATCCGAGGTATACTTCCGTGTCCCCGTGTCCCTTCCGTAGTGTCAGTGATGATACGGTTCACGATCCCGTCCCGGGATTCGGTTGCGTTTTTGGCTTCTTCGGATTTCGAACTTTCCTTCGGAAAGATTCTATGGTTTGTTGTCTGTGAGAATTCCGAGTTTAGTTTTGGAATTTCCAAAACTGGCACATTTGGGTTCTGTGATCTTTTTTCTAGTTGTTTCCGTGGTATTTTCGGGTTTTCCGAAATGTATTTCGGAAACGTTCTGTGAATGGAATTTTTCATATATTTTGGAAATTATTTTCAGTAGGTTTTCCTGGTTTGGGATAATTATTTTGGTGTTTGTTGGCATTTTTCCAGTATTGGGTTGTCCCAGTTATAGAGGAAATGTTGCCCAAATTTTCTTAAAAAGTTTTGAAATACTTTCCAAAACCAGTTATTTTGCAAAGGAATTATTTAGTTGATTTTTGTTTTTCGGGCGACGACCGTACCGGTCTGTGGGCCCTAGCAAAATGCAAACGAAACCGGTATTGTCCGGACATTGAGGCATTAGCTAAAAATGATATTTTGAACCAAGTCTGAGACGCATTTAATTATTATCTTTAATTTATAATTATTATTTTCAGAACGGGTACTGCTGTTAGTATTTTTGGTGCAGGACTTCGGCCTGCTGAATGGACCGCTTCCCGGCGTTCAGGATTCACCCGAGTTTTATTATTACTCTTAAAATTTATTTATATAAATAGTTGTAAGGGCATAAGCCCAGTTTTCTATTTTTCTTTGCTGCGACTCTGTATTGTGTAGCATAGCTTTTCTTTATTTTCTGAGTTATTGTTTTGGCTTTAACCGCGTAGATTATTAAAATGAGTATTTATTTTTAAGGTTTTCTCACAGTAAATAAATTAGTAAAATTATAAGTTTGTTATTTAAACAAATTCACGTTCTTCTCATCTAAAAAAAGTATTAGTTTTATATATGATATTACAAAATACAAAGTTTTGCCAAATTAACCGATAATTGCCATTTTTTTAATTAATCAATAACCGGCTTATTTTAATTAAATAACAACGAACGTTGAATTGCGACGTTAGACGATTTTCGGTAGATTAATTAATAAACTTAAAACCTGACAAGGGTCTACTTCTAGAGATTATAACTAGCACACCTAGAATGGCTTCATTATTGTTCTAAGCCAAGGTTCTCAACTGTAGGATCTCGGAGACGAACCTGACATCCTCCTCGGTACCAACATTCTCGATCCATCCAATTAACAGAGGCAAGTTACGGTTATGTTTTCTTGTATTTTATTTAGTAATTGTCTAGCTGCATGTTTAAACCACATTGCTACACGGGACCCTCTCCAAGGGTTCAAATATTGATTGTGGGGATTGGGAGAATAGTGTAACGTTTATGGCCAATACCCCCCCAATATTGCAAGATTGTGCGAGCTTACCCCTCTTACACACGGGGTTAAGCCGTATTGCGTCGCTAGGACGCTATTGTATAACCCAAGCCAGTCATAGACGATTACACATTCAAATCACATTGTTTTTAATCGTAGAATTACCGTATAGATGTTGAAACATTCCAGTTCTTTCATTCCAGTTGTACTTTTCAAATGTTGAAACATTATTTTAAAATTTTCGTATATTGAGTTGTGACAAATGTATAGATGTTGTTGAGAATACCTGCATTATAGAACAACTTAATGCCGCCGTCTCACAACGGTGCAGGCTGGACATGATCCGGTTCGACCCAATTATTTGGGATCGGGTCGTGACAGCCATAATTGAAGACTCAGCTATGACAAGCATTTTTGCGTGCTGTAATTGAAAACTCATTTACGGCTTGCATTTTTGCGTGTTGTAATTGAAGATTCATTTACGACGTGCATTTTTGTGCGTTGTAAATGAAGGCTTATTTACGGCATGTATTTTTGTGCGTTGTAAATGAAGTCTCATTTACGGCATGCACTTTTGCGCGTTGTAATTTTAAGCTCATTTACGACATACATTTTTGTGAGTTGTAAATGATTGTAATTGTTTGTCAAAAAAATTAGTTACCCTCGTAACAATTTTTTCCCCTAACAAATAGTTTTCCTCTCAAATCTGAATTTCAAGAAAATGTAAAAAATACTTTCCCACCTATGTTTTCATTCTCCCTCTTATTTTTGCATTTCCCTCATTATGTTTTCATTCAAATTACCTCCCACCTACAACAACAACAAAAATCTTTTTAAAAAATTTAAAAAAAAATCATTCTTGAAAAATGAAAAAAAAATCAATTTTCAGTAAAATGAAAAAAAAATAAAAAAAACCAAAAAAGTAAATAAATAATGATTTTCGAAAAAATGGTGTAGAAAAATTATATTCTTAAGGGATATAAATAACATCTTCTTCAATTAT
>JANAVB010024400.1:28887732-28899083 GCA_029216955.1 Iris pallida | reverse complement strand
TATCAGGAGTATCTTCAGGACTATCGGAGTATCTTCAGGACTCTTGGAATAATCTTTTAGATAATGTTTCTCTGTTCTAGTAGCACCAGCAAGTGCTTCTTCCTTATCTTTCGGTTCTGTGTCGGAAGTAGATCCGAAAGAAGTCATATGACATGACTTAGTTTTTTCAGCCTTCCTAGATTTTAGGGAAGTAGTCTTTTGAAGGGGAGGAGATTCAAAATCTGCCACTAGATCAGGATGATCCATATGATTTCTCATGTTTCAATAGTGATCGGTACTAATCCTTCAGACTGTGGAGGGGGAATATTCACGATTTCAAGAGTTGCCTTGGGAATAGGAACGATCCCGCTTTCAAGAAATTGAGGAGGAAAATCTCTGAACTGCAAAGAGACGACATTGGAGGTGACGGTCTTTTCTTTCGGAATGAGAGTGACAGCTCCAGATTTGATCATTTCCTGGATTTTCCTTTCAGTACAAAATGTACAGCTGTGTGACCCAACATTCTATGGTACGGACAGTATTTAGGATGATCTGTCTTACCAGCTTCATCGAGTTTCTTGATTTCAGGTAATTGTATTTTATTACCTTTAAGTAGACATTCAAAGATACCAAGGACGTCATCGTCGTCAAAAGAGTATTCTTTTTTGGGGAGAGGTGCTCTTGGTTGTTGATTTGTTGGAGCTGGGGTAGCTTGGGTAGATATTACTTCTTGATTTTTGCTCTGGAGATTGACTTCAAGAGTCTCTTTTCCTTTACGATTGTTAGGTCGCGTACTATTGCTAGTATTTTGACCTGATTCAGTGGGATTCATGTGTACTCCCAAACCTTTGAAAGTCTCGGCAATGACTTTGGCAGCTTTAGCACTGACGATGAAAGAAGGCCAATCTTGGAATTGAGTGGATCCTGTCCACATGTTGATGATTGGTAAAAGATTTGACTTGCAAGTGTCGATAGTGACAGCATCAGGAGTTCCAAGAGGCATTTTTAAAGCTTCTCTTCTAAATCTTTCAATGAAGCTTTCGGTGCTCTCATTATTTCTCTGTTTGATTCTTATAAGAGCAGACATAGTCATGTCATTGAGCCCTTCATAGAACCGTTCAAGAAACATTTGTTTGAAACCGGCAAATGAGGTAATACACCCATCAGGGAGACTTCTATACCACTCATAAGTCGTTCTTTTGAGATATCCGACAAACACCCGAGTAAGGAGGGCGTCGCTTGGTTGTAGCTGGTCAGTCATTACTTCAAAATGATTGATAAACTGACTAGGAGAAGTGGTTCCATCAAAGAATGAGATAGTAGGAGGCTTGTATTTAGGAGGATATGATACTTGCTTCCATTCTATTGGATAAGGTTGCTTGATACCTAACCTTTGTAAACCATCCTTCTATTTGAATGCCTCAAATTGGGTTCGGAGATTCCTCAATTCTTCAGTAACGACTCCGGAAGATTGTGGAGTTGTAGCTTGTAGAGAATAGTTAGGAGGAGGGACAGCATTATAAGCACTACCCCCAGCTCTCGACTGGCTAGGAATTGGTTGAGCTTGTCCAGGGATATTAGATTGTACTGCTGGAGGAACTTGCACTGGACCTATACCAGTGTCAATTGGTATGGCGTCAGGTGCAGTCTGTCGATTTTGCAGCTGGGTTGCCATAAGTTCATACATTGATTTCATAGTATCAGCCATAGACTTCATTTGTTGTTCCAAAGAAGCAATTCTTTGTTCTTGAGGATTCATCGAAGAAGAAGGTTCATTGTTTAAATCAGTATTCCCATCCACCATATAGGTTGTGACTGTACGAGGGATTATTGATGAATTAGTGGATGTTGTAAGTTCTGAATCATTACTTTGTGTATCAAAGTCATTCGTAGGAGAACTACTCCCAGTAGAAAGAGGTGGGAAGTTGGATTCTCTAAGAAATCCAGAATAGTCTTCAGAAATCGAAGTTCTTTGATTAGAAGCCAGGACTCTTGCTCTGGTGCCTCTGTATACCACATCTGGACTATCAGTTCTACCCCCAGTATCCCGAGAGGTCATGTTGATAGAAGCAAAAAGAGGTTCATCTTCATCAGGCATAGGTTCACACTGAATCCGATTGAAGACAGATTGTCGTTTAGTTTGACATCTGTATTGAATTATGACCCTTGGCTGGAAGTCACATTCATGATCAGCATGGTCATGATCCATTGACACAAAATTATTCCTCATTTTTTGTTGAAGATATTCTCGTAAATCTGTATGTGAAGATTGAGGTATATCTGAAAACAATCTTTGTGCATTTTTAGGAATGTATTTCCTGTTCTTGGGTCTTGACGGCTCTTGATTATACAAGGAGTGATTAATCTGAGCCACATAATTTTTGGCATACTCTGCATCCGGATCTCTTATTTTTATTTCCGATTGGTGTGGTTTCTTAACACCAGAAGTGCTTCCCAAACGGGATTGATTAAGTTTCATTCTTAAATCTGTTGGAGGTAAAACATTAGTTTTTGACACTTGAAGTTTTCCTTCCATTGATCTGGATATTTGCAGAGAAGGAAGAGTTGAACCATCCCCTTGAGTAGGAGTTGGTAACAAACCTTTTTGCAGAGACAAATTATGTGCCCAATTTGAAGAAGTCGTAGAAGAAGACATTAAGAAATGTTTCTTTTTAGATTTATTCAAGTTTTGAGACATAGAATGTCCAGAAGGAAGAGTAGTCAAAAGACTATTTCCTTTTCTTTGACGAACAAAATTGTCAGCCAAAGCTGTTCCTGAAATAAACACTACAGGAGCAGAAGAAACAACTAAAGAGTTGTTCCTATTCGAAGGGACTTTGTGAGCCATTTGTGGAGGAGCCATAGCAAGACTACCCCCAGTTCTAGCAGAACTTAGCAAGGAGGAAGAAATATCTAAAGAGCTATTCTTCTTAGAATGTGCTGATGACAATTTGGCTAATGAGCCAGTATTGTCAGCATATAAAGTCTTGGCTAAAAAGCCAGATTTTAGTACGCATGCTGAGTCAAGGAGAGCTGACTTTGTGGATGATGCATGCGGAATACACGCTGAGACAGGCTTGGTTAAAGAACCAGTGCTGTTAGCGTGATTTTGGGTTTGGAAATACACGCTAGAACAGGTTTGGCTAAAGAGCTAGTGCTGTCAGCGTGACTTTTGGACGGATTGACTATGAAAACAGATTTGGCTAAGGAGCCATCACTGTCAGCGTATCTTTTGGATGCTGTCGTCTTCGAGCACACAGGAGTGTGCGTACCTGCAGTGGAGTTCTTACCAGTATTAGTAATGGACACTGTGGCAGAAACTTCACCATCTTTGGTTGCCAACAGATTCTTAGGGACGTAGACAGATCGTCCCTTCAATTTGGCAGTGGTGATGGAGGCTGAAGTGTGCTTGCCACCCTTAGCCCGCTGTATTTCTTCATAGGCGAGTTGATTGAAATGAATCGATATCACCTTCTTCGTCGATCCGACCGACGAAGCGTCGCATTGAGTTGTTGCCATCTCAGAAGAGGAGATGGGTTTCCCCAGCAGAGTCGCCAATTTGTTTTCCATAAATAAATTCACTTTATTTATTGTGTTTCTGAGAAAATACAACTTTAGGAATCCGATCTAGAAGACGATCGCTTTATCCCTTGGACGATACGAAGAAGAAAAGCTCTCAAAATTTTGACAGTAATTTAGATATTCTGTATATCTGTACAATGAATGAGAAGAGAACTCTATTTATAGAGTCAGAAATAACTAAAAAGATAACTGTTTTCATAACCTATGCATAGTTGATAATCACGCAGGACTCAATCCTACGCAGGATTGACGAGCAGTTACTGGACGTGGCCCATAATTGTTGGACACATGGCAATCATGCATGAGTCGTGTGCAAGTTACTGGGGCACGCATACGAGAGATCCGTGGCATGGCTGCCACGTACTCCAATCTGATAATTTGAGATAAAATCCACGCCAACTGGTTGAGGATGAAATCCACACAGACATGGGGCAGAAGGCTTCAGAATACACGCAAACTTAAGGCAGAAGGCTCAAAATCCACGCTGACTTGAGGCAGACAGCTCAAAATATACACAAACTTGAGACAGAAAGCTCAAAACTCACGCAAACTTGAGGAAGGAACATAGAAGTTCAAAATACACGCAGACTTGAGTCAGAACGGCCAGCTGTCTTGATTCGACGTGCCTCGACTGGCATAAAATCTCTGACATTGATTTGCTTTGTCAGTCATATTAAATGATGACAAGTCCTTTTGGCACGCCAACTTGATGAGGACTGAATCTTGTTGAGAAAGATTTTGAAAGTCATGCAATAGTCGGCTGAGATCTCACGAGTCCCGTGCATACGTGGCACACGAGGAGACATTCTTTGACTGTCATGCTGTCAGTCATAATGACACTCTGACAAATGAAGAGCTGTCTCTATGTACCATTTAAACTTTACATATATTTGAGGAAATGGTATTATAGAACTCAGCGTGTATTTTAGACATTGTTCTAATAGGCTGTATTAACTCAGCATGACTTCATTTTTGAGGCCTACAATAGGCGTATGACCCTGCTAACCGCATAAGCGCATGGCTTCGCTCATGTCCCTGCCGCATGGATTGTTGCCTCAGCAGCATGTGCTTCCCTCTTCCCGTAGCCGCATGGACTGTTCTCCTCCTGCCGCATGAGCTTGCCTTGCTCTCCACCGCAGGAACCCTTCCCCCTGCAGCCGCATATGCCTCCTTCTCCTCAGCCGCATGCGCCTGACCCTATTGAGCCGCATGAGCTGCTGCCACATGGATTCTCTTCTTGGCCGCATGCGCCTGACCCTATTCAGCCGCATGGGCTGTTCTCCTCCCAGCCGCATGAGATTATTCTTGGTCGTATATTCCTGAACCGTATGACTCTCCTATAGCTCTGTACTGTTATTTTATTATTATTTTTACCCATACCTTAGAACTCCTATGGTATATTTTATGCCCATTTTCTATCCTTACGCCTTTTGTCCCGAACATGATAATCCTGATTTGATTGACATGATTGAAATAAAAATTATACCTGGCACGGTGTGACCTAGAACTGACATGCTTGATAGTGACCCGTCGTGGTGCACTCCTGACAAGTGAACATGACCTGACCTGATAGTGGCCCGTCGTGGCGTACTCTTGACCAGCACTCTTGACATGATAACCTAACATGACACATCTTGATAAGCTGTTGCGACGGCTACCTGACATGACATGACCTGTATAAATAACCTGGACACCGTGGATGATTGTGCTTGTATGAACTACTAGTCCGGTTGTGTCTTGCATCATGTCTAGGGCATGATCCCTGAGTACCACGGTCAGGGATTCATATTGAATCTGGCTAGGTTAATGACTAGACTGATCAAATAGTTCATGGAGAATTTTCCAGTTACCTGTTGCCCCTTTGGTCCCGGCCTTATATATATATATATATATATATATATATATATATATATATATATATATATATATATATATATATATATATATATATATATTTTTATATATATATATATACATGGGATTTGTTGCTATCCGTCGAGATGAGCGCACTTCCAGCCCGCCGTCGAGTGTGGTACCTTAGGACACATGTATCTTACTACAGTGTGTCTGCTATATCATGCTATCTTTTCTTTTTCTTGCTGGGATCACTCAGGTAGTAACAAACAGGCAACCGGACTTGGAATTCTCATTGCATCTTGCTAGTAACTAAGGCTTGTAATAACCCTAGTTAGTTAAAGTATCAAGCCGTACTTATTGCTTGGCCGTGAATGATTGAATGGAGTCTAGTCTTGTCTTGATCCTGTACAAGATTGTTACATGTCTTGATTTCTTATTTTATCTTGCCGATAAATGGTGGAAGAAACCAAGTTCTGTTCAGACGAAGGGTTACAACCCCGGTCCTTGTTTGGTTTACGGGTTGTAATCTGGTTATCTAAATAGTGCCATGGTTATCTCATCGTATATCACCTGTCATGCTTGATACGGTTCACCTTACCAACAAGATTTGGAGACGAAGTTCTATTCAGACGAAGGGTTACAACCCCGGTCCTTGTTTGGTTTAAGGGTTGTGACCTGGCTACTTGAATGGTTTCTTCGTACTCGGTTTGCTGTTGTTATTCTTTAATATCAAGCTCTTTTGTTACTATCTTTCATGTAATTATATTCTTGTGCTAATTGCTGGTTTTAGCTCCTAAGTGAAGCCTCCTTTGTGGCACTTGCTCTTTCTGGGGTCTGACCCAGCTGGTTTTGTATGGCCAGATTTTGGAGCAGCACCAGAGGATCTACCGACCTTCCAGCCACATGGTGACCATGAGAGGGAATCCTGGCAATGAGTGGGTTATTTTTGGCTCTCCCACTCTATTATAAAATTATTCTTTTGAAGCGTTTAGCCGTCGAGCAAGTGTTAGCTCGTATACATTTTACTTACTGTCTGCCTACGGGCTGTGACATGATTGGCAACCTAGGGTTGATCATGTATGACTAAACTCTCGCTAGTCCTCACATTTTGTAACGACTAGCTTCATGATCAGCTGAATATATAATGTTTGGGATGCCTTACTATTGTATATTTGGTGGTCTTATATCTTGTAACATCTACTTACTTGCTCGTGATTGAGACATTAGGCTTGTTATTGACCATAAGAGACTGATGGCTTGTAGATAAACCTTCATATTTCTAGACAGCCGTGACCGTATAATAGAGTGGATCCCATTTTATTATACGTAGCTGGCTATGTATGCCCCCGCTCTCCAGTATTCTGGTTCTGGGGCATGACAGATGCGGGCACTATTCCTCCTGCTGCGCAGCGGATTCCTCCGCTAGTTGCAGACAAACTTCCACCTCCACCTCCTCTGCCTACAGATATGGGACAGATGCTTACTTTCCTTCGACAGATGTTGGAGACTCAGAGAGCCCAGGCCGAGGCTCAACAGAAGCAGACAGACGCGATACGTCAGGGCATGGAGGATGCCCATCAGTTGGCCCTTACAGCCGTAGAGCAGAGGGCTCCGCATCCGGGGACGCGTACTAGGTACGGAGATATCCAGGACTTCAAAAAGCTCGGGCCCCGTAACTTTAGCGGGACCGAGGGTGTGGTCTATGCAGATGATTGGCTCGAGGATATCGAGCGGCAGATGAGGGCCTCACACCTGGCAGACGACCTGAAGGTCGAGGCGGTCGGTTTGCAGTTGCTAGACATTGCACGCACCTGGTTCAGAAACGAGCCAGCCCTAGCTGGAGAGGGCCGTACTTGGGTAGAGTTCAAGCTCTTCTTCAAGGAGATGTTCTTTTCCCCTACGGACAAGATTGACCTAGTACAGCAGTTCCAGGATCTGCAGCATGACAGTTTATCTGTGGAGGAGTACGCAGCGGAGTTCGGCCGTCTGAGCCGATACGCAGAGTACATGGTTCGAGACTCGGAGATCAGGGCGAGCCGTTTCAGGGAGGGGCTGACTTGGGATATCAAGATCCTCATTCCCTCTTTCTATGAGACTTATACCCAGATCTACGCGGAGGCCCACAAGGTCGAGCGGGAGTGGGGCTTGAAGCCCAAGAGGGAGCGTGATCTTTTCTCGAGGGCTACTAGCAGCGTAGGGGCTGCTAAGCACCCTCAGCTTCAGCATCGTTCTTTCCAGCATCACCAGCCGCAGGTTCAGGCCAGATCACCGGTTCAGCAGTAGGTGCAGCACACTCAGCAGAGACAGGCACAGCATGGGGCTCTTTGCCACTTCTACAAGAAGCCTGGTCACGTCTGGGAGGTTTGTCGGAAGAGGCTAGGAGTGTGTCCCTTTTGCGGTGGCACATGCCATCAATTGAGGGAGTGTCCAGTGAACCCTTGTGTTACTGGTACAGCTCAGAGGGCACCGGCGAGTGTTCCTGCAGTACAGTCGAGGGGTCCGCTTTCGATCCAGCAGCAGCGGTTCGTTCAGCACCACCAGCAGCGGGGTGGTCAGGGTAGAGCCTTTGCTTTTGCAGCCGAGGAGATGAGCCTATTGCGAATGTTGTCGTAGGTTCTATTCTGCTCAATTTTTTTCCAGCTTTAGTCTTGTTTGATTCTGGTGCTACGCACAGTTTTGTGTCTGTTTCTTTTACTCTTAGGCACAATATCATTGCTGAGTATCTTGGTAGGACTTGTAAGATAATGACTGGGAATGGCATCATATTAGTTAATAATGTTTGTAAGGGGCGGAGAGTTTCTTTGAGAGGCCGGGAGCTGAGTGCGTGTTTGCTCGTAATGCCACTTCCGAGTTACAATGTGGTACTCGGTATGGACTGGTTGAGCATGCACCACGCTAGCATCGACTACAGAGGGGGCAGGATTCTGTTTAGGCCGCCGGAAGAGCCGGAGTATGAGTTCACCGGGGGTGCAGCAGAGCAGGGAGATGGATTCTGCGGAGCGTTGTTGGCGGGGCAGGTGTTGCCACATCCACTCATTGCTGAGTTCTTGGATGTCTTTCCCGAGGAGCTGTCCGGGATGCCGCCAGATCGTGATGTTGAGTTTTCTATAGACCTAGTGTCGGGCGCTGAGCCTATCTCCCAGCACGTCTATAGGATCAACAACAGCGAGTTAGCAGAGCTGAAAAAACAAGTCGACGAGCTGGAGGACAAGGGCTTTATTCGATCTAGTTCTTCACCTTGGGGCGCACCAGTTCTTTTCGTCCCCAAGAAGGATGGTACGGTACGTCTGTGCATTGATTACAGGGAGCTCAACAACCTTACCATCAAGAACAAGTATCCTTTGCCAAGGATTGATGACTTGTTCGACCAGTTGAGCGGGACGAGGGTGTTTTCGAAGATTGACTTGCATACCGGGTACCATCAGCTGAAGGTGAAGCGGGATGACATTCCGAAGACTACCTTTCGGACTCGCTATGGCCAGTATGAGTATACCATCATGCCGTTTGGATTAACCAACGCCCCGGCGGTATTCATGAACTTGATGAACAAAGTATTTCATCAGTACCTTGACAAGTTCGTGGTGGTCTTCATTGATGACATTCTCATCTATTCGAAGACACCAGAGGAGCACGAGGAGCACCTGAGGATTGTGTTGGACACTCTCATGAGGGAGCAGCTGTATGGGAAGCTGTCCAAGTACGAGTTCTTCTTGGATCGCGTGGAGTTCCTAGGCCATGTTGTCTCTGGCGAAGGGATTTCCGTGGATCCAAAGAAGATTTCTGTAGTGGATTCCTGGTCTATGCCGAGCTCAGTAGCAGAGGTTCAGAGTTTTCTGGGTCTGGCAGGTTATTACCGGAGGTTCGTACGGGACTTTTCCAGGATTGCCCAGTCGATGACCCGCCTTACCAGGAAGGACGAGGAGTTTGTTTGCTCCGAGGAGTGCCAGGCCGCCTTCGAGGAGCTAAAGGCGAGGTTGACTACAGCTCCTATTTTGATGCTGCCATCTGGATCTGGTGGTTATACGATCTACAGTGATGCTTCAGGATGGGGTTTGGGTTGTGTGCTTCAGCAGCACGGGAAGGTGATTGCCTATGCATCTAGGCAGTTACGTTCTCATGAGAGGAACTACCCTACCCACGATCTAGAGGTGGCAGCGGTCATCTTTGCTTTGAAGCTGTGGAAACACTATCTGTACGGAGAGCGAGTTGAGATCTATACTGATCACAAGAGCTTGAAGTATGTGTTTACCCAGAAGGAGCTGAATATGAGGCAGAGGCGATGGTTAGAGCTGATGAAGGATTTTGATATATCCTTATAGTACCATCCGGGGAAGGCCAACGTTGTCACGGATGCTTTGAGCAGGTATCCCGTGGCTATGTGTTTGACGATGGATCGTCACCTTCTGGCAGATCTGGAGAGCTTGGGCATAGAGGTGATAGTTCCAGGGTTCGAGGCGCAGATGTGGGGTCTCCAGGTGCAGTCAGAGCTGATGGACAGAGTTAGGGCAGCTCAGTTTAAGGATGAGGCTCTGAGAGTCATCAGGGAGCAGGTCCAGACAGGACTGTTGGATGAGTTCTCTATAGCAGAGGATGGGTCGTTGAGGCATGGTACCAGATTGTGCGTGTCGAACGGATGACTTCGGAAGAAGATTCTTCAGGAGGCGCACCGTTCTCAGTACTCTATGTATCCCGGAGCCAACAAGATGTATAGAGACTTGAGACAGCATGTTTGGTGGTATGGCATGAAACGTGAGGTGGCTCAGTTTGTTTCGAGATGCTTGGTGTGCCAGCAGGTGAAGGCCGGAAGGCAAAGACCCAGTGGATTGCTCCAGCCACTACCCATTCCTGAGTGGAAGTGGGGGCATATCACTATGGACTTTGTATCTGGGCTTCTGCGCTCTCCAGGAGGAAATGATACGATTTGGGTCATTGTTGATCGATTGACCAAATCAGCCTACTTTTTGCCTTTCAAGGTGGGTTTATCGATGGAGAGGTTAGCCGAGATGTACATGCGGCAGATAGTCCGATTGTACGGGATTCCAGTGAGTATAGTCTCGGATCAGGACAGCCGATTCACTTCCCACTTCTGGAGGAGTTTGCAGCTTAGCTTGGGCACATCGCTCAAGTTCAGTACCGTATACCACCCCAGACAGACGGACAGTCGGAGAGGATGATTCAGACCCTCGAGGATATGCTGTATACCTGTGTCTTGGACTTCGAAGGATCTTGGGAGGACCACCTTCACTTGGTAGAGTTTGCTTACAACAACAGCTACCAAGCCAGTATAGAGATGTCACCTTTCGAGGCTCTATACGGACGGAGGTGCCGTACTCCCTTGTCTTGGGATGATGTCGGCGAGAGGGTTTTGCTTGGCCCTGAGATGATAGTAGATGCTGCAGAGAAGGTCAGGATTATCAGAGATAGACTTCGGGTGGCGCAGGATAGGCAGCGGCATTGGGCCGATAGCCATCGGAGGCCGTTGGAGTTTGAGGTATAGTTAGATTTTTCTAGTATTTGAGTCTGATTGTGATTGTTTTAGATCAAGCTCTAAGTCTTGTGTTTTGTTCTAGGTTGATGATCTCGTGTTTCTGCGGATTTCTCCGACGTGTGGCACGATTCATTTTGGTGGCGGCGGGAAGCTTAGTCCGCGATACATCGGACCATTCCGTATCTTGGACAGGGTCGGTGTAGCCCGCACTAGAGGGAGTGCACTGCGTGTTCCACATGTCACAGCTGAGACGGTACGTGGCAGATCCCAGTCACGTCTTGGACCACTTAGAGATCGAAGTAGGACCGACACACAGCTATCCAGAGAAGCCGGTTGAGATCTTGGACCGAAGAGAGAAGGTGCTCTGGAACCAGGTCATTCCCTTGGTTCGTGTTGCATGGAGACACCACTCTCCAGGTGAGTCTACCTGGGAGAGGGAGGATGA
>JANAVB010024400.1:28780232-28885232 GCA_029216955.1 Iris pallida | reverse complement strand
CCTTCTACCCTAGGGAGCACGGGGCAAAATACCGAGCGTAGGTAGGCTAACTTGATATTCACCTAGGCTAAAAATTTACCTTAGAAAAGGGTAAATTAAGAAATTGGCCTACGGCCAAGATTTGAGTTTCGAAGTCCAAGATGGACTTGGATATGGGTTGTAGAGGTTGGTAATGATTAGAAATAGCCGCCTAGACCTAGTCTTGACCTTAGTTGACCACGGTTGACTTTTTAGACCAAAAGTCAACTATGGGTCAACACTTTACCCAATTTAGTCCCAAATTCTATTAAACTTGGACAGTTGACCAAAAGTCAACTGTTAGTCACCATTGACCAAGGATTGACCTAGGGTTGACCTAGAGTTGACCAGAGTTGACCATTTGACCAAGAGTCAACTGTAAGTCAACCGTTGACTTAAATCGACCTAGATTAATTCCGTTTGACTTGCATTGACCCGGTTTGACCTAGTTAGGCCTAAAATGACTTAGATCGACCATGTACAATCTAGTTTGACCTTGTTTGATCTAGATTGACTCAGTTTGTCGTGTCTTAACCTAGAATGACTTAAATAAGGTTTAGTTTGATTTGACTTTACTTCCTAAACATAGTATTGATACGTCTTGTTCTCTATAGGTCCTCGAGACGCTGCTTTGGATCCCGTTGACATATCTTATCATATTACAGGTGAGTACATTCTCTGACACTTTTTCAATTTATGATGATTGTTATAATTTATGTAATTAGTGTAGATATGCTTGTTCTCGACATATTGGTCACACGGATTGGTATTCATGGATTCCGATATGAGATATTATTCCACGTTATCTTGGTATATCTTGTGCAAGTCCCTTGTAGTTCTTGTGCAATATATGGACACCGATTCTCGAGGAGACTTGCTCCCTTCTCGTAGAATCTCGTGTCATAACGTGTCTTGCTTGGATCTACTCTACCAGTCGGGGACGGGGAGTATTAGTGTAGATATGTGGTCAAAGCCTATTGTGCACCCATTGTGTACCTATTGATTGTGAGTGTTGATCATACACCCCACGTATGATTAGCCAGGCCAGTTACTATTTGTGCAAGTTCCCAAGCCGGCCACATATTGTAGCTAGTACTCACACACCTAGATGTATGATTCTTGATTCTTGTACATGCCATGATCAGTTTACTTGCCTTGTTCAAGCTCTAGATTTACAGCTTACCTTGCCATGATACTCACATGTACATTCCATAATTTTCTTGTATATACTCTCTATTTACAGTCTTATAGGTTTTGTCATATCTTGTGAACTGTTGTTAGTTGATTGTACTCGTTCCATCCTGACTGGATATGTTGACAAATATTACAGATGCTGATGAGGGAGATTACTGTACCTACTATGGTCCGGATGACGTAGTGGGCATAGACTTGGAGACTTTGGTCCAGCATGGCTTAGCTCCGCCTGACGAGACTTTACCTATTGCTTAGATAGAGTAGGTCTTTTGTACTGGACCTTGTCTCCAGCTACTTTTGAGACTGTTATTACTATGGATTGTATTAGAGACTTGGACTTGTATATTATTTGTATTTGGACTTGACAGGTTATTATTTTATCGTCTTGTTGTCTTTATCTTTCAGTCTTTACTTTATCATCATAGAGTTGTGATTTGAGCACTCATATATATTTATTGCTTGTCCTCCATTCGGAGTTGACAATATTCTCGACAGATTTTTGATATATATATATATAAACTGTTATTAGAGTAGAAAACCTACAGCGTTCTACACCATTTTTACGGTGAGGGCTGGGCGTTGTCACGTGCACGTGCCCCTATTTCGGGTGCGGGTCGTGACAGTCCCACCTCGTGTCTCGTGTTCGTATCCTAGGCTAGGGTAGGTATAGGGCTACACGTTGGACACCCTGAATCGTGTCCACGTGTCATGTCGTGTCCACACGAATACTGTATCATCGACGGCTGACCGCGCGCGCGCGTATGTGGGCCGATCAATGCGATCGCGATTTCTCTCTCATTTTTCGACGAAACTCTACAAAATTTTTGGTGTGTTCTCAGACACGGCCCCCACCTACACATCAAATTTCATGCGACCACATGGCCTGTGCATCGAGAAATCAACCCCGAGCAGCAGGACATGTGCGCGGCCTGGCGTGCAGCGCGTTCGTATCCTGTTTGGACACGGTCACGAGTCCGATTCGTGTCGAAACTCATGGGATCATGATCCTCGTGTATAGGGATGCCAGATTATATAAAAATATTCAACAAAAATTAAGATTAAATCCATTGTGACATTTTATCGAACACCTACATATATAAAATGACACATGTCAGATACGGACACCAAACGAATACGAAACTACACGAAAATGAACCTACAGGTCGAGGTTACCTAGATGCACACTACCATGGAGAAAAATTAAGAAAAACAATGCTAGAATAGGATTTACCTATTGAGAGTCAGAATCTCAATGTAAAAGACTCCGCGAGCGCTCCAACGATCGAGTACCTCCAAGCAAACGCCCCCACAACCTTGCTAGCAATGCTCCAGAAAGATCCTCTCCTTCCTACGAGCGCAACGGAATTTGTTTGGGGAGAAACGGACTCCGGATGAAAAAGTTGGGATTTTCGGAGAGTGGAGGCTAGGGTTTCTCTTGAAGGCTAAAGAATTCTACACAATGAAGGGGGCTGCCTATGGCCGGCCAACTATAGGGGATTAGGGTTTGGTTAGTACATGGGCATAGGCTCCCTAAGTTGCTAATAAAGCCCAAGTCAAAAAGGTTTTAAAAAGGCTAACTAGAAAATGACTCAAATTCATTTAAATCGTTCAAAAAAATAACTAATTAATTCTAAATAAAAATATAAATGATGAAAATTAATTCTAATTATGGTATTAGGTTTCTAGTCATGGTTGGCTAAGTTAAACCCATTAAGACTACTCAAACATCAAACCAAACCCCATATCATCACATGAATTCAATAAATTAATAAAATAATATAAAATTATAAAATGACCAAATTACCCTTAAAATGAAAAGTGGGTGTGACAAATCTACCATCTTTAAAATAAATTTGTCCTCGAAATTAAGATGATCCTACTCCTTCTAGGTTACACCCCCAATATTCATGGTCTTAAGAAAACTTATCTAAATCATGCAGTTGGAAAGATATCATACAGGATTATGGCAGGTAATATCAGTCTGGGGTCTCATCATCTAGCCATTATAGTCATACTATATCAAAAGTAGTCATAAGGTATTAAAACATACAAACATTATGGCAGGGTACAGTAATCATCAAGACATGATAAGGTATAGGTCAAGAACTCACCCCTACTAGGTCTGGTAGCTGGAACTCTCTCCTGGAGGTAGGCCTCGACTGGGGACAGGTGTAGTAGGACAGTCTCGTATCTTGTGTATAGCTGACCCACAAAATAGGCACAATCATAGTCTCTTCCTACAGTCCTTCCATACGGGCCCAGGCTTCTTACAGAAGGCACAGGTAGGCACTCGCTCAACTGGCCTCCGCTGGACAGGAATCTGAACTGGATAAGCTGGTCTAGGCTGGAAGCCGAGGTACTCCTGAGGCTATGGGTATAAACTGCTCCTCGCACTCTTGGGGCTAGGCTCTCCCCTCGAATGTATGTAATCCCACAACAGTTGGATACTGAGACTCTACTCTCTCATAAGCTCAGCCTGAAGCCTCTGTACGTCCCACACATCCTGAAGAAGTCTGTAAATCTGAGCTCCATCAGGAATGGCATGGGGTGCCACTCCAAGAGGCAAAGGGAGGCCCTCAGTCTTTGGCTGAACTACAGCCCTCTCCTGAAGGATAGAAGATGGAGGAAAACTCTTCGGTGAGGCTGCTATAACACCTTCTGAGCAATAGAAGAGGGAAGTACAATCTCGGTCTCATCCGGAACTGCAGCTGTGCACTGGGGACAGACTCTGGTCATGGGTGCCATTCTGGAAAAGATAAGAAAAATAATAAATCATCGAGCAGTAAGGCAGTCTATCATCCTATATGAAAACTGGTAATTATCAAAAAAACAACTATGAATTAACTATACAGGATTACTATTTTAAAGACGATCAAAATCGAAAGTTTAAAGCACGACTATCAATAGCATTAAAATCCAATCACAATATATATAAAAGAAATTTTAGTCTCGACACGATCTAAGTTGATCAATATCTGGGTAAATCAAGATTTGGGCAAGATGGAGAACAAGGTCATCGAAGTCTGAGCATGAACATCCAAGGATGGAGATCTAGGTCACAATTAAATTCAATTCAATTAAGTATGACCCAGGATATTAATATGATATGGAAATGTGACCAAAGTCGATTGATCGTGATCAATGGAGTTAGGGTTCAATGATATTAAAAACTTTAAAGGATAATTCAAAGATATGGAATAAGTCAATTTTCTCCTTTGATAGGGAAAACAAAAGACAAGGTTTCATAGGGAAGTCAAGTCAATCATCTCTCTCTGATACCATCAAGTTTATCTAATCATCATTTGCAAATCATATCTTTATCTCATAAGTCCAATTATGAAAATCAACCTTTATATAACTACCATCAAAATTATCTTTCCATCATAAAAATTTGACCTTGTCACAATCACTATAGGCTTAATTCCTAAATTCCAAAACATTACTCATGAAGATACTCTTCGCATTATGAATCAACACTAACCACTTATTTTTCATAAATCCAAATCCTTTCACCTTGTCCTAAATTGGATCTGAAACCTCTAGATCAAGTTTTTATGAACTCCTTGAACTTGTTCAAATTACTCTCCTTGTATTATTCGATCTGAAACTACTAGGCCTTATAAAAGTTATTCTCCATTAAAATCAACCTTCATATTTCTTCAACGTACATCCTCAAATATTATTCTCCTTACAATTTAAAATTTTCTCAAATATCTCTATATTTTTTTATAACTCAAATATCCTTGTGTTCTTTCTGTTCTTAGCCAATTTCTTGCAATATCTTATCCAATTTCTTATTGCCATCGAATACAGTTAAAATTTCTTCTCCATTGCTAAGTCCCTAAATTTAACATCATAGCCTTAAGGTAAATATCTCAAGAATCAATAACCAAAATTTATCCAAGTCCTCAACTATGTCGACCTCGAATATTCTCGTCAGCTAAGAAGTGCATCTATTATCTACATCCAAATATTTCTCAGTGTGTGGTCGTTCCTATATTGATAATATAAATCTCTTGATTTCATTCTCACTTTTTACCACATCTCTATCTCAAAATTCTATATCAAGGACCAATATTTTATATCCCTACCTAGATTATCATGAGATAACAAATTACGTCCTTTCCGAGATAGATGATTTACGTTACTTCCTCGACCTTTCCAAGGTAAAAAGATATAGAGATTCAAGTTTTCAAAGTATAGAGGACATAATTAGATACGAGATAGGTGATTGATGTAATTGGGACAGAGTTAACTAAGATAAGGAAAAATGGGAATACAAGAAATAATGGCAAGAAAGAAATAATGATAAAACTTGTTCTTGCTCATCTGTTCAAAGGAATGAACGAATTTTGAGATATAATCTGATAACCATACACGTCTTCCTGAAATCATGTTGCTATAATTTTGCCACGTCAGTAAGCATAGCTGCAATAAACAATAGAGTCCTAACTGAGGTATACACCCTATAATCATGTTATTTACAATTCTTACCTCGCCAACCGGTATGGCTGCAAGAAAATCTAGATTCCATAACTAGGATAAGTATATCTAAATCAGGCTCTACGTCCTTGTCATGCTAGCCAATATGACTGCGATAAATCCTAACTCCAAAATTAAAGTAGACATTTACCTTTCTTACTGTCCTTATCAAGTACGTTATCAGGTTATGTCACGACCCGCACCCTAGAGTTAGGGTACGAGAACGTAACAATGCCTAGCCTACGCTGCAGTATCGGTGGTAGAACGCTGTCCTAGGTCTCAATGCATCTAACAGTATAAGACTAAACAGTTTATACTCCCCGAATGGGGGTGACATAGCAGAATGTAAACTCAATCACATCTAAGGTAGAGCATAAAGGAAGATAGATAAAACATAAAATCGAAAAGAGATACAACAGATAGAAGTCTAAGTGTCTAAGATACAAACTCAGAATACATCTCAAAACCCAAATACAGTAATCCATAAATACAACTCAAGATGACTAAAAATAAACTATAAGCAAAAATCCTAGCTATCTATGCAACCTCTACTGTCTCCTCTAGGCTAGCAGGCAACCTCCAGGCTATCTGTAAAATCTATCAACAGGTCCAGTCAGGACAGGAGCGAGCACATTACATCTCAACAGATCATTGCAGGTTAGAAAATATAATCATGCAGTAAAGTAAGATACGAGTACTGAAAGAAATATTGTATGTAAACAGAAAGGAGCTGTAATAGAAATATCTACTATAGAGAACTAACATGTGGCTAGTGAGTCAGAGTACAACATGGACATGTAAATGGCATGGATGATTCTGATAAGACACTACGGAATGATTCTGATAAGATACTACTGGTGTATTATTCATATGTCCACTTCTACTCCCCCGTACCCCCAATCAATACAAAAGGATCCAACCAGGCTATGTTATGATTCCATGTACAGCCCCGAAGGGTGGTACATAGTAGACCCATAAATGGGATAAGGATTCCAGGAAGACTCTGTGATCATAAGAGTATATGTCACAAGTGATCGAAGAACCAACGAAGCATAGTGATACGTCATGTAAGTGAAATGTACAGAACATAGAGTACCCGATGCTCCCTAAGAATAACATCTCAAGAAGGGATCCATATAGTACCAATCCGTGTGACCAACGTGGCAGTACAAGTAAAGTAATTTAATGCAGGAAATAATTCTAAGCAGGATATGAAATGATCAAAGAATGTACTCGCCTGATATCTGAATGTCCAAGGTAAAGATACTGTCCGATGAGAGATGTCTGGCTCCTAATTAGAATAGCACAAGTCACAACATGTCCAGAAGGGTAATATAAAGCACTACAATGCATTCTACATGAATCTAGGTCAAACTAGGCCAAAGTCAACCCTTGGTCAACTCTGGTCAACTGTACTAGTCAAACTAGGTCAAACTAGGTCATGTCCTAACCCAGCAAGTCTTACTAGGCCTAACCAAGACTATCCTAGCAAGCACACATCAATACAAGGCTATATAAGCCAACATACACCCAACTCTATATAGCATACAATTATTCAATACTCAAATAGGCAAGAATTCACATTGGATATACACTAGGTAATCTATTACTTTAAGCTATATATGTCTACACATATATACACATGCATATTTGGTATTCAACATTAGGTCTATAATCATGCCATTTCAAATGGTTATATAAACTTATATATACAACACAATATGCTAACATATATATAATATACATACATAGCTAAGTTAACTATATTCATAAATACTTATTTAAGAGGCTATGTGTGTGTTGTGAACATGGCAAAGGGACAAGTGAGGGTTAAATGAGCATACATAGTGTATACATCAAAGAGTGTCAAAGTGTAAGTGAACAATGTGTCAAGTGTGATAGTGTCAACATAGTGTAAGGGGGTACATGAGGTAATATAGGATTTGTTAACATAGAACATTACATCTTATTAACTTGTATATTGCATAAATTACATCTATTATTACATTACATTCATGCTTGCATTCATTCATCATTCATTTACTCTCTTGTACTACTATATGCACCATACATTACATACTATGGAACCTACATATTCATTACAAGCCATACTTATACATGCTTACATTAGATAGAATACTTACACCTCATACATCATCATTTATTTAACCATTTACTCATGCTTGCATTCTCTATTTAATTACATAATGTATATACATTAACATGGGTTAAAATCAAATAGAACATTATATTACAGACAAGGGTGCACAAAATGCATATGTCGAATAGTAACTCCTACTAATAACAATACTGTACCATTTAGCATGAATTAAAATCTAGAATTAATGTTATAGATCTATGTGTTAGCTTTCTGAAACTTCAAACGGATCGCGTTTTCGTTTCCGAAACTCCCGGAATCGCAAAAACCGAGAACGCATTTGTCTTTCGTACAGCTGACACTCAAATAATTCTCCAGAAAGTTACAGAAAGAATTAGGCCTATTAATACATGTTTTTGGAAAGCTAACTTCAATACGCTTCTTTTAAAAAAATGGAAGATTAAACCGAGCTTTGACCTAGAAGTTATGACATTTCTAAGTTGGGCTGAAATTAAAAACGTGGATAAAAATCATGACGAATTTGGGTAGTTTGAGACAAAAGAACACAAGTATATAACATAATATATCAAGATCTCACTCTCTACACTAATATATATATATATGAGACAATATAGAACACATCTCCAATACAAAAATATGAGATTAAACATGTAATAATTCATTCATACATAACAACACATAGTGTGTCCAAATTTGGGATTTTCCCACATGGACACAACCACAACACAAAGGACACTCCTATGACCTCCAAATGGACACAAATGGACACAATGAGATACAACCATGGGGTCATTCCTATGGGTTCAAAATAGACCTATATGCATGAGAAAATGAAAAGGAGAAGGGATTTATACCTCCCGGTAGATCGAATCGAAGAAAAGCCTTCCCGGAGCGACACCGACACGTAGAGATTCCAAAAGGACATGAACGAGCTCCGAATCTTCTCAAACTTGGGTAGCTTCCTCCTTGGCTAGAATGGAGAAGGAAAGAAGAATGGTGGTAGAGAAATTGCTAGGAATTGCTCTCTAGGAATTTGGGGAAGAACAAGAGAGAGAGTGTGGATGAGAATAATGAAATGAACTTGAGCCTATCCTCTCCCAAAGTGACTGGCCATATGGGACTATTTATCCTATTATGGTAAGGTCCAAAATGCCCCCACTAACCTATTCTATGAGTATTAGGAAAGGGCTAATTGGTTGGGACTAAATTAGTCATTCTAAAGTCTCTAATCACACTAACCTTATCCATAATAATTAGTCTAACCTCTAACTAAAATATTTCTATCATGTGGACTAAATTTAATATCATGTGGGCCATGCCTAACTAGTGTGTGGGTCCCACGAGAAACTACCCCCGGGTCCCCGTTTCAAGTCGGATTGAGTTAAAATTCGAACCCGACTCAAATAACCCCAAAACAATATCATAAATAATAAATAATATCAAAATAATTCTAAGAGGTCAAATGCAAAAATATTCTTAGGCCAAAAATGACATTAAAATATCATAATCATGGTTAGGCTCTAGGTCAAACAGTCTCTAGGGTTTCACTAGCAAAACGCCAAAACCACAAGTCATTGATTTAAATAATTTTAAATGATTTAAAATCACCAAAAATCATATCATGAATTAAATATCATTATTAAAATAATTATAAATACGAGATTTCAAAATTACCCTCATTTGGGAAACTGGGTGCTACAACTCTACCCACCTTAGAAAAATTTCGTCCTCGAAATTTAAGATCGATAGTACTCCTTCTAGAGCCTCTAACCTACCCAATATCTAAGGTAACACTTCCTAACACTGGAATAATAAACGGACGTCTAAAAAGTGTCAATCTAGGAATACCTCCAATACTGCTCTGCTGTACGGCGGTAATAGAACTTCAATAAAATGGACTGGAACCTATATCCAAGGGACTGGACCTATTTTAAAGTGGTCTTAACTAAGGATGAAAAGGAACTGATCATAGGCTATAGGTATGCTCAAACTATTATCTTCCTATTAACCATCTATTAATACATTCTATTACCATAGGAACGATGCATTACTAAGACATATAGGCCCCTATTTCTCATAACACATTTATACTCACCAAAAGACTAGTACATTCTATCAAGGCTGATACTATAATCTCTCATAAATCTCATAAGCTACATGTTTAGAGACACACATCCCCACATCAAGGACTAACCTATATATATATATATACAACTGATACTAATGGGGTGACGTCCCTATTTCCCAACAATCAAGGTCTAAATTTTTTTTATCTAAATCATGCAATTTGAAGGAATAGTATACAAGGTCAGGGCATACCGTAGCAGTTGGAAGTCTCACCTAGGTGCACTGGTCATTCTAGGTCAAAAGTACTATGGTATCAACACACAAACAATCTAGGGTATCCTAATTGGGAAGGTAAGGAAACAACAATCATCAAGGTTGTAGGGCTGTCTACCATCCTATATGAAAATTGGTCATTAACAAGCAACTAAGAAATTATTAAAAGGTTACTATTCCATAAAATGGCAAAAATTAAAAATTTAGGCACAACAAATCACAAATAGATTTTTGTCTTGACACGATCTAAGTTGATCAATTTCGGGATAAAACGAGATTTGGGCAAGAAAGAAAATCAATGAAATCAAAGTATGAGCACGAGCATCCAATGATGGAGGTTCAGGTCATGATTAAATTTAATTCGACTTAGTACGAATACGAGGTTCATAGGCGATGAAAGATTTCAAAAAGAATTGTCAAGGCTGTCGCGAATGAGACTCTAGGGTCAAGTTTAACTATGTCTCCATTCTCGTAGATTGATACATGAAAAAGCGAACCAAAGTGCAATAGGTTGATCAGACCATCATGTACCGGTTCTGATTAGACAATATGTTAGTGGGTGGCCACCCAATAAAATATGTCATGACCAAGCTCGAAAATAGATAAGCTTACAAAACTAAGGCTAATTTAGCAGCACAAGATATAAGGGTGGTAATGATGAAAGGAATTACATAGTCCAAGTTTCTTAACCAACGGGTCAAGTTCAGATAAGGTACAAGGTTAAGCATCTAAGGAAACAAACAGAACACCATCACATGTCGGGTCGAAAGAATTGAGTCAAGGCTGGATTTCTAATTGAAATAAGAAGAAATTTAGTATAATGGTAGAGGTTATAGTTTAGCAGTTGACCAGAAAATCATATCAAGAAAATAGAGTACAAGAAGATGGATTTTAGTGGGACATGATATACCTACACGAATGTGAGCTCGTCTAGGTCTTGCATATAAGATTTGTTGGAGGGTAAAAGCTAGTATTACATTCCGAATATCAAAGTCACGATAAGGAACGTCAAGGATCTTAATTAGAAAGTGGGAGTTCAAGAGGTGGTAATTAATGCACAAAAATAATGAAGATCGAGTTAGTCATCTGTTTCTAATACTCTCAAGTTCATCTGGTCATAACTTGCCAATCATATCTTTACCTCACCAGTCTCCATATGAAAATTTAACCTTTACTTAAACCCTTACCATGACTACCGTAGGCAATTCCCAATTTTCAAACATCACTCTTGAAGCACAACCCTCACATTTAGGAATCAACATTAACCATTTATTTAAATTTCCAAGTTCTTTACCTTGTCTTAAATTTGACCCAAAACCTCTAAATCCCGTTTACGAATTCCTTGAACTTGTTCAAATTGTTCTCCTCGTATTATTTAGTTTAAATCTCTAGGCCTTATAAAACTTATCTTCCATCATAAAATCAACTTCCGTATTTCTTCGACATACACCTTGAATATTATTCTCCTAAAAATATTTCACAACAATCTCTAAACTTCATAACTTTATGCTCTCTCTATCCCTAGTCATTTCCTCGCAACATCTTGTTTAATATCCTTATTAAACACAATTAACTTCTCTTTTCCATTACTAACCTTCTACATAGCCTCAGAGTAAAGTTTTCCCCAGAATCAATAACCAAGATTTTCTAAGTTCTTAAAACTAGGTTGACCTCTGATATCCTCATTAGTTTTGAATACACCTATAAACTATCTCATAACCCCAAAATTTTCTAAATGTAATTGTTTTCAGATTGGCAGTATACATCCTTATTTTATTCGAGACCTTTACCACATTTCTATCTCAAGTTTCCATATGGAACACTCCACATTTGATTTCCTTTAGATCATCATAAATAACCAGTTACGTCTTCTCTGAGCTACATAATTTACGTCACTTCCTTAGCCTTCCCCATACAAAAGATACGAAGATTCAAGGGTTTCGAAGTACATCTGGTAGGGACGACAAGATATGGGTAATTAATGTAATGAGACAGAGTTTAAGATAAGAGGTAAATAAGAATGCAAGGAATAATGGCGAGAAAGAATAATGAAGATATGTTCCTTCTCATCGGTTCAAATGAGAGGAACCATCAAGCTTAAATTCAATAGCAAGGAATGAGGGTGAATCCAAACAAGAGGAAAAGGAATTCCAATTGAAGTTCAAAATGAGTTTCTCAGGGGTCGTCCCAGAAATCTCTCAAAGAATCCTAAGTGTGATTGAGTACCTTGGATTTAAAATATTAATCTAAATACAAAATTAAATCAACAACTACAAAATTTTATCAAAATCATCAACTAATACCAGGATTCAAAGTTCTACAATAAATCTACAAAATTAAATTCAAATCAAGGAAAAAGATGAATCAAAACAAGGAAAAGGAGTTTAAATCGGAATTCAAAATGAGATTCTCAAGGGTCAGCCCAGGAATCTCTCAAGGAATCCTAACAGTGATTGAGTATCCTCTCATCCTAACACCTTAATTATATATTCTATAGCAGGCTCGTAGTATACAACTAAGTCGTTGCGCTACTACGAAATCGCACTAATGCGAATCTCGACCTGCATGGGCCACCACTAAAAACGTGACACGACCGGCACCCTAGAGTTAGGGCACGAGAACGTAACAACGCCCAGCCTACGCCGCAGTATCGGCGGTAGAACGCTGTCCTAGGTCTCAATGCATCTAACAGTATAAGACTAAACAGTTTATACTCCCCGAATGGGGATGACATAGCAGAATGTAAACTCAATCACATCTAAGGTAGAGCATAAAGGAAGATAGATAAAACATGAAATCGAAAAGAGATACAACAGATAGAAGTCTAAGTGTCTAAGATACAAACTCAGAATATATCTCAAAACCCAAATACAGTAATCCATAAATACAACTCAAGATGACTGAAAATAAACTATAAGCAAAAATCCTAGCTATCTATGCAACCTCTACTGTCTCCTCTAGGCTAGCAGGCAACCTCTAGGCTATCTGTAAAATTTATCAACAGGTCCAGTCAGGATAGGAGCGAGCACATTACATCGCAACAGATCATAGCAGGTTAGAAAATATAATCATGCAGTAAAGTAAGATACGAGTACTGAAAGAAACTGTATGTAAACAGAGAGAGAGCTGCAATAGAAATATCTACTATAAATAGAGAACTAACATGTGGCTAGTGAGTCAGAGTACAACATGGACATGTAAATGGCATGGGATGATTCTGATAAGACACTACGGAATAATTCTGATAAGATACTACTGGTGTATTATTCATATGTCCACTTCTACTCCCCCGTACCCCCAATCAATACACAAGGATCCAACCAGGTTATGTTATAATTCCATGTACAGCCCCCGAAGGTGGTAAGCCCCTGAAGGGTGATAAGCCCCCGAAGGGTGGTACATAGTAGACCCATAAATGGGATAAGGATTCCAGGAAGACTCTGTGATCATAAGAGTATATGTCATAAGTGATCGAGAACCAACGAAGCATAGTGATACGCCATGTAAGTAAAACGCACAGAACATAGAGTACACGATGCTCCCTAAGGATACATCTCAAGAAGGGATCCATATAGTACCAATCCGTGTGACCAACATGGCAGCATAAGTAAAGTAATTTAATACAGGAAATAATTCTAAGCAGGATATAAATGATCAGAGAATTACTCGCCTGATATCAGAATGTCCAAGGTAAAGATACTGTCCGAGGAGAGGTGTCTGGCTCCTAATTAGAATAGCACAAGTCACAACATGTCTAGAAGGGTAATATAAAGCACTACAAACATTCTACATGAATCTAGGTCAAACTAGGCCAAAGTCAACCCTTGGTCAACTCTGGTCAACTGCACTAGTCAAACTAGGTCAAACTAGGTCATGTCCTAACCCAGCAAGTCTTATAGGCCTAACCAAGACTATCCTAGCAAGCACACATCAATACAAGGCTATACAAGCCAACATACACCCAACTCTATATAGCATGCAATTATTCAATACTCAAATAGGCAAGAATTCACATTGGATATACACTAGATAATCTATTACTTTAAGCTATTATGTCTGCACATATATACATATGCATATTGGTATTCAACATTAGGTCTATAATCATGGCATTTCAAATGGTTATATAAACTTATATATTACAACACAATATGCTAACATATATATAATATACATACATAGCTAAGTTAACTATATTCATAAATACTTATTTAAGAGGCTATGTGTGTGTATGTGAACATGGCAAAGGGGCAAGTGAGGGTTAAATGGGCATACATAGTGTATACATATCAAAGAGTGTCAAAGTGTAAGTGAACAATGTGTCAAGTGTGATAGTGTCAACATAGTGTAAGGGGGTACATGCGGTAATATAGGATTTATGTTAACATAGAACATTACATCTCATTAACTTGTATATTGCATACATTACATCTATTATTACATTACATTCATGCTTGCATTCATTCATCATTCATTTATTCTCTGCACTACTATATGTACCATACATTACATAATATGGAACCTACATATTCATTACAAGCCATACTTATACATGCTTACATTAGATAGGATACTTACACCTCATACATCATTTATTTAACCATTTACTCATGCTTGTATTCTATTTAATTACATAATGTATATACATTAACATGGGCTAAAATCAAATAGAACATTATATTACACACAAGGTGCACAAAATACATATGCCGAATAGTAACTCTACTAATAATACTGTACCATCTCAGTATGAATTAAAATCTAGGATTAAAGTATGTTATAGATCTATGTTATCTTTCCGAAACTTCTAACGGATCGCGTTTTCGTTTCCGGAAACTCCCGGAATCGCGAAAACACCGAGAACGCGTTTGTCTTTCGTACAGCTGACACTCAAATAATTACCAGAAAGTTACAGAAAAAATTAGGCCTATTAATATATGTTTTGGAAAGCTAACTTCAATACGCTTCTTTTTAAAAAAACGGGAGATATAAACCGAGCTTTGAGCTAGAAGTTATGACATTTCTAAGTTTGGGCTGAAATTAAAAACGTGGATAAAAATCATGACGGATTTGGGTAGTTTGAGACAAAAGAACACAAGTATAACATAATATATCAAGACTCACTCTCTACACTAATATATATATATATATATCTATATATATATATATTATATATATATATATATATATATATATGAGACAATATAGAACACATCTCCAATACAAAATATGAATTAAACATGTAATAATATCTACATACACACCACATAGTGTGTCCAAATTTGGGATTTTCCCACATGGACACAACCACAACACAAAGGACACTCCTATGACCTCCAAATGGACACGAAATGGACACAATGGTGATACAACCATGGGGGTCATTCCTATGGGTTCAAAATAGACCTATATGCATGAGGAAATGAAAGGAGAAGGGATTTATACCTTCCGGTAGATCGAATCAAAGAAAGCCTCCCGGAGCGACACCGACACGTAGAGATTCCAAAAGACACAACGAGCTCCGAATCCTCCCAAACTTGGGTAGCTTCCTCCTTGGCTAGAATGGAGAAGGAAAGAAGAAGATTGGTGGCGAAATGGAAGGATTTGGTGAAGAAATTGCTAGGGATTGCTCTCTAGGAATTTGAGAAGAACAGAGAGAGAGTGTGGATGAGAATAATGAAATGAACTTGAGCCTATCCTCTCCCAAATGGCTGGCCGTATGGGCTATTTATCCTATTATGGTAAGGTCCAAAATGCCCCCACAAACCTATTCTATGAGTATTAGGAAAGGGCTAATTGGTTGGGGCTAAATTAGTCATTCTAAAGTCTCTAATCACACTAACCTTATCCATAATAATTAGTCTAACCTCTAACTAAAATATTTCTATCATGTGGACTAAATTTAATATCATGTGGGCCATGCCTAACTAGTGGTGGGTCCCACTAGAGTCAAACTACCCCCGGGTCCCCGTTTCAAGTCGAATTGAGTTAAAATTCGAACCCGACTCAAATAACCCCAAAACAATATCATAAATAAAAAATATCAAAATAATTCAAAGAAGTCAAATGCAAAATATCCTTAGGCCAAAAATGACATTAAAATATCATAATCACATGGTTAGGCTCTAGGTCAAACAGTCTCTAGGGTTTCACTAGCAAAACGTCAAAACCACAAGTCATTGATTTAAATAATTTTAAAATAATTTAAAATCACCAAAATTATCATGAATTAATATCATTATTAAAATAATTATAAATACGAGATTTCAAAATTACCCTCATTTGGGAAACTGGGTGCTACAGGTTATACCCTAAATTCCAAAATAAAAATAAAAATATTTAAATACAAACTCAAAGTTAACAACTTAATCATCAAGATCCAAAATTCAACAATGAATCCATCAAAATTAAATTCAATAACAATGAGTAATGGGTGAATCAAATGAGTAATGGGTGAATCAAATTAAGGAAAAATATTTCAAATCGAAGTTAAAATAAGATTCTCAAGGGTCGTCCCAGGAATCTCTCAAGGAATCCTAACAGTGATTGAGTATCCTCTCATTCTAACACTTTACTTCATATACTCTATAGCAGGCTCGTAGTATTACAACTAAGTCGCTGTACTACCACGACAGCGCACTAATATGAATCTGGACTTGCATGGACCGGAGCGATAAGATCGTGTCTCCATAACCATCCTGAAGACAGATCAAAACAAGAAGCAATTACTGAGAATGAAGCAAAAAATCAAAGGAGGACAGTTTATTTATTCAAAGGAAAGTATTTAATCAACAGAATTTAGATGGCAAGTATTGGATCAGAGTTTTCCTAATGTGATTGAGTACCACAAAACTTTATCCTATATCCTACTGCAGGCTATAGTGATACTCTAGTTCGAATACCACCATAATTCTATACCTGTATGGGCCACCACTAAAAATGTGTCACGACCCGCACCCGGTGTGTAAGGGCACGATACGTTGGTACGTCCAGTCTACGCCGCAGTGTCGACGATAGAACGATGTCCTAGGTACAATATCTAACATAATCTAAAGTACGCTCCAATTGGAGAATGATAAAATATGGTACACTCAATCACATAACTAAAATGGAATAAAAAAAAGATAATCACAACAGAGAGTCACAATATGAATATAAATCTCGGTATAAACCACACCATAAATCTCAATACAATCACAAAGTCTCATAACTGGATAATAACATAGTCTAATCTAACTCATGGCAAGTCCTCAGCGACTAGGACTGCTGAGGATCCAGGTCACCTGTGTCAACTAGGACTGCTCCATAGTAAGTGTCGCAACGACTCATCATCTGTATATTTCAACGGGTCCAGTCAGGACAGAAGAAACGAATACTATTCTCCACACAGTTCATAACATGAAATGAAATATGAAACAAGCTATAGAATAATATACATAACTGCTGTAAAGGATTAGTAGAGAGACTGTAAAAAAAAAAGAACATGGTATAGTGGAAATAGATATACATGATATAGATAAGAAAACAGCTAACTACGTGATTCAGAGCACATGGTTGGTTATAAACATGCTTAGGTTATACATGACTTAAATCTAGTTTAGAGTTATACATGAAATGGTGTAGATCACATAACCAAATAAATACTCCCCCTGCCCCAATCAATACACAAGAATAGTCCAGGTTATGTTATTGCACATGAAGGTAGTGTGTCACATGGATAGTTAGTCCACATGCACACTGGATTATACATGAAGGCTCATGATCATGAGTGTACATGATGTCACATGAGACATGAATAATACGAATACAATGAGTAGACGATGCACATGATAAAGTACATGAGCACAATATATCGATGTATCTAAGGGGATAACATCGCATGAAGAGATCCATATAGTACTAATCCATATACATCGTAACAGCAACAAGTAACTAGTATATAACAAGTAAATATGTCCAAGCAAGAATAAATGGTCAGGAGAATGTGCTCGCCTAACAATTCGAGCTGCTGATGAGAAAGGTAACTGAACTGGAGTGAGGTAAACCTATTTAAAGTAACCACAAGTCACAACATGGTCTAACATTTTATAAGAAAGGGACAATGCAATTCTACTGCTTCTAAGTCCTTCTAGGTCAAAGTCAAAACTTGGTCAACTCTGGTCAAACCTGGTCAATTATAAGTCAAATGGTCCGTTACTAATTTTTAAATCATACTCAAGTTTTCAAGTCATTCGAAGTTCGTTTGAGTCGATTTGGATCAAGTTTGACCCAAAGTTGACTTTTGTCAACTTGGTCAAGTTGTCGGCCAATTCGACCAAACTAGGCTCCTTATGACATCCTAATCTGTCCCAACACTCCCTATAGTCATATCACAAGCAAACATTACATTACTATATAAACTTAATTCACAAAGGCTAATGTATATACATACACATATATAACATACAAAACACACACACACACACACACACACACACATATATATATAATATATATATATTATATATATTATATAATATATATATATATATTATATATATAACAATTAGATATGAAAATGGTTGTGTGAGGGTGTGTGTGTGAATGAAGGTGTTGGTTAAGCACAAAATCTGAGATAAAGTGGTAAGGATGCATCTAAAGAGTATATATATATACACATAACTATATGTCAAAGAAAACTATATATAAATATATATACATATAGGCTATATAGAATAATATATATATATTATATATATATTATATATATATATATATAATATATTATAATATATATTTATATTCTATATATATTATATATATATAGATATATTATATATATATATATTATATTATATATATATATATATGAGAAAGAGAGTCGATCTCGAACCTGGAATTGGGTTCTAGATCTGGAATTAAAGTCTTGACAACAAAATCACACTATATATACATTATGTATAATGGAATTATATTATATATATATATATATATAAATAGAAGTTAATACCAACAATCAAATCCCACAATCAGAATGTCATCTAGAATCATAAACTCAGAATTTATCAGATTAAATCCCAGAAATCAAAATACTATAAACTATTCAATTTTATATTGAAGAAAAAAACTCAATTTTCACAAATCGACCCAAAACACAAAATACTTCAAATTAACCCAAAACTTGGCAAATACGTTGGTCTCGACAGGGGACATGCTCGGGTACTCCCGTGGTCAAATCGTGTCCGTATCGTGTCTAGTGAATGAGTATCGGAAACCCGATACGTGCGTGAACCGAATCAATGTGAACTCGATTTCTCGTTCGTTCCGATCCGATTCTCGTAAAACTTCGCGTACACCTGGGCGTACACGTCCCTGACCTACTGGCTGAGTTAGATTTTGGCCATATGTCATGTCTGACACGTACGTGGGGCGTATCCGTGGCGGGTATGCGCGCGGCTTAGTCCGTGCACCGCGTCGTGCATGTATGTCGACGAGTCTAGGGACTCGTGTGTCCCACTCATGTCTCGTGTTCGTATCCTAGGCTAGGGTAGGTATAGGACTACACATTGGACACCCTGAATCGTGTCCATGTGTCGTGTCATGTCCATACGAACACTGGTCAGCGACGGCTGACGCGTGCGCGCGTGTGGGCCAATCAGTGCGGATGCGATTCTTCCTCATTTATCGACGAAACTCTACAAAATTTTGGGAGCATGCTCTCAAACACGGCCCCCACCTACAAGTCAAATTTCATGTGACCACGTGTCTGTGTATCGAGAAATCAATCCCGAGCGTAGGGCACACGCGCAGCCTGGCGTACAGCACGTTCGTGTCCTGTTTGGACACGGACACGAGTCCAATTCTTGTCAAAACTTATGGGGTCGTGATCCTCGTGTATAGGGCTACCAGATTATATAAAAATATTCAACAAAATCAAGATTAAATCTATTGTGATATTTCATCGAACACCTACATATAAAACCGACACGTGTCCGATACGGACACCAAACGAATACAAAACTAGACGAAAATGAACCTACAGGTCAAGGGTACCTAGATGCACACTACCATAGAGAAAAATCAAGAAAAACATTACTAGAATAGGATTTACCTATTGAGAGTCAGAATCTCAATGTAAAAGATCCTCGAGCGCTCCAACGATCGAGTACCTCCAAGGAAAACGCCTCCAACCTTGCTAGCAATGCTCTAGCAAGATCCTCTTTTACGAGCGCAACAAAATTCGTTTGGGAAGAAACAGACTCCGGATGAAAAAGTTGGGATTTTTGGAGAGTGGAGGCTAGGGTTTCTCTTGAAGGCTAAGAATCTACACAATGAAGGGGGGGCTGCCTATGGCCGGCCAACTAGGGATTAGGGTTGGTTAGCACATGGGCCTAGGCTCTCTAAGTTGCTAATAAAGTCCAAGTCAAAAGGCTTTAAAAAGGCTAACTAGAAATGACTTAAATTCATTTAAATCGTTCAAAAAATAACTAATTATTCTAAATTAAAATCTAAATATGAAAATTAATTCTAATTATGGTTAGGTTTAGTTTCTGTCATGGTTGGCTAAGTTAAACCCATTAAGACTACTCAAACATCAAACCAAACCACATATTATCACATAAATTCAATAAATTAATAAAATAATATAAAATTACAAAATGACCAAAATACCTTAAATGAAAAGTAGGTGTGACAAAGCTCTTGCAAGTGCTCTGGATGCTAAAGTGGTTGAAAAGTTGAAGATTCGAAGCCCCTGAATGAGAGAATGATCATTATATTTATAGGAACGGAATGATCCGTTTATGCTGGCATATACGATGCACGTATGGAGCAGTGTCTGACTTTGTTAGGCGCATGGATGATGCATTGGAGAGTGAAGCTAAATCTGTTGAACTACACTGTTAAGCTGCGGAGGAACTGACACGTGGCAGTTGTTGAGATTTAGTTATTACTGAGATCTTGGGCAGTTAGCACCCATTCGTAGGCATAACTGAATCAATGACACGCGGAGCGTATCTATGCTCAAGATCTTGGATCTATTTAGGTTGATTTGCTTGGATTGCCTAGGATCTGGCGCATGGAGAGACTTGTTTACCTGACTTTTAGGGGTCAATAGCAAGTCTGGGCGCAGGGTTTTGAGGCACATACAGTGTTTGAGTGCATGGTGCTGAGGCACATACGAGTAATTAATCGGCTACATGGCAGGACACAACCGTAATCTACAAACGAGTGATGATTGGTCTCTTCGTCTTCCGTAAAAGCTGATCGCTCAGATTTTGAGATGTGTGTTGTTGTCATTTCTGTCATTTTACATTAAATACTTTAATTGGTGGAGAGCTTTAGATGGGCGCATCAGTCGTGTGCACATGGAGCTGACAGCGCATAAGCTGTGTGGCACATCTTCTTTGGTCAGCTTTGTTGAGTCTTTCGAGGATGACTTTAACTTAGCTGATTTTGAGATGGCAGATTCATCACCATTAATACAAGTTTATTGTACTGACTTCGAAGAAGTTGCCACTTGGCGCATGGGTTTGATTTGTCCTGGCCTATAAACAGTAATGTAGAGAGTTTGCTTATTTATTTCATCCAAACTTCTTATTTGAGATAAACTCGACTGATCCTCCTCCTTGATGCTGCGGATTATGGATCTCCATTCAAAGAAGCTTTTATTTTGAAGAAGAACTCTTTCAGAAGACTGAGATGCGCCGGAAGAGCTATTGACACAATAGCTTATGTTCGAGCCCATTATCGGCAGTTTCTTCTACGAGATGGCGTTAGGTGCCTATTGCATCCAAAGATCGGGATCATCATGCCCCGACTTTTGTTATGCTAGAAGATCTACTGGGTTTGGATTGATTGTCAACCCATGTTCTGCTCAATAAATGCTTCATTAGCCGAAGCACTCGCGTGCTGATGAGAAAATAATTTACTCTGATGAGGAGGGATGATACACCCATGCTGAGACATCAGAGTGATGCGCCTAGCTGAGTCGATGCGCCTAGTTGTAGTGTTTAGGCTTCTTTGTAATAGACTTTTTATTGTAATCATTTTAGTCATGTAATAGATTTTCATATGAAATAAAAAAATCTACTCTTCATGTGCTTTTTATCTTTGATGTCTTTGAATGATGTACAGACATTTGTCTTATGTCTTCGACGCATGATGTTTGTGGCGCATAGACACTTTGGTCTTCGGATGCGTCTGAAATTCTATGCTTCTACAAGACCTCCTATATAATTTTCAAAACTTTTTACCAAGTTTTGGAATACTTTGTACCAAAAACATAGGCAGTAGATGTTACTGGATGCATGTCATGTCTGGGCGCATGGCCGTTCTACGTATGGCTGAATTTGCGCATACTCTTCTCGATTTAAATGAAAGTAGATAATGCCTCAAATTTCGAGTGACTAATGATGATCTCTTTTGGAAGATATACAGCCATCAGTTTTATGAGACCCGAAAAGACGCTGACGTTATGTTTTTATCGGTTCACGCATGGCCTAGGCCTATAAATAGGCATCTATAGAGAGAGATGAACTTCTTCTATTTTCTATTCTTCTTCTTACTTAGAGTTTTTCAAGAAACCTTAACTTTTGAATGGCCCCCAAAACTCCTCGTGGCACTGATGGCCGAGACAAGGCAAAGGCAAGAAGCCTGTTGAAGCCGATGCTGAGGAATCCCAAGTCGTCAACACGACGCATGCCGACGTGCATCCGGAAGTTGTCAATGGGTGGTTTACTGCTTTGGAGTTTATACAAAACACATAGACACTTTGTTGCACGATTTTAGGTGCATGGATGGAAAACCATCTTGGAACATGTGCCAACCACTCTATTGAAGTGCATGGGTATGGCAGAACGAGCCATACCCTGAAGATGTGCCTAGGCTATTCTGTGCTGACGTGTAAGGACTTTCATCTTGTAAATGTGCCAAAGTTTTTTTTACCAAACACGCATGGACTTCGGTCCTGAGGATGTGCTGCAGTAGAACTCAGTCAACGTGCATGGACCAATTGTCCTGATAATGTGTCGAGACTTTGATGCACGACAGTTTGTATGCGCCAATGCTAAAACTGTGCATATCTTTCGACTCTTCTATAACATAACATGGCTTTTCTTTTTATCCCTCTACAGTATCCATGGTGATACCGAAAGCTGAGGTCATCATTAAAGAGGAAGTGTTGTCTCCTTTCGTCAAGGAGAAAATAGTTCCAACGATCAAAGTCGTTGTTAAGGAGGAACCGACACTGGAAGGAAGTAGCACCGGGAGTTCTAGTCACTCTGCTCCTGTAGAGGACCTCAATCAGTTGGAGCCTTCATATGCGCGATGGATGAGGGAGTGGTATCTGCCCCAGCGCAACCATTCTTTTTAAGTCTGGGGTTTTATCGACTTTCTTGTAGTCGTCATTCTCGGGGAAATGAATAAACTTTCTTTTCTTGTCTCAAATATTTCTTACTTTATTTCGATGCTCTGTCTTTCTGAGATGTAGTCTGTTTCTTTTGCAATGTAGTCTTTTTCTTCTTTTGATGAAAAAGAAATAAAGAACTTTTATTGGCTCATTTGTCCTGAACTTGTGGTTGTTTTGTGGACTTAGTATATTTGGCGCACCTTGGTTTTAGGTACAGATGATAATTTGAGAGAAAGAATCGACATGTTTACTCAGAGGTAGTGTGGACATGGTAAACAGGGGGCTAGTAGTAGAGTTTTCTTATTCAGGTGATATGAACGTGCTAAGAATGAATTATGTGGGGATGCGGATAACAACTCAGAGGTGTTATGGACGTAGATATTTTATAGGCAAGGTGCAACAACACAGAAGTTGTTATATAGGATGTTTACTCAGAGGTAAGGTAGATGTGGTAAACGTTGATTTTAGCTTAATCCTGCTGAGAATGAAGTTTAAGCTTTGTGGGGATATAGGAAAACAACTCAGAGGTGATGTGGACATGGATGTTTTCTATTAGAGATTGATAAAAGAATATTCCGGAACAGTTGGGTCCCAGGGACATATCATGATAAGGGGTATGAATGTAGTGGTAAAATTTATAGATTCTCCTTACAGGGGAGATGGAAGTACATGTTGAAGAGCTTCAAGAATAATACTTCTTTAGGAACTTGCAGTTGATTGGCATCATGAACAAGTCCTCGTTAAGTTTAGCTAGTCGGTAGGCACCATTATAGTACACCGTCTCTATGATGAAGGGGCCTTCCCACTTGGTTCAAACTTTTTTAGTGTCTTGTGAGTCATCACCATTGGCCTTCTTACTGATAGGACGAGGTCTCCCACTTGGAAAGTCCTTTGTTTCACCTTCTTGTTGAAAGCCTATGAAATGCGATCCTGATAGAGCTCGATGCGCTGTTGAGCCAAGAGAGATTTTTTTAGCGTCTCAAATTCTTGTAACCGGCAACGTTGATTGTCCTCCTCTATCATCTAGTTCGTAACAGCCACTCGAAGTGAGAGAATTTGGTTTTCAAGAGGCAGTACTACTTTGCTCCCGTATACCAGAGAAACGTGTGTTGTCCATCGGAGTTTGTACCGTTGTGCGGTAGGCTCAAAGGCATTCGCCTAGCTTCTCATTCCAGTTACATTTATTAGTTGACACGACTTTCTTTAGGAGTTTGACGATTGTTTTGTTGAAAGCTTCAGCCAACTCGTTTGTTGCCGGATTGTAAGCAGTCGATGCCATGTTCTGGATGCGATTCTTGTCGCAGAACCTGTCGAATGCATGGCTTATGAATTGTGGACCGTTGTCGTGGATGATCCTCCGGGATATCCCGAAATGGTAGATGACGTAATGCTTGATGAAGCTGGTCACCTTCGAGCTTTTTACCTCTGATAGTGGTATAGCCTCCGTCCACTTAGAAAAGTAATCGATGATTGCTAAAATAAAATGATGTCCTCTGGATAACGGATGGGTAATTGATCCAAATATATTCATATCCTAGGCTTTAATGGCCAGGAGGTGACCTTTGGGTGTAGAAACTCTGAGGGTCGATGGATAAAGTCAGCATGCAGCTGGCAGACACGGCACATTTTAGCATACTCAATAGCATTCGTCATCATAGTAGGCCAGTAATAGCCCATACGTCGGAGTCGGTCCTGTAGCTTAGGACCGGGTTGATGAGCTCCATAGGTACCGTCATAAGCCTTCCGAAGAGCTTTGGCTGCCTCTCGTTTGACAAGCATCGGAGAAGAAGCCCGTCATAAGAACGGCGATACAGTATTTTGGTGGTCGTATCGTAATAGAATCGGAGAGAGCGCCTTTTGACTGACACAGCTTCCTTTGGGTCGTCTGAAAGGATTTCATTGGCTACGAAGTCTATGAACAGAAATCGCAAGTCTCTGATGTTGACACCGGTATTTGCAGGCATGGCATGGCTCAGACACATGCACAAATTATTTTTGGAACACACCAGATCCTGGCCAATCACTATAATGAATTATTGAGTCCCGAAAGGTGCTGCCAATGAGCAACAAGGCCAGCCAAAGCATCCATTTCTAGATTTTGTAGCCGAAGTACATGTTCTATGAAGAACTCGGTGAAGATTGAAATGATACGCAAAGTTGCTTTATGATAAGGAATCAGGTCCTTATGGTGAACCTCATATTGTCCCCGAACATGGTTGACAATGAGCTTCAAATTGCCATAGGACTCGAGGAATTCTACCCCCAGTTGTCTTGCTAACTGGAGTCCTATGATGAGGGGATTGTACTCTGCCACATTGTTGGAGCATGGCTCTGTAGGGAATAGGCATGTCGAATGACTAGCTTGTCTGGAAGGGTCAAGACTACCCCCACCCCTGCGATGATCGGACCTTTGTGGCCTGTTCTTGAAGCACCGTTGAAGACATCCGTCAGACGGAGTTTCTTTCGGCACTTCATCTGGAATATCTTTATAGAGTTTAGATGACTCTGGGATTGGATGTGCGGCTAAGAAATCATCCAATGCTTGGTCCTTGACAGCTTTTTATGGGATAAATACCATATCATATGGTGTCAATAGTATTGCCCACGTAGGTAATCGACAGTTTAGTGCTCCTGACTTTGTCATGAGGACCCTGAGTAGATTGACTCGGGATATGACATGGATCGTCTGACTCGATACGTAATAATGGGCTTCTAAATGGCAAATACCAGAGCTAAACATATTTTTTCGACGGGGTTGTACCAATGTTCGGCCTCGATCATTATCCTACTTAGGTAGTAGATAGCTTGCTCATAGCTTGTATTATTATTCCGAGCTAGTAGAGCGTCGAGAGAATGATCCACTGCGCGAACGTAGAGCAAAAAAGGTTTGCCCGCAACCGGCGCTACCAGGACTGAGGGATTTGTGAGATAGGCCTTGATGTCGTCAAACACCTTCTGACCAACTCCGTCCAGACATAGGAGACTTTTTCTTCATGAGCTTGGTAAAGGGTTGACATCGTCCGAAAAAGTTTGCTATAAACCTTCGGATGTATGCGAAACGACCTTATAGGTCTCGAAGTTCTCTCAAATTCTTCGAAGGACTCATGTCAAGGATGGCCTCGGTCTTCTCGGGGGTCAACATGGATACCCTTCGCGGTGATGATAAAAATCACGAATTTGCCGCTGGAAACCCCTAGGAAGGATTTAGCTGCATTCATCTTGAGTTTATGTACTTGCATGAGATCGAAGACTGTCCTCAAATATTGTAAGTGATCACCTCGTAGATGACTTTTGACAGTAATGTTGTCAACATAACATTCGACTGTCTTATGAAGATGCTTACGGAAGATGGTGCTCATTGCTCGCTGGTATATCGCCCATGTATTCTTCAAGCCAAAGGGTATTACTGTGTAGCTGTAAACCCCCTTTGGAGTCCTGAACGACGTGTGCTTCTCGTCCTTCGAGAATATCTTGATCTGGTTGTAGCTCGAATATCCGTCCATGAAGGACATGCGTTCAAAACCATAAGTGTTGTCGATTATTACGTCGGTGGTCGAAAGTAGAAACTTTTCTTTCGAACAAGCGGAGTTGAGGTCCCTGAAGTCGACGTAGACTCGGATCTTTTCGTTCTTCTTAGTGACAGGTACGATGTTGGCCACCCAGTGTGGGTATTGCTCCTCGCAAACAAAACTACTTCCAATAAGTTTATCTACGTCTTTGTCAATGGCGTCCATGATGTTAGGACGGAAGTATCATTGTTGCTGCTTAACAGGCTTAGCGTTAGGTAAGATGTTAAGCTTGTGAATTATGACTTGCGGGTCTAAACTTGGCATATCTTTATAGCTCCAAGAAAAGACGTCGATATATTCTTTGACAAGTTGGACCAAGGATCTCGATCTTCTCCGGTTAAGCTTTTACTGATGAAGATAGATTTGGGCGAGGATTTATCCCCTAAGTCGATTTGCTCGATTTCGTCTTCAGTAGGAGGCTCTCGTAGTTCAAAGCGAGATTCACATTGCTCTCCTAGGCGTTGAGCCCAGGGTTCCTCTTTGAAGAACTCCATATATTCTTCTGGAGGATGTACGGATGTCATGTTGACTGACAACACTTCTCTGAAGATCGGGCTGATGCTAGTGTCGGAGTCCCAAGTTGAAGCTTTATATGAGTGAGAGTGCACGGCCTCTCCAGTTTTTGAACTCTCTAGGGTTATTGGAGGTGTGATGTAGCCTGCTCCCCGTCGAGTGCGGTGGTAATAGTCTTGAGGCTTCCCTTTTGGAACTGGAAGTCGTAGGAGAAGACGTCGTCCTTTTCCATAATTTAAGCCTTTGCCGCTTTTCAAGTTGTAGCCCATCTTCTGGATGAGATACTTTTCTTAATTGGTGTACCAGTATATTTGTAATCTACCTGTATCCTGATTCTGGTTTGACTGGCGGAAGGTCTTGATGATGCTCGACTTTGCCGAAGATGATAGGTTTCTCATCCTAGTTCCGGAGTGAAACTATATAACAGACACAACGTACGGGACAACTTGGTTTACAGTTTAACAGTCGTTATTTGTGTTTGCAACGACTATAAGGCATTATAAAGTATACATGGCACTACAATGTGGAAGATCATAGTAGTTCAAAATACAGCCTTTTATTGATAAAAAGTGATATTTTCCCAAGGAATTACACCGTCAAGAGATGGGACGTCAATATTAGCATATATGTAATCTTCTAACTCCTCATCGGTGAGCACCGGAGTAGCTTTGGGAGATTCTGGGGCTTTAAGTCAAATTTTGGCTACTATAGGAGTTGACGCCTTGCTAGGCGGTATTTCTGGAGACCCCCTCGGGAGTCTAACCCGTATTAGCTCCTGAGCCTACGCTGGAAGAGATGGGGCCTTCCCCTGTAGCTTGACTACGAGGGGAGCCGACGATTGGATAGGTTTTCCCTTGAGCTGCACTTTTATATGTGCTTTAGTTGGCATTTTAGAGACTGGTACTTTCCTGCGCACCTTAACCACGAGAGGAGCTGACACTTAGGGAGGTTTTTCCTTGAGTCGTACCTTCAAAGGAGCTTCAGCGGCTGTTTTAATCAGGAAAGCAGGTACCTTCCTGCGTAACTTGGCTATGAGAGGAGCTGACACTTAGGGAGGTTTCCTCTTGAGCTGCACCTTCAGAGGGGCTTCAGTCACCATCTCAGCTTCAGCTTTGGCCTCTATTTCGACCTATGCTTCATCATCGGCATTGTTAGCCCCATCCTCTAAGTGGATTGGCTTGTATAGATCAGCATCAGTGAATAATGCCCGATCCCTCTAAAGGGGTCGATATCAGCGAACTCCGACCTGACTAAGCCATTGGTAAACACATACTACTCGGTCGACAGTCCTAACTTAAATGGAATGAGTGAGCAGATTTCGTCAGTCTGTCCACGATAACCCAAATAGCATCTTTGTCACCGGGCGTACGTGGTAAACCAGAGACGAAGTCCATGGTTATGTGTTCCCACTTCCATTCCGGAATAGGTAAAGGTTGGAGTAATCCTGCTGGTCTCTGGCGCTCCGCTTTAACTTGCTGGCACACAAGGCATCTAGAAACGAATCTGGCAACCTCTTATTTCATCCCATACCACCAAACATACTCCCGCATATCCTTATACATCTTGGTAGATCTAGGATGAATAGAATACTGCAACTGGTGGGCCTCATGCATAACCTCCTCGTGTAAATCCTTGGGCACACACAACTAGTTTCCATGCCTCAGGGATCCATCCTCTACAATAGTGAAAATCCAGCAATTCTGCCTCTGCCTGACCTCTGAGACATCGAAGCCCCTCATCTAGAAACTGGGCCTCCTTGATCTTCTCTATAAGTTTCGACTGTATCTGCATGTGCATCGGCTGTCCCTAAACTCCTGGAAGAACAATCTCGATCCCCAAACTCTCAAGATCCTCTAGAAGACGCCGGTCCATAGTAAGGAACATAGCAACAGGATCTCGAATACAACCTGAGTTAAGGACTGCATGGTGGTAGAAAGGATTTTAAAGCCCTCTTTCAAGTTGTTCATGTGTCGTATGAGATCATAAGCTGAAGGGTCTACTTATTCTTCGTCGCCTCCCTGCCATGTATACGGGCATGACATGGACCGAAGTGGCGGGATCAGTGGATGCCTCACTCTCAGCCTCGCTTTCTTGTGGAAAGGTTGGCATATATGCTTCTTCTTCTGACCCTCAAACTGGCTACCCCCAGCTACATCGGTGTCAGCTTCTGGGTAAATGCCCTTCTCTTTGAAGGAGGGGTTGTTATGGGTAGCCAGGGCCTGATCACCTCCAGCTTGAGTCGTTAATACAGCTTTCGTCCTCAACTGAGTACTCTGGAATACCTCGGTTGACGGGACTATCGCCTTGCTTTTCTTCGATCGACTCTTCGATGGACCAGCCGAAGCCGAGGAGTTGGTGGTGTTTATTTTTCTTTCGGATGCATGGGAGTTGGAGACGACATAGCACGAGGCGACCAGGGGTTCTGTCTCATCGTAAACTGGCACCCTTTTTTCGAGATGATGTCATGGGTGCAACTGATTACAGTCGGAGGAAGACAGACAGTCTTGATGGTGCAACCACTGTCTTGCAATAACATCAGTTGATGGTTACCGTAGCACAATGAGTCCCGCGGGGGGCATATTGTGCATAGAGGTCTCTCTTCTGACCTACGTCTGTTAGTATATTATGCAGATCATAAAGGAGAATTTTACATTCGTACCCCTCTCAGGCGCATGGCAGAGCCAACGTCGGGGTGGTCATGTGAATATTGCGCCCCCTGATAGTTCCACCATAAGAAATGCGCCCAGATCATTGGTAGGAGAGCAACATATATTGCGAATCAAACCTACTTCATGCGTACAGCCCAGTGGGCGCATGGATTCAGAACCGCAAGATTTTCCCCACCCAGCTTGGTTACATGCACAAAAGATGCATCCAAGTGGGAAGGAGACTTCGAGAGTTGACTCGTTGCTGGTGTCGAAGCACCCGAGTCGACTCTGTACAGCTTTCTATCAGCTGCACGTATGACTTTCAGTGCGTATTGTTGGTCCGTTGTTAGCATAGCACGTTGATGGCGTATGGCCCGTATTGCTTTAGACTTTTTGTACTAACCCGCGAAGGCGCATAGTACTCATAATCTAATTTTTTTGCCATGACAGCGAGTGATTCTGTCAAAGACAGAAGTCTTCTCATGTACATCAGAGCTTATGAACGAGAGAGCGGCTGTGCCCTTGTTCCATCGACGTGTCTTCTTCGACTAGAAAGAAGAAGGTTGGGAGTTGCAGTTAGCACTGCACTTCCCTGGTAGATACGCTGCACTAGTAGCAGCATTTTGCTTGCTGAGAACATCAGAATAAAGGATTGGTTGCACCGCCGTAGCTTCTTCGATGGTGGTGCTCGATGCATCGCCTTTGCGCACCCAGACTTGGCGGGTCTTCTTCGGCTTTGACAGCCGCTTGGAAGGACTCGTGCTGCCTTCAGAGATAAACTCCTCGTACACCTTTGATTGAGGCATACCACCAATGTCTTCTGGAAGGAGCCAAGCTTACTGTCGTAAGATTGTGATACGACCTTCTCGTTGGAAAAGAAAGTGGTCTCCAGCAGAGTCGCCAGCTTATTTGTCATTAAAAAGTTTGGGATGAACTTTATATATAATCATAAACAAAACAGAGTACAATGTAGGATCTCGTTGGGATCCTAGGAGTACACTTTTATTTTTATCTGAGAATCGTGGAGATAGAGAGGTGATTCTTTACTCCGTTGACGATCTGACGACAATCTCGACTCTATGAAGGTCGGAGTTGCTCTGGAATGGACAGTGAGTTGAAGAGGATTGAAGCTCTTGTAAGTGCTCTAGATGCTAAAGTGGTTGAAAAGTTGAGATCCCAAAGCCCCTGAATAAAGGAATAATCCTTCTATTTATAGGCAGCGAAATGATCTGTTTATGTGCGCATATATGATGTGCACATGGAGATTTTGCACGTAGGGATGCCACATGTCTGAATTTGTTAGGCGCATGGATGATGTGCTGGGGAGCTGGAGCTAAATTTGTTTGAACTACACTATTGAGCTGCGGAAGAGCTGACACGTGGTAGTTGTTGAGATTTGGTTTTTGCTAAGATCTTGGGCGGTTGGCACCCGTTTGTAGGCAAACTGAGTCAATGATATGTGGTACATGTCTATTGCTCAAAGATCTTGGATCAGTTGCAGGTTGATCTGTTTGGATGTGCCTAGGATCTGGCACATGGAGAGACTTGTTTACCTTACTTTTAGGGGTCAATAGCAAGTCTGGGCATATGGCTTTTGAGGTGCATACAGAGTTTGAGCACATGCAAGTAATCAATCTGCCACGTGGCAGAACATAGCAGTAATCGACAAATGAGTGATGATTTCGTCTCTTCGTCTTCTGCAAAAGTTGACCGCTCAGACTTCGAGATGTACTGCTGTCATTTCGATCATTTTAACATTATATGTTTTGATGGGTGGAGAGCTTTAGATGGGCACATCAGTCGTACAGAGTATGGGGCTAACAAGCATATAACCTACATGGCGTATCTTCTTTGGTCAGCTTTGTTGAGTCTTTTGAGGATGACTTTGACTTAGCTGATTTTGAGATGGCAGATTCATCACCATTAATGCAAGTTCATTGCAATGACTTCGGAGAAGTTGCCACTTGGTGCAGGGTTTGATTTGTCCTGGCCTATAAATAGCAGTGTAGAGAGTCTGCTTGTTCATTTCATCCAAACTTTTTATTTTAGATGAACTCGACCGATCCTCCTTCTTGGTACTGCAGATTATGGATCTCCTCATTCAAAGAAGCTTTGCTTTTGACGATGAATTCTTTTAGAAGAATGAGATGTGCCGGGAGAGCTATGGACACAACAACTTATGTTCGAGCCCATTGCCGGCAGTGTTCTTCTACGAGATGGCATTGGGTGCCTGTTGCATCCGAAGATCGGGGTCGTCGTGCCCCGACTTTTATTATGCTGAAAGAGCCACCAGGTTTGGATTGATTGCCAACCCGCATTCTGCTCAATAAATGCTTCATTAGCCGAAGCACTCGCATGTTAACGAGGAAGTAATTTGCTCTGATAAGGAGGGATGATGCACCTATGCTGAGACGTCAGAATGATGCGCCTAGCTGAGTCGATACGCCTAGTTGTAGAGTTTAGGCTTCTTTGTAATAGACTTTTTATTGTAATCATTTTAGCCATGTAATATATTTTTATATGAAATAAAAAATCTACTCTTCATGTGCTTTTTATCTTTGATGTCTTTAAATGATGTGCGAACATTTGTCTTGTGTCTTCGGCGCATGATGTTTGTGGCGCATAGACACTTTAGTCGTCGAATGCGCCTGAAATTCTATGCTTCTATACCTATTAATAGGACCACTTCTTCTTCCTCCTTCCACTCTAAACATAGCCCTAATTTAGAAGTTCTTCCCCAAATTTTTTCTACATCCATTTCTCATCCAAATTTTCCCAAATTAGTCTCATTCTTTTTTCCTTGGAGAGGAGAAGGCTCTATTAACTAGCTTGGAAGGATTTGGAGCATTTGGAGCTTAAAGGGATCCTAGATCTTGGCATTTGTATTGAAAATCTATCTTCCAATTGGTATGAGCTTTATACCCTCTAATTTCGATTAAAATAGTATAGAGACATTCATTAGGGACCCTCATGCATTAGGGTTGTCATTAGAGAGGAGTTTAGGCTTTCCTCTTCCCATTTGAGAGATTTTTCCTTTACATTTTGATTCAAATTAGGGAAAATCCGAGAATAGGATTCTAGGGTTTGTAAAATTGGTAAATTAGGTCATGCCACTACAAGAAAATGTAGCATTCACGGCATGCAATTTACGACGTGCAATTGTTGTGCATTGTAAATGACACTCTTTTACAGTGTGCAAATATGTGTGCGTAAAAGAGTTATTTTTTGTCTTTTTTACGGCGTGTCTACATGTACGCCATTGTGAAACCCTGATTTTCAATTTATTAGATTTTGTCAGTTGATGATAATTAATTTAGTTATTATTATTTATTAGTATTATTATATATTATTATTATTATCATTATTATTATTATTATTTAGTCGAATTTAGGAAAAAAAATATTCTTTTAAAATTATCGTTGATTTTTTATTGTGGCCTGCCCCTATCCCGAGTCCGGACTCCGAACCCGAGTTCAAACCCGATTCGATTTCCCGAAACCCGATCCCGATCCAATTATTTTATTTTTGAAATCCTAGTTAGGATCTAGTATTAATTATTATTTTTAAAAAAAATAATAAGTCCTTTGGCTTGGTCACTCACGACCAAGCCAGCAACCCACTCTCCCTATTCTTGAGCAACCCACTCCTCACTATTCTTCAGCGTACCAATTTCCCCCTAACTCGTTTCCATACCATTCTCCTCCTCCTTCTCCTTAAGAACACACCACCACCACCACCTCTCCCACTACTCCATACCCTCTTTCTTCTTAACCAACTCTCAACACCACTACCACCCCATTTTACTTTTTCCCAAAACCCATCTCCCAAGCCGCTCCCCCTCCAGAGCACTACCGTGCGTGCCCGACCCCGCTCCCCGCGACCGCCCGCGGCCTCCGCGGCCTCGCCACTCCGCCGCGCACCGCCTCCCAAGGCCGCCTCCTGCGCGCACCTCCGGCCTCCGCCGACCCCGGCGCCTCCGGCCCGCCTCCGCGCGCCGCCTCCGGCCGCGTCCAGCCCAAGCTGCACGTACCCGGCCCCTCCATCGCCGGCCAGCAACCACGCGCCTCCAGCGCCCCCTCGCCGAGCTTCCCGTGTTTCCGCGGGTCCCCGATCTCCAGATCCGTTGTCCGGTTCATTCCCGTGCTTCCCGCGGTTCCGGTTTTTGCTGTCCAGCACTGCCCGATCTCCCGATTCGCTGCCCGCGTATTTTTTCTCCCATTTTCATCTGAGAGCTCTAGCCGAACAATCTGAGGTATACTTCTGTGTCCCCGAGTCCCTTCCGTAGTGTCAGTGATGATACGGTTCATGATCCCGTCCCGGGATTCGGTTGCATTTTCGGTTTTATTATTTAAACAAATTCACGTTCTTCTCGTCTAAAGAAAAGTATTAGTTTTATATATGATATTACAAAATACAAAGTTTTGCCAAATTAACCGGTAATTGCCATTTTTTCCAATTAATCAATAACCGGCTTATTTTAATTAAATAACAACGAACGTAGAATTGCGACGTTAGACGATTTTCGGTAGATTAATTAATAAACTTAAAACCTGACTAGGGTCTACTTCTAGAGATTGTAACTAGCACACCTAGAATGGCTTTATTATGGTTCTAAGCCAAGGTTCTCAACTGTAGGATCTCGGAGACGAACCTGACATCCTCCTCAGTACCAACATTCTCGATCCAGTCAATTAACAAAGGCAAGTTACGGTTATGTTTTCTTGTATTTTATTTAGTAATTGTCTAGCTGCATGTTTAAAACCACATTGCTACACGGGACCCTCTCCAAGGGTTCAAATATTGATTGATATTGATTGTAGGAATTTGGGGAATAGTGTAACGTTTATGGCCAATACCCCCCCTATATTGCAAGATTGTGCAAGCTTACCCCTCTTACACACGGAGATAAGCCGTATCGCGTCGCTAGGACGCTATTGTATAACCCAAGCCGGTCATAGACGATTACACATTCAAATCATATTGTTTTTAATCGTAGAATTACTGGAAAATATTGTTTCAACTGTTTAGCCTGCACTTTTCCATTATTACTTGAAATATGAGATACATATTCGTACTTGCTCCCTCCTGACTGGAGACAACATTTTTAGGTGATATTGAGGATGCTGAGCTATTGTACAATAGCTATTATGACCCGGTTCTGTACCATGTGGTGTTGCCAGAGTCCCCCTTGGAGGACGCAGGACCTGAGGCCGACGAGCCGACCACTTAGCTAGTTATTTCCTGTTTTCAGTTTTGTTGTTTTGAAATTTGTTAATTTGAATTCAGCTTTTCATTTCAGTTCTTTCATTCCAGTTGTACTTTTTAAATATTGAAATAAAGTTTTAAAATTTTTGTATATTGAGTTGTGACAAATGTATAGATGTTATTGAGAATACCTGCATTATAGAACAGCTTACTGCCGCCGTCTCACAACGGTGCAAGCTGGGCATGATCCGGTTCGACCCAATTATTTGGGATCGGGTCGTGACATATTTTTAGTGGTGGCCCATACAGGTCCTGAAACAACAACTTAGGAAAATATACCTAGAAATAATTAGAACACTAGAACATTGATTTGTCACAACATAGGTCTGAATTATATATATATATATTTTTGTTTGATTATAGACTGGTAGGATACCTTGCTTATGTTTGCACCCTAAACCTTCCAGAGTACGGCCAAAGGAGAGACCACTCGTTCCAGCCTTGCTGGCGATGAGGTCCACCATCGGTCATACTTGGACCCATACCCATCACCGAGGCTTGTAACTATCCCATAACTATCTCAGGCCACAAATTCTTAACACCCTTACTTGTGATGCCCTTGCCCAACTATGATGTAGTCCTAGGGATGGACTGGTTAAGTGAGCAGCATGCGCTGATAGATTGTCACAGAGGATGTGTAATCTTCAGTCCACCAGGAGAACAGGAGTTTGAGATCTCTCGAGCTCCGGAAGACATGAAGAGTGTTACCTACTCCTCTATCACCGAAGAACCCGGCCTCCTCACCCTATTATAGCAGAATTCATGGACGTCTTTCCAGATAGTCTTCCAGAATTGCCGCCAGATCGAGGTATGGAATTCTCCATCGACCTAGTACCCGGCTCTTCCCCTATTTCTCGGGGATGCTACAGAGTCAACCCCAAGGAGGCCAAGGAGATGAAGGACCAGATTGACGAACTGAAGGCACAATGATTTATCAGAGACGGGGCTTCACCTTAGGGAGCACCAGTTTTGTTCGTGCCCAAGAAGGATGGAACCGTGCGGATGTGCATTGATTACCCGGGCGCTGAACAATATCACTATCAAGAACAAGTACCCTCTGCCCCGGATCGACGACCTGTTTGATGAACTGAGTGGAGCTAAGGTATTTTCGAAGATAGATCTCAGGTCTGGCTACCATCAAATCAAGGTCAGGAAGGAGGATATTCCAAAGACGGCGTTCAACACCAAATATGGTCAGTATAAATTTTTGGTCATGTCGTTTGGACCGACGAATGCTCCTGCAGTATTCATGAATCTTATGAACAAGGTCTTCCATGAATACCTGGATCAGTTTGTTGTTGTCTTCATCGATGACATTCTGATCTACTCGAAGACTGAAAAAGAGCATAAAGAGCACCTGAGGAAAGTTCTGGGAACTTTAAATAAGGAGAAGCTCTATGGTAAGCTATCTAAATATGAATTCTTCTTAGACAAAGTAGATTTTCTTGGCCATATTGTCACAGGAGAAGGAATTTTGGTAGATCCAATGAAGATAGCTGCTATTGAGAAGTGGACTGCACCAAGTTCAGTTGCAGAAATCAGAAGCTTTTTGGGTTCAGCTGGCTACTACCGAAAATTTGTGAAAGATTTCTCCAGGATTGCTGAACCGATGACGAAACTCACTAGAAAGAACGAAAAAATTCATTTGGTCTGAAGCTTGCCAATCAGCATTTGAGAAACTGAAGAAGAGACTTACAACGGCGCCGATACTTGCGCTAACCCTCAGGTACCGGCGGTTTCTCAATTTATAGTGATGTTTCCGGTAAGGAATTGGGCTGCGTTCTTCAACAACACGAAAAAGTAATTACTTACGCATCTAGGCAATTACGGACTCATGAGAAGAACTATCCCACGCAAGATTTGGAGCTTACAACGGTGATATTTGTATTGAAGCTATGGAAGCACAACCTTTATGGAGAGAGAGTAGAAATATTTACAGACCATAAAGTCTTAAATATGTTTTCACTCAGAAGGAGCTGAATATGTGACAGAGACGATGGCTGGAGCTGATGAAGGATTTCGACATCAACCTGCAGTATCATCCGGGTAAGGCTAATGTTGTTGTAGATGCACTTAGTCGATACCCGATGGCAATGTTCTTGACCAAGGAGCGTCATTTGCTGGAGGACATAGAAAAGCTTGGACTGGAGATTGTACTGCCCGAAGAGGAAATGAAGAAACTGGAAAGAGAAGCCATCATACCAGGAACTGATTCATCAATGATGCAGTTGCAAGTGCGTTCAAGTCTAATGGACAGAGTCAAGGAGGCACAATTCTAAGACGAGACACTTTGCAAACTCAGAGATCAAGTGCTGGCAGGAACACTTAAAGAATTCTCCATCGCCAGCGATGGAGCACTGAAGCATGGTACAAGGCTGTGCGTACCAACTGGCGAACTGAGGAACGAGCTGATGCTAGAAGCACACCAGTCGCAGTATTCCATACATCCAGGAGCCAACAAAATGTATCGGGATATGCGTACTATAGTGTGGTGGTACGGAATGAAGGACTTATCCAGGTATGTAACTAGATGTTTAATTTGTCAACAAGTGAAAGCTAGCAGACAGAGACCAGCAGGACTGTTGCAGCCGCTAGACATCCCAGAGTGGAAATGAGAGCACATAACGATGGATTTTGTGTCGGGACTACCTCGATCCCAAGGAGGGAAGGATGCCATTTGAGTTATCGTGGACCGACTGACGAAGTCAGCCCACTTTATTCCTTTCAAGGTGGGTCTATCTACCGAGAAGTTGGCGGCACTGTACATGCGGCACATCTACCGGATTCATGGAGTTCCGGTAAGTATTGTGTCTGACAGGGATACCAGGTTCACCTCTCACTTCTGGAAGAGCTTGCATGACAGTTTGGGAATGCAACTGAAGTTCAGTACCGCCTACCATCCCCAGAGTGACGGACAATCAGAGAGAACAATCCAGACGCTAGAAGATATGCTGAGATCCTGCGCCTTGGAATTTGGAGGGTCTTGGGAAGACCATTTGCACTTGGTAGAGTCCTCCTACAACAACAGCTACCAAGCTAGCATCGGTATGACACCGTTCGAGGCACTCTATGGACGTCGTTGCCGCACTCCACTTGCTTGGGACAACGTAGGAGAACGAGTATTGCTTGGACCTGAGATGGTGACCGATGAGCAGAGAAGGTAAAGATGATCAGGGACAAGCTCAGGATTGCCCAGTACAGACAGTAGCATTGGGCCGATAGCAGCCGACGGCAGTTGGAGTTCGAAGAAGGTGACAATGTGTTCGTGAAGATATCCCCTACCAGAGGAACTATCCGTTTCGGCAGAGAAGGAAAGCTAAGCCACAGGTATATTGGTCCTTTTAAAATACTTAACATGATTGGAGAAGTGGCTTATTGGGTGGCTCTACCCCCAAGTCTCGAAGGCGTCCACAACGTCTTCCACGTTTCATAGATGAGACGCTATATCCCAGACCCGAGCCACATATTGGACCATTCGGAGCTGGAAATTGGACCCAGCCTCACAGTGCCAGAGAAGCCAGTAGCGATATTGGATAGAGGAGAAAAGAGAACCAGGAACTCTGTCCCGCCTCATAAACTTCTATTTCTTGCAAGCATTATCCTTCGTTCTAATATTTTTGACTAATGCTGCTAAGTTAGATTTTCGAGCTTATTTCTTTATCGAGCTTGATCATGACAGTATTTTATTGGGTGCACCCACTAATATATTGTCTAATCAGAACCGGTGCATGATGGTCTGATCAACCACGTGTACTTTGGTTCGCTTATATATATTCTTGCTCTACGTGGATGGTGACATAGTTAAAACTTGTCCCTAAACGTCTCATCCACGACTGCCTTAGCAATTCTTAATGTTGGACCTGAGTTACGGGCGAAGTACCCGTACCCGTTTGATTTGAGTTTATCCTACCCTATCCTTTAATTTCGAGGACAAAATTTTCTAAGGAGGGAAGATTGTGAAACCCTTATTTTCAATTTATTGGATTTTGCCAGTTGATGATAATTAATTTAGTTATTATTATTTATTAGTATTATTATATATTATTACTATTATTATTATTATTATTTAGTCGGATTTAGGAAAAAAAATATTATTTTAAAATTATCGTTGATTTTTTATTGTGGCCCTGCCCCGATCCCGAGTCAGGACTCCGAACCCGAGTTCGAACCCGATTCGATTTTCTGAAACCCGATCCCGATCCAATTCTTTTATTTTTGAAATCCTAGTTAGGATCTAGTATTAATTATTATTTATAAAAAAAAATAATAAGTCATTTGGCTTGGTCACTCACGACCAAGCCAGCAACCCACTCTCCCTATTCTTGAGCAACCCACTCCCCCCTATTCTTCAGCGTACCAATTTTTTCTCCCCCTCACTCGTTTCCACACTATTCTCCTCCTCCTTCTCCTTAAGAACACACCACCACCACCACCACCACCACCACCTCTCCCACTACTCCATACTCTCTTTCTTCTTAACCAACTCTCAACACCACCACCACCCCATTTCACTTTTTCCCAAAACCCATCTCCCAAGCCGCTCCCCCTCCAGAGCTCTCCCCGCGCGCGCTCGACCCCGCTCCCTGCGACCGCCCGCGCCCTCCGGCCTCCGGCCTCCGACGGCCTCGCCACTTCCGTCGTGCACCGCCTCCCAAGGTCGCCTCCCGCGCGCACCTCCGGCCTCTGCCGACCCCGGCGCCCTCCCGCACGCCGCCTCCGGCCGCGTCCAGCCTAGGCCGCGCGTCCCCGGCCGCCCTCCATCGCCGGCCAGCAACCAGCGCGCCTCCTGCGCCCCCTCGCCGAGCTTTCCGTGTTTCTGCGGGTCCCCGATCTCCAGATCCGCTGTCCGGTTTATTTTCGTGCTTCCCGCGGTTCCGATTTTCGCTGTCCAGCACTGTCCGATCTCCCGATCCGCTGCCCGCGTATTTCTTTCTCCCATTTTCATCTGAGAGCTCTAGCCGAGCAATCCGAGGTATACTTCCGTGTCCCCGTGTCCCTTCCGTAGTGTCAGTGATGATACGGTTCACGATCCCGTCCCGGGATTCGGTTGCGTTTTTGGCTTCTTTCGGATTCCGAACTTTCCTTCGGAAAGATTATATGGTTTGTTGTCTGTGAGAATTCCGAGTTTAGTTTTGGAATTTCCAAAACTGGCACATTTGGGTTTTGTGATCTTTTTTCTAGTTGTTTCCGTGGTATTTTCGGGTTTTCCGAAATGTATTTCGGAAACGTTCTGTGAATGGGATTTTTCATATATTTTGGAAATTATTTTCAGTAGGTTTTCCTGGTTTGGGATAATTATTTTGGTGTTTGTTGGCATTTTTCCAGTATTGGGTTGTCCCAGTTATAGAGGAAATGTTGCCCAAATTTTCTTAAAAAGTTTTGAAATACTTTCCAAAACCAGTTATTTTGCAAAGGAATTATTTAGTTGATTTTTGTTTTTCGGGCGACGACCGTACCGGTCTGTGGCCCTAGCAAAATGCAAACGAAACCGGTATTGTCCGGACATTGAGGCATTAGCTAAAAATGATATTTTGAACCAAGTCTGAGACGCATTTAATTATTATCTTTAATTTATAATTATTATTTTCAGAACGGGTACTGCTGTTAGTATTTTTGGTGCAGGACTTCGGCCTGCTGAATGGACCGCTTCCCGGCGTTCAGGATTCACCCGAGTTTTATTATTACTCTTAAAATTTATTTATATAAATAGTTGTAAGGGCATAAGCCCAGTTTTCTATTTTTCTTTGCTGCGACTCTGTATTGTGTAGCATAGCTTTTCTTTATTTTCTGAGTTATTGTTTTGGCTTTAACCGCGTAGATTATTAAAATGAGTATTTATTTTTAAGGTTTTCTCACAGTAAATAAATTAGTAAAATTACAAGTTTGTTATTTAAACAAATTCACGTTCTTCTCATCTAAAAAAAGTATTAGTTTTATATATGATATTACAAAATACAAAGTTTTGCCAAATTAACCGATAATTGCCATTTTTTTAATTAATCAATAACCGGCTTATTTTAATTAAATAACAACGAACGTAGAATTGCGACGTTAGACGATTTTCGGTAGATTAATTAATAAACTTAAAACCTGACAAGGGTCTACTTCTAGAGATTATAACTAGCACACCTAGAATGGCTTCATTATTGTTCTAAGCCAAGGTTCTCAACTGTAGGATCTCGGAGACGAACCTGACATCCTCCTCGGTACCAACATTCTCGATCCATCCAATTAACAGAGGCAAGTTACGGTTATGTTTTCTTGTATTTTATTTAGTAATTGTCTAGCTGCATGTTTAAACCACATCGCTACACGGGACCCTCTCCAAGGGTTCAAATATTGATTGTGGGGATTGGGAGAATAGTGTAACGTTTATGGCCAATACCCCCCCAATATTGCAAGATTGTGCGAGCTTACCCCTCTTACACACGGGGTTAAGCCGTATTGCGTCGCTAGGACGCTATTGTATAACCCAAGCCAGTCATAGACGATTACACATTCAAATCACATTGTTTTTAATCGTAGAATTACCGTATAGATGTTGAAACATTCCAGTTCTTTCATTCCAGTTGTACTTTTCAAATGTTGAAACATTATTTTAAAATTTCCGTATATTGAGTTGTGACAAATGTATAGATGTTGTTGAGAATACCTGCATTATAGAACAACTTAATGCCGCCGTCTCACAACGGTGCAGGCTGGACATGATCCGGTTCGACCCAATTATTTGGGATCGGGTCGTGACAGCCATAATTGAAGACTCAGCTATGACAAGCATTTTTGCGTGCTGTAATTGAAAACTCATTTACGGCTTGCATTTTTGCGTGTTGTAATTGAAGATTCATTTACGACGTGCATTTTTGTGCGTTGTAAATGAAGGCTTATTTACGGCATGTATTTTTGTGCGTTGTAAATGAAGTCTCATTTACGGCATGCACTTTTGCGCGTTGTAATTTTAAGCTCATTTACGACATACATTTTTGTGAGTTGTAAATGATTGTAATTGTTTGTCAAAAAAATTAGTTACCCTCGTAACAATTTTTTCCCCTAACAAATAGTTTTCCTCTCAAATCTGAATTTCAAGAAAATGTAAAAAATACTTTCCCACCTATGTTTCATTCTCCCTCTTATTTTTGCATTTCCCTCATTATGTTTTCATTCAAATTACCTCCCACCTACAACAACAACAAAAATCTTTCTAAAAAATTTAAAAAAAAAAATCATTCTTGAAAAATGAAAAAAAAATCAATTTTCAGTAAAATGAAAAAAAAATAAAAAAAAACCAAAAAAGTAAATAAATAATGATTTTCGAAAAAATGGTGTAGAAAAATTATATTCTTAAGGGATATAAATAACATTTTCTTCAATTATAAATATTTCTGAAAAATTACATTTCCAGAAAAATTAAATTCTCGATTACATTTTCCTTGTGAACGAGATTTTTTTACTTTCAAAGTAATTAATTCCCTATTACATTCCCATGTTTGGTGACTATATTATTATTCTCACAAAAAAATTAAAAAATGACAAAAAAAATCGAAAAAAATAAAAATAAAAAGAAATAATGAAACAAAAACAAAAAAAGGACAAAAAAAAGAAGAAGAAAATGACAAAAAAATGATAAAAATCAAAAAAGAAGAAAAAAAAAAGGAAGAAAACTAATAAAACAACCAAGAAATGACAGAAATAAAAAAATGACAAAAAGACAAAAAAACCAAAAAGGACAAAAAAGACAAAAAAAAAAACACTACAAAAAGATAAAAATGACAAAAAAACGAAAAGAAGAATAAAAAGTAACAAAAAAGATAAAAGCGACAAGAAAGGACAAAGAAAGGACAAAAAAGACCAAAAAGACAAAAAAAAAAACCCCAAAAATGAATAAAAACAAAAAAAAAAGATAGAAACGAATCAACCAAAAAGGGGAAACATGATGAAAAACGATAAAAAATAAAAAAAGACGTTAAAAAACAATCAAAAAAATTAAACAAATTTTTTTTTGCCCAAGAAAAAATATATATCCACCTATTCTTAGTTCCCGGAAATAGGATTCCCATGTTTTATGGGTAAATTATTTACCTGTGTATTCTTAGTTCCCGAAAATAGATTTTTTATACCACAAACAAACATGGTAACAAATTTTCACCATAATTTTCTCAGGAATAAGAAAAAATACCGCATATCAATCTTAAAATTTTCAGATTCCCACACAAATTTTACACACTTCTTTTTCATTTTCCTTTTATATTTTTATTTTCCTCTTAAATCTTTCGTTTCAAAACTATGTTTCAATTTTTCATACAATTTTTTAGGTTCTAGCACAAATTTACACATTGTAATTATTTTCATTTCAAAACATTCCTGTATATATATTTATTTTCCTCATATTTTTTCATTTCCTTCTTTATGTTTTCATTCAAGTATTCATTTCCCACAATGCACTTATAATTCAAATTTCAAGTTCTCGTTTTCCGCACTTATTATTCAAAATTTCAAATTTTTTACTTCCCTTATGCACTTATTATTCAAATTTTCATTTCCCTCTTATATACTTCACCAACCACCCCATATCTTCACCCCGGCGAAGCTCCGTAGCCTCTGCTTGCGCCCGAACGCGCCCTGGGTGCCATGTCGCCTCCAGCGACTACGACGGGGTCGTCACCGAGTACGACGTGGAGAGCAAGATGGTCGTGAGCGAGCGCGACGAGCATAACGACCGTATGGTCTAAAGCATCGACTACTCGACGGCCGTCGGTTTTGGCACGTCCGGCTCTGACGATGGTAGGGCGTAGATATGGGATCCTCGGTGTGGTGCTGCCTTGTCCGTCATGCATGTGGGTGCATCCGTTTGTAGCCTGGAGTTCAACAAGACGACAGAAGGAGGCCGGTGACTCCTGGGACCGACGGGCACCACAGGCTATGGGAGCTGGCAAGCGGGAAGGAGGTGAGGGCCTACAGAGGCTATGCGAATGCGAGAAGCTTCATGGGGATGTTGGTTTGGAGGAGAGAGGGATTGATCGGGTGCGGTTTGGAGAGCAACAAGGTGTTTATTTACGACCATGGTCAGGAGGAGAGTTCATGAGAGTGGTGGTGTAGGTTTAGGTTCTGGTGTTCATGTGCTGCAATCATGTTCTGTTGTATGGGTTATTGAGCCATTCGAATTTGAATCAATATGTTTCTTTGAAAGTATTTTGTTTTGGTCCCTCTTTTGAAATAGAGTTCCTCAATGTTTACTAGGACCCTCTAAATAAACTTTTGCCTATACTTGGTTTGGATATTGTCAAATTTAACCTGGGCAGTTGTTTTTGTAAATTATTATCATAAATAACTGCTTTTATAAATTGTTCTCATAAATTAGAGACTGACATAATCTAATTAAATTGAAAGGGTCATTTACCATGTTTGAATGCGCGTTGTAAAAAGATGGAGATGTTCATTTATATGATTCGAATGCACGTTGTAAAAAAGATGGAGATGGTCATTTACAACGTTCGAATGTGTGTTGTAAAAAGATGGAGATATTCATTTACAACATTCAAATGTGCGTTGTAAAAATGATGGAGAGGGTCATTTACAACATTCAAAAGCGCGTTGTAAAAAAGAGGATCATTTACGGCATGGTCTTTTATGGCACCAAAATGTACGCCGTAAAATATCTTTTACGGCGTGTTAAAGAGACCCGCCAACAGTCAAGTTTTTAGTGAACTTCTGAAGGATAGATATCTTATTTATGATTAGTTCTTTTCTTTCCTATCCTCCATCCATCTATTTTATTTAGTTATTCACTAGAGCAATTATGATGTTGATCCGGGGCAAGTGTTCAGATCTATTATGACATAACGATTAGGTGCCCAACGGACATTTATTTTTTTTTTATCTTTTCCCGGCGTGATGAAAAAACTATTTTTTTTGCAACCTAGTCTATTGTATTTCTATCTGAATCTATAAGTTTCTATCTGAATATAGAAAGAAGTGCCTATATGGATCCACTTTCTTCATAGAGCATAATATCTGATTATTACAAATAACAAGATCTGATTCATTAGAATCAATAAGAGACATCGCATTTTTCTTGTAGATGTTATTTTTTTACCGGGTACATCGGGTATTCCATGTTTATGTACTTTATCGTGTGCATCGTGTACTCCTTGTATTTGTGTCATTCATGTGCTCTCATGTACTATCATGTGCTCCATGTGAAAATAATAATCGTGTATGTAATATATCATGATCGGATCCTTATGTATTGATTGGGACGGGAGAGTAGAAGTGGTTATGTGATTAAATCCCCTAGTGTACTCATGTTTATGTCGATTATACCTTCACGTATAATCGAGTTACCGTAGATTACTCATGTGCAACCTAAACCAATCATATAACTGTCTTGTGCTCTAAATCACTTATATTTATTGTAGTTTACATATCCTCTGTACTATTCATGTACTCAGTTTTCTTATCTGTATTTCATATACTCCTGTATTTCCATTACAACATGTCATGTATATGCTATATTGCTAGTTCTATATTTTCTACCATGCAATAACACTACTTTCAGAGCTATGTTCTTCGCTCCAATCCTGACTGGATATGTTGACAAATTTTACAGAGGACTTGGAGGAATTCTGCAGTACTTATTATGGCGCAGACTTAGACGACACTTGCGACCTGGATCACGGAGGATCCAGCTAGCCTGGAGGAAACACTAGTAGTGCCTAGATTAGAATGCTAGGACATTTACCTGGATTTGCCTCCAGTCATATTCTGAGATGTTATTATTTCATATACTATTTTGGGATGTGTTGATAACACTTAGACTTATTTCTATATGACTTGTATTACACATTTGACATCTATCCATTCCATATTGTGCTATATTTCTTCCTTAGCTATTGTGATTGAGTTGTATCTTTCTGAGATTGTCCTCCGTATGGAGAGTATGTATTTGATAGGTACAATATACTGTGTTATAGTAGTTGTTGAGGCCTAGAACAGCGTTCTAGCGCCGACACTACGGCGTAAACTGGACGTACCCACGATCTCGTACCCTTACACCAGGTGCGGGTCGTGACAGTATTCTCCAGCCAATATTAAGAATCGGTCTGAAGACGGACCCGTCCAGGACATTGGGTTAGGTCAAATTGGTCTAACATATGGGTTGGGTTAGGTCAAATTGGTCTAACATATGGGTTAATCCTGATTGAACCAGTTATATAGGCTTACAATCTTACATTAAATATATATTGCATATTATACAACTACACAGTTTTGTATGTTTATCATAGTAGGATTCGTCAAGAAATAAACATATTAACTTTGATACAGATGTAAAATCCAAAACAAAAGTAAAATAATCAGGATCAAACCAGTTCAAAATCCAATTGGATATGATGGTTCGGTAGTCTGGTCGGTCGGGTCTATTGACCGCATTTTTAAAAGTGGTTCACGTGTTAACCGGTTCATCATGCCTGAATCTTAAAACACCGGCTCCAATTTATATATAATGTGTGTTTAATCCTATATGCCTAATTTCATTAACCTTTTTTTGATGTATGGCTCTTGGTTGATCTTGTGACCTAGAGGCCAAATAATATGATGATATCAAGCGTGGACACTTCCTTGTATTTCTTAGTCAATTGTTTAAATTGAAACTCCTATATAATTTTCTATCAAGTTGTAATACTTGCTGTGCATCATTTGGAGCTAGCGTTATCTAATTTTTGTTGTATGCATGAATCTCATCACTAAACTGTACTATAACACTACAATGTTCTTCATTTTTTTGTATTCTTCGACAGTCTTAAACTGCATCAAGTCATAGAGGAGGCAGAAAGAATGAAAGAGAGGGGCCTTCTCGCTCATTAAATTAATATTACTACTAACGACACTAGAAAAGTTATTCGGACTGACCAATTTGTTTTATATAAATTTGTCATTTAAAAAAATTTACTAAGCAGTTGTTCGCTACATAATGTAATGTCAAAAAATTTGACAGTTCCGAATGAACAACACAGTACCATTTCTTGACTTAATCCAAATTTTATGTTGGACTGTCAAAATTTTTTGACAATTAAATTTATTGGTAGAACTGTCAAAAATTTTGACTGTCCTAAAAAAATATGTTATTCACTTAGGACTGTCATAATTTATGACAGATGGACAGTTCCTTAATAATTTCTTAAATAATAAATTTATATAAAAAAATTGACAATTTTGTGTCACTTTTGTAGTACCATGATTAATACTCTCCCTCGTTTGGTTCGCGGAAAGGAAATGAAATCAATTCCTTGTTCATTTTCTTTCCTTTGAAAAATTATAAATTTCGTCCATTTTTTTTCCGTGTTTGAAAAGGCCAAAAAAATTAAGAGAAAAAATAAATACCTAGAGTGGGAAACTGAATCCCTAAGTGGATGAAGGGAACTACTTTTCTTCCAATTTTTCCCCCTTGAAAATCAATTTCTTTTCTAAATATTTTTTTGGCATCCAAAAACACTGGAAAAAAAATATAATTTCCTTTTCTAATGCAATGATTCTGTAAACCAAACGTGGCCTAAATTGAATTCTTATCACTTCTTGCTAGGGATGGCAACATGAAGGGTAGGGATGAGGGACCATATCCTCTATTCTCATCTTCGAGTAGTATTTGAATCCTCATCCCCGTCCTCATTTTCCGTGAGTAAAACTTTGATACCGAAGGGGGTATCAAAGTTTTGATACCCCCTATGTATGACAAGCGGGACCTCCTCAATATTTATGTATATATATATGTTTACACATTTTACGAAGAGGGAGGGGCCCACATGTCATACATAGAGGGTATCAAAACTTTGATACCTCCTTCGGTATCAAAGTTTTCTCCATTTTCCGTCGGATTCAATTTTTACCCATCCTCATCCCCGTTAAACAATGCATTCTCCGTCCCCATCCCGTTAACACTTTCGGGGTCGAATTTTCTTGTCTGTTAAAAAAATTGTATGGACATTATAAACTTAAAAAATTATTTTTATTCCAAAAATGATACAAGACATATTAATAAAATATGGTTTTCATCTACATCCCCATTCTCATCTCCATTTTTAGGGTCCGACTATTGACACCCCATGTATTTCTAAGGACACCCCATGTAACTTAAGTGAAAAAATAGATTAATGTGTAAAGACGTAAATGACCCTCCACTTTCTCTCCCCAACCCAAAGCAAAACCCCTCCACTTTCAGGGATATCCACTTCTGAGTACACCCCACTTTCTCTCCCCAACCCAAAAACCCTCCACTTTCTCTCCCCAAGCAAAAAACCCTAAATTCTTCTTACTTTGAAGGAAGTTAAAGGAAGTTGAAGAAATCATAATGGAGGGACGAAATGCAGATGAATCTTCCAAGGTACGTTCCTCTTTTGTTGAATTTTTTCGTTTGTAATCGTGTGATTCGGTTTTTTTTTGAAAAAAAAATTCAGAATTCGTGATCTGTTCGACCTGGACAAGTCGAACAGATCAACAGATGCTCGACCTGTAAGAGCCGAACATATAACGTTTGCCCGACCTGCTCTGGTCGAACAGTATGGGTTTGTTCGACTCTGACAGGCCGAACAGTTTAAGTATGCACGACCTGCTATGGTCAAACAATATTAGTTTTTTTTTCACCTTATTCAGTTGTTAAATTTTTTCACTGTAGGAAAACACTTCAAATGACAATGAAATTAACACTGAAATGAGCATTATCAGGCATCCAATGTTTGAAGAACAACGTAATTTCTTAGACGAATTTCTTACGGATGCGTTATTTGAGAATCGTGAATCTTTGGTGAATTGGGTACGTACGGTAGGAAACCGTCATAATATGGTTATTTTGGTTAAACGATCGGATAGCGGAGATGGAAGGCGAGCTCGAGTAATTTTGGGTTGTGAGCGCGGTGGTAAATATCGGCAGAAGAAGCCAAAAGTCGATGAAAAAAATTCGACTAACATTGCCAAGAAGTCGAGACGTGAAAGGCTTACGGGCACGAAGAAATGTGATTGTCCATTTCAGTTGAAGGGAGTGCAAGCCAATGACGTAGGACAATGGTCATTGAGGGTTATATGCGGGTCACATAATCACCCACTGGGACGAAATTTGGTTGGACACTCATATGCCGGTCGACTGACCCCTGCAGAAGATCAACTTGTTAAAGACCTGACGAAGAACAATACAAGGCCAAAAGATATACTGAGCACGTTGAAAGATAGTTTTAGTGGGAATGAGTCAACATTGAAGACTATTTACAATGTTCGACATAAGCATAGAGTTCTCGAGCATGGAGGACTTTCTCAGATGCAATATTTCACTACTAAAATATGCTATATTAGCGACGTGTTTTAGCGACGTAAGAAAATAACGTCGCTATATATGTAATATAGCGACTCCCGTCATGTGACGTCGCAAATCGTCGCTAACTAGCGACGTTCAGCGACATTACATAAATTATGTCGCAGAACAGCGACGTTCAGCGGCAGAGTATTAATATATGTCGCCATATAATAAAATTTTGCGACGTTTAGCGACGTCTTTAGTTGACGTCGCTAAATGTTTTACGTAGGGCACGCTGTTTCCTTTTCCCCCTCACTCGAAAATTTCCAAAATTTTTAGAATCCCTTTCCCCCCCGCGACTCTCCCCCCACCCGGCGACTCTCCCCCCCCCCCCCCCCCCCCCCCCCCCCCCCGCGACTCTCCCCCCCGGCGACTCTCTCCCCCCGCCCCCGGCGACTCGCTCCCGCTCCGACGAGCTCCTCCTCCCCCAATCCGAGATCCTCCTCCTCTCCCTAGCTCCTCCTCCTCCTCCCTCTTCCTAAGGTAAACCCTAACCCTAACCCTAACTCCTCTCCCTCCTCCTCCTCCTCCTCCTCACACACACACACACGGACACAAACACACAGACACACACACACACGGACACACACACACACATACACACACACACACACAGACACACACACACTGACACAGATTTTATCATATTTTTCTTGTGCTCTTTTTCATATTATTATTCATGTGTTATTTATATGTTGTATCTCTTTACATGTATATATATATTTATATATATATTTGTGTGTGGTTGTATATTTATTTGGGGTTATGGTTGTGGGAATGTTGAGAGGTTTTGATTGTGGAAATCAATGAAAGGATGAGGAAATGATGGAGATTGAAGGAGGATAGAAGTGTGCTTATGGGGAGGGGGTTTTGGACAGCAACCAGCAGCCTGGGCTGCTGTTTTCAGCAGTTTTGGGGGGGGGGACAGCAGCTATATGCTGCTGAAATTTGCAGCAGTGTGCCCCCCACTTGACATTAGTTAGCCTACTTATTAGCCCATCCTTTTAGCCTATCTTTTAGCCATTAGTTAGCCTACTTATTAGCCTTTAGTTGGACACACACACACGGACACACACACACAGACACACACACACAGACACACACAGACACACACACACACATGTCACCTATATATATATACCTACATGTTATATATATGTGGTTATATATAGATATATGTGTGTGTGTCTCTTGGTATAATATTCATGTTGTAGTGTTGTGGTTATATTGTAGTGTGGTGATAGTGTGGGAATTGATAAATGGAATGGATGTAAGGATGATAGGAAGGATTAGTGGACCTATAATCCTATTTATATGTGTCCTATATATGCCTATATGTGTGTGTGTGTGTGTTAGCCTATATGTAAGCCTAGGTGAGAGCTTATGAGTGTGGTATCATGGGTGATATATGTGAGTGAGTGTGTAAGTGAGTTGTGTGGATGAGTGTGAGGTTAAATGTGTTAGATATAGGTTAGCATCTTAGGCCATATCCTAGTTAGATATGTAGTTGTTAGTATCCTAGAGTGTTAGAGCCTTGGTTTGGGATACCAAGTTGGGGTTAGAAATAGGATACTAGTTAGCTATTGGTATGTGTAGATATATATTAGATAGATAGTTGGATGGATAGGTGGATAGATGGATGGGGAGTAGAAGGGGAGCTGCTGCCCCCATTCCAGCAACAGCAGCAGCAAGAACAGCTGTTGTAGCAGCAGTTTACATCAGCAGTAGCACCCCCATGGCCCCCCACTTGTAGTGATTAGCACTAATGGGGGCAGGAGAGGTAATTATAGGAGTAATTAGATCTAGATCTAATTAGCACTTGGCTACAAGGCATATTCCAAGAATATTCTAGAGAATATTCCAAGTCTATTCTAAGGAATATAGCGACTCCTATCGTTTGAAATAACCACATCTTGGCTATTTGTTAAATAGATCGACCCTGAGCTCCCATGTTCAGTCGTGCCTTCAACATCATGTTCAAATGAAGGTGACAAGCAGCTGACTATGAAAAAATATGCCGTCTTGAGCTTCATAAAGAAATGCAAGATTACAAGCTCCTATGTAGTAATCTTGTATTTCTTTATGAAGCTCAATACGACATATTTTTCTATAGTCAGCTGCTTGTCACCTTCATTTGAACATGATGTTGAAGGCACGACTGAACATGGGAGCTCAGGGTCGATCTATTTAACAAATAGCCAAGATGTGGTTATTTCACAGAAGCCATGAATTACCGGGAAAATAGGAAACATCTCGTACTCCTCCCGTGAAATCGTTACCGGAAAAATAGGAAACACTTAGCAAACACTTAGACGTTAGCAAACATTGTTAATTGGTGTGTTCATCTTTGCAGAATTATTTCCAAATGGAGCTGAATTACTACTTGCAGAATCGTTCATGGATGTACAATCGTCGTCCTGAAGATATGTGTGGTGTGCGGGATGAATACATAGCGGGAGTAGAGCAGTTCCTGCAGTTTGCTAAGGCGTTCCCTCAGTACATGGACGGCACCAAAATTAAGTGTCCGTGTGTGAAATGTCATAACGTGAAATATTATCCAGAAGTGGAAGTGACATATCATTTGTACTCGAGGGGTTTCACGCCTAATTACTATCAGTGGACCGCACACGGAGAACTTGTGTCGTTAGCATCAGAGCCGGAGCCTTATGTTGAGCCGTATATGCATGCGGGACCTAATTTTGTTTCAGATAATCATGCATACGACGACGGGTGCGTGTTCACCGTTGGAGGTGGTTACAAGACTTTTGAGCATTAAGTCAGATTTTAACATGTCGCAAGAATGCTACAACCGAGTGCTGGAGTTGATTATAGAGATCTTGCCGGCGGGTGCTAAGTTACCTAAAGACTTCTACCGGTCTAAGAGGATGGTGAGATCGCTCTGGATGGGATACGAGAAAATCGATTCTTGTCGCAATGGGTGCATGCTGTACTACAAAGACGACAAGGACGCAGATGTGGGCAGATTTTGTGGTGCTGATCGCTATAAGCCAACTAGTACAGGAAGGTCTACCGGTGCAAGAAGACCGACCGATTCAATGCACTACCTGCCTTTAACGCCGCGGTTGCAAAGATTATTTATGGTGAAAGAGACGGCCGAAAATATGAGTTGGCACATGCGAGAACAGATTGAAGGAGTGTTGGATCACCCATCCGATGGAGAAGCGTGGAAGCACTTTGATCGAGTGTATCCTGATTTTGCTTCAAATCCATGTAATGTCAGGTTGGGGCTATGTTCTGACGGTTTTACTCCTTTTGGTCTTTCGGGATCCCAGTATTCGTGCTGGCCTGTGATTGTCACTCCATATAACCTACCGCCTTGGATGTGCATGAAGACCGAGTACATGTTTCTAACCGTTATAATTCCTGGTCCGAACAATCCCAAGAGGAACATTGATGTGTACTTACAGCCTTTGATAGATGAGTTGAATCAGTTATGGGAAGTAGGCGCTAACACGTACGATGTTTCCAGGAAGCAGAATTTTCAGATGAAGGCAACCCTTATGTGGACCATCAACGACTTTCCGGCATATGGAATGTTATCTGGATGGAGCACTCATGGACGTCTCTCATGTCCGATTTGCATGGACCGTACTAAGGCTTTTCGCTTGAAACACGGAGGAAAACCGTGCTTCTTTGATTGTCATCGACAATTTCTGCCAAAAGATCATCCGTTCAGAAGGAACATGAATGCATTCCGTGCCGGCGTTGTAGAGAAGGGTGATCCACCGCCAAGGTGGTGCGGAGCCGCGATATGGGAGGAGGTTAGAGATTTTTCAAGTGCTATCGAAGATCCTACAACTGGGTATAAGTGCGATGAATTTGGTAGAGATCATAACTGGACAAAGAGGAGCATATTCTGGGATCTGCCATATTGGAGTACCAATCTGATCAGACATAATCTTGATGTCATGCATATTGAGAAGAATGTGTTTGATAACATAATTAATACTGTGATGGACATAAAGGGAAAAACGAAAGACAATCCCAAGGCCAGGTTGGACTTAGCAGAAATATGCAAATGCCCTGCGTTGCATTTGATAGAGCAGAATGGAAAACAGTTCCTGCCGAAGTCGATCTTCTCACTGGACAAGGAGGATAAAGTGAGACTTTGTCGGTGGATCCAGGGCCTAAAATTTCCAGACGGATATGTGTCAAATCTGAGAAGATGTGTCGATCCGAAGGAAAATAAATTGACGGGTATGAAGAGCCACGATTGTCACGTATTCATGGAGAGGTTAATTCCGATTGCATTTCGGGAATTCTTACCGCAGGCAGTTTGGGATCCATTGACGGAGCTTAGCATATTCTTCAGGGACCTTTGTTCTAAAAAATTGCTCGTTGATCGTCTAGAAAAGCAAGAGAAGGACATTGCGGTAACACTGTGCAAGCTAGAGAGGGTGTTCCCTCCTGGATTCTTCGACTCTATGGAGCATTTGCCGATTCATTTATCCTATGAGGCACGTGTTGGTGGACCCGTCGAATATCGATGGATGTACCCGTTCGAGCGACATTTGAATCACCTAAAAAGAAAGGTGAAAAATAAGGCACGGGTCGAGGGTTCTATTTGTGAAGCCTATGTTCTCGAGGAGATTACAAACTTTTGTTCGATGTATTTCAAGCCTCATGTTGCAACTAATAGAACGAGAGCTTCCAGAAACGACGACGGAGATCATGAATGTAATGATACAATACTGAAGGTATTCAATGCTTCAGGAAAGCCGTCGGGTAAAATGAAGAAGAGATATCTGAACGATGATGAGCTAAGGGCTGCTCAGGTGTATGTATTACTCAACTGCGATGAGGATGAAGTAGAGAAGCTGGAGGGGTAAGTAATTAATACGTTTACATTATTTTAATAGTGTTGATTATTAGACTATTACATTAATTGAACGATGTTGTTTTCAGCATATTTAATGATGAAGTGAGGTCAGGTAGGCCACACATAACAGAAGAAGAACTAGAACAAGAAATGAGGCGTTATTTTCCATCATGGTTGAGTGCATATGTAAGACTTGAGAACTCTGTAATTACCTTTCAGTATATGCACGACGATTGAGAATGAGCTTAATTTATTTTTTCGTGGTATTTAGGTCGATAGTCCATACGCAAGACTTGAGAATGAGTCTATTAGAACGCTAGCCAAGGGACCAATTTATGCTGCAAAAATATGGCCAAGCTACTGTGTTAATGGGTTCAGGTTCAGGTCAACAACTTGCCCGATCAGAGACAACTTTGTGGATCTCGACTCCACCAAAAACAGCTGTTTGTGTATCAGATCTTCGAACTACAAAGATGTTGATGCGGGCAACGATTTCTACGGCATCCTACGGGAGATTGTGGAGCTGACATATAGTTATGGAATAGAGCCTGCTAAGATTGTGTTATTCAGGTGTGATTGGTTCGATCCGATTGAAGGTCAAGGTTGGAAAGTAGACAAGCACGGTCTTGTGGATATAAACTATCGGCGTCGATATCAAGCCTATGAACCATTTGTCCTATCAAGTCAGGCTCAGCTCGTGTACTTCACACGTTATCCTAAACGGGGAACAACAAGGTCGGACTGGTGGGCAGTATGCAAGACCAAAGCTAGAAATACCTTTGAGGTTGACGATATAGCTTATCAAGAGGATGAACTACCTCTTGTAACAAATAATATAGAAGTGGACAATACGGAAGTTCCTCATTACACATCTAATTGTGTAGAAAAAGTAGAATTATCCGAAGAGGAAGATGCAGCTGAAAGTGAAGATGTAGAGGAGGAGGAAGAAGAAGAAGAAGAAGAAGAAGAAGAAGAAGAAGAAGAAGAAGAGCTAAACGAACAAGATGAATTTTTAGAAGAGGATTAAATATGTACGACGCGGAGGACGTCGCGGAGGACGTTATCTTTAGTGACACTTTTGTGACAGATATTTTCCAAAAATCTGTGATGTATTTAGTGACACTTTTGGAACTATGATATTTTTCAAAAATCTGTGATGTATTTAGTGACACTTTTGGGACTATGATATTTTTCAAAAATCTGTGATGTATTTAGTGACACTTTTGGGACTATGATATTTTTCAAAAATCTGTGATGTCTATCATATAAATATGTTATTATCAGGTATGGCAGGAGGACGACGCGGAGGACGTCATCATACGAGTCAGTCCCGTGTGCCTCGGAATAGGGAGGCAGATTCCGTACCCTCATCCTCATCTCCGAGTACGCCAGTGTACAGTACTGTTCCCGGTCCATTACCGGGACAGGGCAGTTCCAGCAGGTTGGCGACTGATCTTCCCTCGTCGTCCAGCATTCCACCATCGTCGTCCAGCATTCCTCCGGCGTCCAGCATTCCTCCTGCGTCCAGCACTCCTCCTGCCGACGCCCAGCATATGGAGGACGGGGATGAGACTGATCCTGACCAGGCAGGAGGTGATAGCGACCCTCCATGCGCTCCACCGGGCGAGACGCGGATGGAGATTTGGACGGACGGGCCTACGAAGTAAGTTAATTAGTTAATATATATTTCTCAAATGATTATATGTACATATATATTCATGAAATTTATTATTTTATAGATATCGGCCTCCTGCAGTACAGAGAGCGCTGGGAAGATTTCTGAGGGAGAACTATGGTGGACCTTGGATTAACTACTCAGATGCTCCCGCCGATAGGAAGGCCTTTTGGTTGGCCCACTTCAAGGTAAAAAATTTGTTTATTTTTAAATTTTAATAATCATTTTTGTATATTATACAAGTTTTCTATTTGACTTCTCGTAGAGGACCTACTTCTATCCACCACACCGGGCGGCAAAGATCGAGGGCCAATTTCCTGCCGTCGCAGGCAAGCTCATTCGTGATGCGATCCGCGACCAGAAGGATCGTGACCACGCCGGAAAGCCGATCCAAGGTTGGATCACGCCAGAGCAGTGGACTGCGATGAAGGCTAGATTCGCCGAGGACGGGTACCGGGAGCGGTCTGAGAAGGCCAAGATGGCGCGGTCGAGCGCCGGTAAGTGGTGTGGTGGCTCCATTCCTATGACGGAGCATTTTCGTCGTCTGGTACGTTTCCTATGACGGACATCATTTTATATATAGTTGGAAAGAATGTTTAATACTAATAATAGATAAATATATATTTTAACAGGTAAAAAAGGGTGAGGACCCCAACATGGTGACCGTCTTCCTGGTCACCCATCGGAGGGCTGGGGAGTTCATTGATGAGAAGGCGACGCAGGCATATGTACGTTCTATCCTTTATATTAATTTACTATAACAGAAAACAGGAAAATAGATATCAATATAGACTTTAGCAAACACTTAGACGTTAGCAAACATTATTCTAGGCCAAGTTTCTTCGGCTACAAGAGGAGGCGGCGGCTGCTGCTGCTGCTGCTGCTGCTAGTGCGCCAGCAGAGGGAGGGGCTGGTACTTCCTTCCAGCCGCCTACAGCTCCATCGCCGGACGACCTCTGGATGACCGCCGTTGGTGGTCTTCAGAAGGGTACGTACTACGGTACGGGATCCTACGGCGCCTATTTGGCTTCAGAGTCATCCCGGGCCCCCTCTGTCAGTGCGCAGTCTCCAGCTTCGCAGGCGTCATCACAGGCGCATGATATTGCTCGTCAGCTCCAGGAGCTGCGTCGCGAGTTGCAGCAGCAGATTTCTGAGGCAGCTGGGGCAGAGCGACGATCCGACGATCACCGGACGATTTGATGCGATCGAGCGCAGTATGCAGGATATGATGACTCTGCAGCAGGCTACAGCTGCTAACTTGCACACGCTCACCGAGTCTACGCAGCGCACAGAGCGTAGACAGGTCGAGCTGGAGGGGACGCAGATCGCCATGTCTGCCACACTCAATCAGGTACAGACTTCGCTTGAGGAGAGTAGTCGGAGGATGGTGAGTGCCCTGGCTGTGCATGCTGAGCGACTGCGAGAGATAGAGCAGCGTCCTCCCGGTCCATCGACGGCGCCGACTCCAGACGTTTCACTGCCTCCGGACGTTGCACAGCTCACACAGGAGCAGTACGATATCATTTTATCCCAGATGCGCAGCCGGGGTCCTTTGTGATGTCTTTTTTATTATTTGTTGTTGATACACTTGTTTCTCTGTTTGTGAGACTCTTATTTGTGGTTGACTTGTATTGGTTGAGATACTTCTTTCTCTGCTTGCGAGACTTTTATTAGTTGTATTGGGTGATGATATTGCTCCATCGTCTTTTATTGGTTGTATTGCTTGTTAGACTTTTATTGTTTGTAGACTTTTATTGATTGTAAACTTTTATTGGTTGTAGACTTGTTTTGCCATTTATCTGCGACGGGGATGACGAATATACCTACGCTGGGTTATAAGCGATGATCCGATATACAAAGGAGGTGCTGCCCAAATTTTAAAAAAATATAATGTGTATTTTTGTGATGATGTGTGTCTGTGTTTACAGTGAATGTGAAACACAGACACACAGCATAACAAAAATAGCAATTATTTTTTTTAATTTTTTTATACAATCTGCGACGTATAGCGACGTTCTGCGACGTCTAGCGACGGAGATAGAACGTCGCTATACGTCGCTAACTTGCGACGTGATGTCGCTATACGTCGCTAAAGTGCTGATGTGGGATATCATCATATCTTTGTCGCTAGACGTCGCTAAAGGGCGGACGTCGATAACTTTGTCGCTAGACGTCGCTAACGTGCTGACGTGGCTGACATGCCATGTCATCATATCTAAAGTTCAATGCGTCGCTAAGTTGTCGCCCTACGTCGCCAATCTGGCGACATACTCTATAGTCGCTAGACGTCGCTAATTTTGCGACGTCTAGCGACGAGTTAGCTTTCGTCGCAAATAGCGACGAACTGCGACGAATTGGTCATCTGCGACAAGCCATTACGCGACGTCATATTTTCGTCGCTAAATCCGTCGCAGTTTATGTTTAGCGACGGATTTTCCTCATTTAGCGACGTATTCTAACGTCGCTAATATGGGGTATTTTAGTAGTGTTTGTTGGGAAAATTGGAGTCGAAAAAGTACTACTATCTGACTAGGAGATGTGAGCAAACCGATCGAATGAAGGATCTTTTTTATGCTCACCCGACTAGTGTGGAATTGTTGCGTGCATTTCCATATATTATATTGATGGATTGTACATACAAGACTAACAGATATAAGATGCCACTTTTGGAAGTGGTAGGCGTTACTTCCACAAATATTACATTTTCAGTGGCATGTGTTTATATGGAAGCAGAGCGAAAAGACAATTATATATGGGCACTTAGTACGCTTAAAGGATTAGTGGACCAATCATTCTTACCCAAGGTAATTGTGACTGATCGTGAGTTAGCACTAATGAATGCCATAAGCGTTATTTTCCCCAGCTCCACTCACTTGCTTTGTCGGTGGCATAGTAGCAAAAATATTTTGGCCAATTGCAAAAAGATGTTTCGTACCAAGGAGAAGTGGGATAGTTTCAATAATTCATGGAATTCGTTGGTTCTTGCTGAAGACCAACCTAGATTCAATGAGTTGCTTAGAAGATTGAAGCAAGATTTCTCCGATTATCCGAAAGCAGTTGAGTATGCCATCAATAATTGGATAGAGCCCTATAAAGAAAGATTTGTTTCGTGTTGGACAAATAATGTCATGCATTTTGAGAACACGACAAGTAGCAGGTACGTGACTTGAAACAATACTTTGCATGTGTAAATGTTAATTATCTTACAAAGTATGAATCTCACTCTATAATTTTCATATTCACAGGGCGGAGAGTGCACATTCAAAATTGAAAAAACAATTGGGCACGAGTCAATCAACTTTTGAGATCTCATGGACAAGGATACACGACTTGCTGACAACGTCACACAACCAAATAAAAGCCTCATTTGAGATGTGTCTTAATGTTGCACCACATCGTTATAGTTCTCCGCTATTCAAGATTATCAGAGGATTGGTGTCTCATCATGCTCTTGGTAAGATTTATGAAGAGATGAAGGGTATAGAAACTACCGGAGTAGATCCTCTCCTTTGTGGTTGTGTGTTAAGAAGGACTTGCGGGTTACCTTGTGCACATGAACTTGCAGAGTTGAATCGGGATGGTCAGGTAATTCAGCTCGATATGGTTGACAAATTTTGGCGGAAGTTGGATTCTGAACCCTACAAAACAGACAGTGTAGCTGATGAAGATATCCGAAGCCGTTGGGTGGAGACCATGACTGATATTAATTCTAAGTTTGAGGCGGCTACCGATTCACAAAGGTTGTTGTTGCTGAAAAAAATACGGGAGATATCAGTTCCTTCAACATCTTCGTTGCTTGAACCGGTGGTCCACAAACGAGCTCGTGGTAGGCCAAGCAAAACGAAAATCTGCCATGCAAATTCGACGAAACGGAACCCAAGCAAATTCAAAATTGTAGAGTCTGCTGACGATAGTTGTTCTCCGTTGGATGAAACTATCATTGTCGGTGCTCACCCTTCGGCAAAACCAATGTTTTCTTCCATCCGAAGGAAAAAGGATCCGGTCCAACGCAAGTCCTCACGTAATGAACCCGATTTTGCATACATACAACAAGTTCCATCTCATTTCCATTCCTATGTGTTGAGTACGAAAAATGTACTAGGGGATGGACATTGTGGTTTTCGATGCATAGCCCATGCACTTGGGTTGGGGGAGGAATCCTGGCCGAAAGTTCGTACTGACCTGATTCAAGAGCTAACAAACTTGGGAGATTTATACGCTAGATGTAACTTGCTTAAGGGGTCTCCCGAAGATGTACGAGCAGCTTTGAATTATTTTACAACACCCATTTATGACAGTAAGTACTGGTGGTCATACCCAGATATGTACTACTTGGCGGCGTCGGCCTACAATATGGCCATCGTCCACATGCACAAGAACGGTTCCTCGTTGTTTCTACCTATGACGACTGAAGTTCCAACACTTCCTCAGCTTGTATGCATGGCATTTGTTAACGAAAATCATTTCATCTTGGTAAATTTTAGTACGAACATCATTTCATCTTGGTAAATCATTTGTTAACGTAAATTATAGTGACATGTTATGTTTTGTATGCAGGTAAATTTGGCCGAAGATGCACCGCTACCATCCATTATCACCAGGTGGTCTATTCTGCGTCGTCCATGTGCATCCGGTTGGGAGGATATCTACAAAGAACGGATCAAAAAGTATAAGGAAATTGTTGCATCCGGTAGCTCACATGTTGAGGATTTGGCCGATTAGCGAGGACGAAAAATTGTATTGAATTCCATGAACTTTATGAAATTGTATTAAATGCATGTGGACAGCTTGGTTCCATGAACGATCATGTATTTGTACCAAAAAATTTATGTATTGGTAACAAAAGTTGTGAATTAGTACTTTGGGATGATCTTCCATGTGAAAAGTTGTGAATTGGTACTTTGGGATGATGTATTGGTAACAAAAGTTGTGAATTGGTACTTTTGCAATTGAAATGTACTTGTACTTTTATTTTTTGACTGAAAATGTACTGCTCGACCACAATTGGTCGTCCAGGTTCATACTGTTCGACCACAACAGGTCGAAAACTTGCAAACTGTTCGACCTGTATTGGTCGAACAGTTTGCAATTGTTCGACCTGTTGTGGTCGAACAGTATGAACCTGGACGACCAATTGTGGTCGAGCAGTACATTTTCAGTCAAAAAATAAAAGGACAAGTACCATTTAACAAAGTAACAACCAACATTTCATACAACAAACATTTAACAACCAAATTTAACAACCAACTTTTATCAAGAATTTCAAAGTAACATTTAACAAAGTCCACCATTTTTAGTCAAGAATTTCAAAGTAACATTTAACAAAGTCCACCAAATTTAACAACCAACTTGTAATCAAGATTCACCACTTGTAATCAAGATTCACCACAAAATCTTAACAACCACATATTAACAAAAACCACATCAAAAAACATCTTAAAAACCACTTGTAGTCATAGTCTATGACCTACGACGACGCCTACGGCTTGGTTCCCTCCTAGAAGATTCAGGTTTTTCTTGGGGCTCGAGCTTTAGTGCACCATATGCGCCAATTATGGCTGTCTCTATGATCGACGGGTCTTGTGCCTCTTGATTGTCCATCAATTGCTGGTACGCCGGTTGTAGATATTCCAATGCATTTTTGATCATGCCCCATGGGTCTGGCCCTGTCTGGGTAGATGTAGTACCAGCGGCGCTAGAGACGTTATCTAGATTTTGGACGATAGGATGTGAAAACGTCCTATACCAAACCATATAATCATTTGTACACTCCCATGCAGGGTTGGCAGCTCTCCCACGGACTTCGGGAGACAGTACATGGCTGCGCCAGTATTGGAAGTAGCCTCCTAGAACATTGAACGCCAGCTTGTACTGCTGGCTTGTGCTTCCCCGACGGACCTCACTTGGAAACAAAGGATCGTAAGAAATTTTCTGTCGTAGCCCAAATTGCCGAAGGACACGGTCGGGATGATACGGCTCTACAGTGTTAAAGGTACGTATACATCCATGAAAGAAAGTCACGTCGTCGCGAGGAAAACTGTTCCTCATTCCGTGGTAGGGTGTCCAATTCACCTACATCATAAATTGAAACAATTAGTTATGGGTAGAACATAAGTTATGAGTAAATGGATAAATTAACACTCATATTGTGGACTTGAAGATTGTCCAATACCTCCCTGATGGATGAGACCATGTTGGTACCTGGTCCAGCATGGGGTCTATTGGCCCACCTCATAGCAAGTGGGTCCCCCATCTTATAGTTGACGTTATGTGTAGGCCTCGTGAAGGAAAAATACTCGAATATCCAGGCCTACAATACGAAAATATGAAGCATATTGGTCGTTGTATAACATTAAAAAAATGCATATCACAGGCTGAGATATAGATACCTCCAGTAAAGTCAAGTATCCACATATTTGGCAGACCCCACTCCGAGATGCTACTCCAAGCTGTCGGTATAAGAAAGCTAAAGCAGCAGCTCCCCAGGCATAGTCATTGACGTTGTTGATATTCTCTAAAAGGCTGAGAACTTTTGTATCAACACGTGTCCCACTTTTGTCAGAAAATATTGTGCATCCAAGTACGAACCATAAATATGCACGGACAGCACGCCTTCTTTTCGCATTATCCGTGCTACTGACGTCTGACTCAAATTTAGACCGGAGCCTCTCCATCCGGACCGAGCTACCTCTCTGGCCCAGAAGCTCAGTCTGTGCATCCCTTTCTGACACCCCCAACAACCTATTAATCATCTTCTTTGGCTCCTCCCGTCCCCTTGCTGACAATGGTTCAACCACTGGTAGCCCACTGACCGGGAGTCCGATGAGACAAAAAACATCATCCAACGTAATTGTCATCTCACCGAATGGCATGTGGAATGTGTTAGTCTCTGGTTGCCAATGCTCGAGAAACGCACAAATTAGATTCTTATTTGGCGTCTTGTACGAAACCGACCTTAATTTCGTAACTCGAGAGTTCCGAAGCAACTCGCTTATATTGCCTTCTAAATTCCATGTATCCATCTTGGTTGTGTGGCACCAACACCTCAATACGGGCCTCTCAATTCCGTTCCAAATCTCGTACGCCACATGAGTTTTGAAACTTGGAATAAGTCGGGGATCCTCAGGTCCACCGGGACAAGGGTCCGTCAAAATATCAGCGTCTTCTTCCTCTTCTTCATCTGTGCGCCGCTCTTCGTCTGCGTGGCCTTCTTCTTCGTCTAATTGGCCGGTCGTTTGAGTCGGAGCAACGACCGTAGCTTCTTCAAGACGTGCACGTTCTTGTTCTTCGGCACGACGTCTCCTAGCAGAAGCATGAGTGGCATCCCTCCGCCTAGTGTTTCCTGCAAATTTAATCAACAACCATAAATTACGGAGAAAAAATATGTTTTGCCTTCAAAATGTACTGTTCGACCAATAATTGTCGGACAAACCCATACTGTTCGACCAGAGCAGGTCGAACAAAAGTAAACTGTTCGACCAGAGCAGGTCGAACAGTTGTTGCATGTCCGACCGACCAGGGTCGAACAGGGCCGCGAATTCCAAAAAAAATTTCGAACTATTGTTTCGTTTTTGTCACAATCGATCGGTTTCGAAACATATACAGAGATCCTAAACGAAGATAGAAACTAATTTCGAACAAGATTACTCATCTACAGGTCGATTTGCGGAAATTTACCTTCCGATTGAACTTGTTTTCCTCTATCCATTGCGAAGCTGAACAAGGGAGAACTCTTCGACGAAGGGGAGGCGACCGGGCAGCGACTGGAGGGACCAAAGTTGGCTTCGGAGTGAGGAGAGTGGAGTGTTAGGGTTTTGTGAGGGAGGAGAGTGGAATGTTAGGATTTTGTGAGGGAGGAGAGTGGAGTGGAATGTTAGGGTTTTAGTGGGGTGTACTTAGAAAGCTTTGAGATGGGGGTGTAGAATAGGTAAGGATATTTTTGTCAAATATTGGGGTGTACTTAGTATTTTTATAAGCTTAATCAACTACATGTGGGATGTACTTAAAAATTAGGGTGTCCTTAGAAATACATGGGGTGTCAATAGTCGGACCCCCATTTTTAATCCTCAAATTTCCATCCCCATTCTCATCTCCGTCCCGTTCCCATCTCTATTCTTAAAAAAAATTCTTACTCCGACCGGAATTTGTTTAATCCTCGTCACAGTTTCCATCTTCATTTTTTAATTTCCAAATCCGTCTCCATTGAATAAAAAAAAATGGGGTATCCGCCGGATTCCGGAGGAATCCTCCATCCCTACTTCGTGCGCTCCCAAAGTCGGGCCTACTCCACTCCATTCCCAAAGTCGGTCCTACTCCACTCCATTATCATCATCATTGTTCATCATCCCTTTCCTCTCTTCCTTAGCTAGCTAGCTTGCTAGGCTAGGCTAGCTCTCCATTTCTGATCCTTCCTTCCTTCCTTCCCATCGATCCCATGGAGTTACTCTTCCTGCTGCTGCTGCTAGTCGTCGCCTCCACTGTGTTCCTTCTCCTCCACCGCCACCACTATTCCTATTCCTATTCCTATCGCCGGCGACGGGAGCACGGCCTCCTCCCCCTCCCTCCCGGAAGCCAAGGCATGCCGCTGGTCGGCGAGACCCTCCGCCTGATCTCCGCCTACAAGACCGAGGACCCCGAGCCCTTCATCGACGACCGCGTCCGCCGGCACGGCCGCATCTTCACCTCCCACGTCTTCGGCGAGCGGACCGTCTTCTCCGCCGACCCCGACCTCAACCGCGCGATCGTCTGCGGCGAGGGGCGCTCCTTCGAGTGCAGCTACCCCTCCTCCATCGCCACCCTCCTCGGCCGCCACTCCCTCCTCGTCATGAAGGCCGGGCCCCACCACAAGCGCATGCACTCCCTCACCCTCACCCGCTTCGCCTCCCTGCCCCTCCTCAGGAGCCGCCTCCTCCCGGACATCGACCGGCTCGTCCGCCTCACCCTGGGCTCCTGGGGGGACGGCCAGCTGCTGCCGCTGCTCGACCAGGCCAAGAAGATCACGTTCGAGCTGACGGTGAAGCAGTTGATGAGCTGCGACCCCGGGAGCTGGACGGAGGAGCTCAGGAAGGAGTACCTGCTGCTCATCGACGGCTTCTTCTCGGTGCCTCTCCCCTCCTTCCTCTCCTCCAGATTCACCACCTACGGCCGCGCCATCCGGGCGCGGACCAAGGTCGCGGAGGCGCTGAGAGGAGTGATCAGGAAGAGGAGGAGAGACGAGAAGAAGGACTCCTCGTCGTCTTCATCTCCATCGCCATCGCCATCGCCATCACCATCACCATCGAGGAGTAGAGAAGATATGTTGGATGAGCTGATGGACGGTTTCTCCGAGGAAGAGATCGTGGATTTCCTGCTGGCGCTGCTCGTCGCCGGCTACGAGACCACGCCCACCATCATGACTCTGCTCGTCAAGTTCCTCACCGAGAACCCCCGTGCTCTCTCGATTATCAAGGTAAGTATTGTTTCGGAAAAAATTTCAAACATTAAGGTTTAGATAAACTACTTGACTGAACACACTGTGTTTCCGACAATTTATGGTTCGGGTCACACTGCATTTCCAACAATTTAGAACACAAACGCTCTAGTGATGAGCATTTTGTTTCTCATAATGCAAATTCAACAAATTTTGTTCTTTCAGCACAATTTCATTAATACTTGTTAGGGAAATTTCTGATAATAATTACTTAATAGGCTTGTAGCTGCAGCAATATGTGATCCTTCACTCTACTGATAGAATGAGCTTCCATAGTACAAGATTGACAAATCTATTACACTATTGGAACAGGAAGAACATGACGAGATTAGAGCGAGGAAGACGCAGGAGTCGGAACCCTTGCAGTGGAGCGACTACAAGGCTATGGCCTTCACTCAGTGTGTAAGCTAAGCTTAGCTTCAATCTCCCCTGCGTGCAATGCACCAATGTTTGTTGCGATCGACCGAACAAAGTTGATGCCAATTCTGGCTAGCTGAAATCACACATCCATGCTTCTTATTTCTCCTCGTCTTTTGATGGTTCAGGTAATTAACGAGACACTTCGAGTGGCAAACATCATCAGCGGAGTGTTCAGGCGAGCTACCACAGACGTTCATTTCAAAGGTTTCAACCGAACCGAATGCTTGATTTTTACTGATTATTGTTCCCAACACCTCTTCTTCTTCCACATGATGAATTGTAAACTTGATGTTCAGGGTACACAATCCCGAAAGGGTGCAAGGTGTTCGCTTCGTTCCGTGCTGTCCATCTAGATTCCGAGAACTTCAAGGATGCTCGCACTTTTAATCCGTGGAGATGGCAGGTAATTGAGTTGATTGATGAATCTAGCTATACTACTTATACGAGTGTTGGGAATTTCTTAATTTGCATAGGTATATGTATGCAGAGGGATGATGAGAATGGCATATTTACTCCTTTTGGTGGAGGGCCAAGGTTATGTCCTGGTTACGAGCTCGCCCGGGTTGAGATCTCTGTTTTCCTTCACCACCTTGTTACCCGTTTCAGGTACATAGCGCGTACTCACTGCAAAAATTTGGGGCCTTCCGGTTTTTGGGCCCTGTGTGATCGCACAGCTTGACATGCTCAGAAACTGCCGTGTGGTTATATCGACATGGTCATAGTTTTGTTGCTTAGAGTAATTGGTTTTTTTTAGGCTAACCTAACTTCTATACCTTGAAACCTTTTAGCTGGGATGTGGCAGAGAAAGACAAGCTGGTTTTCTTCCCCACCACCCGAACTCTCAAGGGCTACCCGATAATCGTACGACACCGACACCAGAAAGTTTCGGAGAAAGTTATGAGATAGATACATTGATCGACGATCCTATGCATTTTTCTAGTCTTCTTACAGAGGAAGGCACTGGGTCTGAAGGCTAATGACAGAATTGTTCCTCATACTGTTGTTATATCCAATATATGTGGTATGTGAGCCTAAACTGTACATTTAGTTTGGGAAGGGGAAAGGTTGTAAGGCATATGTGCAGTATCGTGCACTAGTAGAAGAGCTAATTGAAGATCATATTTTTCTTCTCGCATCCAGATCTTTAATTTCTGGACAATGTAAATTTGGAATGATTGTTGTAATGGCAGAATCTTTTTTCTTCCCCTACGTTGTATAGTGAAGCCTTTTTCTTCAGTTGCTGGCTTTGTTTGTGTATTTAGCAATTTCTCCTTTTCCTGCCTGTAGTTATGATTCTTATGAAGGGGGAAGAAGGACTTCTTTCTTATCATGGTCTTCTTTAGGACTGAGGAAAGAATTCTGAGTCGACGGAACAAGAAATCACATGAAAAGAACAACCTATGTTACAACCTATGTTACACGAATACAAATACTACACATACCAATACTACACGAAACAAATAATACGGCAATTGTGCTGTTTGGCACGCGTCGCGTCCGGTGGAGAAGGACACAACAGTAGGGGGGAGGCATTTGAGGAGGCGGCGGCGGCAGAGTAGGAGAGAGAGGCGGAGCAGGAGGGGGGATGGTGGCGGCGGCTGCTCCGTCCTCGGGGCTGCATGTGTGCATCGTGCACACAGCACGTGCACGTGCCAAATATCATTTTTGATAGTACGATAAGACTGATATTACAATGTATTTTAGAATATCCATACCATGTCTTTTTGAGGATATACTTCTTGGAAATGGTTTGGCTTGTTTTTCTGCTCAAAACTATTGCAGGTTGAAGCAGTGTATATATAAAGAGTTCCACCCTTATTTTGAACCGGTGAAAACGCAACCTTTTACCATGTTCTCCTTTGGCGTGTCCCGCGACATCAGCATCATTTTGTCTATCGTGACCGTGGTCGTGTCCAGACTTTTTCTAGGAGCATGGCATGCTAGAAAAAAAAAAAAAAATTAGCTGAAAGAAGAAGAAGCTGACACTACAATCGCACGTGTGCAAATATTTTGTCATTGTTGTTCCTGCTCGTCCACTAGTCAGAAGCCTTGTTAGCAATTCGGCAAACGGGGAAAATTCAGGACGATAAAAGTACGAGTATAAATCGGATCAGTGTCAATAAAATACGTTCAAAAATTCGGACAAATATTCGAAAAATAAATATATTGAGGTTAGAAACATCACATTCTTAAATATGTTGTCAAAATTGGTTAATTAACATATTTCCAGCACGTTTTTTTGTGCCAAATAATTCAATAATTTATAAAGAACACGTTTAAAATTTTGCATGATTAAAGTTTACATACTGATTTGGATCTGTCAAAAGTACGCAAGTATTATACGTTTATGAAAGATACGAAAAAATTTGCGTATAATACGAGTTTTATTCGGGTGATTGCTAACAAGGGTCAGAAGAAGGTAGGCAGCAAGACAGAGGGACTAATGAAGTCGACGGTGGACTAAACCAGGCGGGTCTCACCTATCTGGCAGGATTAGGTCCTTAGGACAGCATCAACTCACCTTGCTGGAAGTCCACCATCCCTTCCTTAATTTACTTGCTGGACCTACAAAATAAAGTAGCATCTCACTTTCGAGGTTCTGTCATCATGAGTTCGCATTTTCTATACATAAATGATACCAGTGTTCACAACAAGAAAATATTTTTTTTTTTGTTTTTTCTATAGAAATTAATAATGTCCATCCATTCTTATTTGGGGGGGTTAAAAGGACCCCCCAAAAAATTAGGAAAAAGAAGTGAATACTTGATGTAGATGAAATAGGTAAATGTAGGGGTGTGCATCGGTTCAAATCGAACCGAATATGTAAAAGCCGAAATAACCGTAAACCGTATTTCTCAAAATAAAGTAGCATCTCACTTTCGAGGTTCTGTCATCATGAGTTCGCATTTTCTATACATAAATGATACCAGTGTTCACAACAAGAAAATAAATTTTTTTTTTTGTTTTTTCTATAAAAATTAATAATGTCCATCCATTCTTATTTGGGGGGTTTAGAAGGACCCCCAAAAAATTAGGAAAAAAAAGTGAATACTTGATGTAGATGAAATAGGTAAATGAAACATTTTTTCTCCTTTTTATTTTATCCTTTGGAAAATATTTTTCAGCATCCAAATATAGAGAAAATACTTTTCCCTGCAACACATCAATATACATTATGCACTACTACTCAAGCGAATACAACTCTATGCAAACTTAGATGCAACTCTTGAAATCCAACAAGGCTCACAAGTTTTTAGTTGCAATAACGAGCCTTCATCTAGACCTGTCAATTGGGCCGGGCCGGGCCGCCCCAGTCCGGCATGAGCCCGGCCCGAAAAATTGGCCCATGGATCAGCCCGGCCCGATTAATCGTGGGTCCAGGCCGGCCCGGCCCCGTATATTGGGTCTTGCCGGGCCACATATTGGCCCATAATATAGGCCCAACCCGAAGCCAAGCCCGACCCGACCCAGCCCGGTCCGAGGCCCGACCCGGCCCGATCTGAGGCCCGACCCGAAGCTCGACCGATTAAAACATCCCCTGCACAATCTCTTTGATTGGTCTCAAATCTTACCAGCTAACAGCAGTGTTGTCACTTTCACAAGGAAAAGAAAAGAAAAATATGTACATAACAAAGCCTCTGCCCTTCAAATATGATTTGTTCCGCTGCCTCAAACAACAAGTGCAAGTGGTGGTAGCCTCTGTTATTATTATGATTATATAGTGTAGTAGTGGATGAATTGAAATGAAATGAATGTTTGAACTGAATTGAAATTCAATTCAATTCGCTTCAATATGTATTAGTTGCAAGTTGCTACAACAACAACAACATACATGCATGCATGTATCCATCCATCAGCTTAGCCAAAGTCGGCCCAGTCCCTTATATTGGGTCGTGTCCGGTCCGGCCCGCTACATTTCATGGCCTCAAGAGGCCCGGCCCGAGCTTAGCCCGGCCCACTCAAATTCGTGCTGGCCCGGCCCACTTGACAGCTCTACCTTCATCCCACTTTACCTCCGTCCTGCTCTATCAAGGGCCATCTCACCAGAGTTGCAATCATATATATTTTTCGACAGCCTCCACACAGAATGTACATCAGAATTATGAGTAACTACTGTAAACATGGTAGAAACAATTAGGCGTACTGATATATAGATAGACAAGATGAAACCAGGAAGGTGTTCATAAACATCATTCAAGATCCCAAGTTGCAGGAATCATTTTTATCCAAACACGCCATATTAACAGTATACAGGTTTTATGCCATTGGACAACCACAACGTACCGGTGTCAATCCTCGTCATCTTCTTCGTCGTCCTCCTGCAGATATCCAGAATCACAAACATCATCAAATAAACAAGTGACCGACCTTAACAGTAGACTTATACAAACATGCAAGATCATTCATTTACCCAAGAGCATGTGTATAATAATGCCTACACACCTCTCTCTCGCATTGATGCACAATGCCTAGTGATCAAGATCACTAAATATACATGTAAAATACAAGCAAATGCATTGGGCTACTATGATCTTTTCTACAGATAACTATCAATCCTCAGTGGTGAAGGGAACAGAATCTGCTACCTGGTGTTTATCAAATATTGCTATGTTCTGATGGTGCTCAAGTGTCGAACCACCAGATTATTGGCTGATACTTAATAAGGCTTGGCAATACAATTTCTTAAGGAAATGTTTCTTTAATGAAAACATTTCCTCTTCTCAAATTAATACATCGTCGCTCATCAGTATGTACCCACCATTTATGAGAAAACCAATCATATGACTGGTGCATCCTGCATAATCTGTGATAACCACAATATCAAATGCACTCCACAGGAGTTATAACTTTGTAGCTCGAGGAAATATGGAAATAAGTTGGAAAAGAAAAGTCAGGATAATCAACACGTTTCACAACAACGTAAAAACAAGTACAGTGAAGTGGGCTACAGCAGAGATGGGAAGGAATAATGAGAAGTGAAACCCAGAGACTGATTGATGATTCAAACTCCAAATTTTGCTCAGGGTTCAACTGTTCAAGAACATAAATTTAAGGACTAAGCATAGGCTGCATACGACACAACTTTTGCAAGTCCTAGCCACATACCTCACCAAACAAAAAGGACTAATCTATAAATAGTCCCAACTTTTTTTTTATTTTTCAATGAAAATAAAAGACCTGGAAACCAGCTGGAAGTATTTGAAAAGGAGTTTCGGTACTTCTTTAGAGTGAAAGTTATTGTTCAATGAAAATAAAAGACCTGAAAACCAGTTGAAAGTATTTGAAAAAGAGATTTGGTACTTAGTTTAGAATGAAAAATATGAAAAAAAAAATTAAATCATGAAAAAGGTTTGGCAGTTAATTGAAAACTGAGCTTGGGGTTTGTAAAATCAAGAAAGCTTTAATTGGCGCATCCCCTTGACCAGATAGCATGATTAAAGAATATCCTAGGATATATTTTTGTACATGCAGCCTCACTTTGGTATGGAGAATCTGGTCTAAAAGTGACCTCGAAGATCTTTTAAATATCCGTCAATGGGGCAATGGAGTGCCATAATGACAAAAACAAACTGAAGGATGCTCACACTGTTGGAAAACGAGTTTGTTAGAGTTTGTTATAACTTGTTAGAGTTTGTTATAACTTGATGTGATCAAATCTGTGGGCTATATCAATTAAGAGAAGAGTTGTTGGAAAACAAGTTTGTTATAACTTGTTAACAGATTTGTCTCTATCTATTAAGAGACAAATCTGTTGGCTCTATCTATTAAGAGGGATGACATCCCAATTGTGAAAAGTAGTTGTTGAACCAGAGGAAGAAAGAATAGAAGTTTTTTTGTCCCGTGGACGTAGGCAATTACGCCGAACCACGTAAATTTTGTCTCTTGTGATTGGTGGTGTTCTCTCTATCTCATAATCTAGAATCATTGTTTCCGCTGTGTGTGTTAGCCTTTTCCGGTAAGGGTTAGCGCATCACAATTTGTATCAAGTTGTTGGAAAACGAGTTTGTTAGAGTTTGTTATAACTTGTTAGAGTTTGTTATAACTTGATGTGATCAAATCTGTGGGCTATATCAATTAAGAGAAGAGTTGTTGGAAAACAAGTTTGTTATAACTTGTTAACAGATTTGTCTCTATCTATTAAGAGACAAATCTGTTGGCTCTATCTATTAAGAGGGATGACATCCCAATTGTGAAAAGTAGTTGTTGAACCAGAGGAAGAAAGAATAGAAGTTTTTTTGTCCCGTGGACGTAGGCAATTACGCCGAACCACGTAAATATCGTCTCTTGTGATTGGTGGTGTTCTCTCTATCTCATAATCTAGAATCATTGTTTCCGCTGTGTGTGTTAGCCTTTTCCGGTAAGGGTTAGCGCATCACAATTGGTATCAAGTTGTTGGAAGCCTGTGTGAGATCCTGATCTGAGATAGAGATGGCTGGAGACGAGGTTGGCGAATCAAGCGCCAAAGTGGCTCCTGTGATAACCGTCCACAGCACGAAGATCGATGTGGCGAAGTTTGACGGTGTCATCAACTTCGGCATGTGGATGCGCGAGATGAGAGATGCTCTCAACGCACAGAATCTGGAGGAGACTCTCGAGTCTGAAGCAGCCCCGCAAGGAGTTGAAGAAACAACATGGAAGAAGATGAACCGGTCTGCATGTGGCGTCATACGGTCTTGCCTGACGCAAGACATCAAGTACCTTGTGATGAACGAGGTATCGGCGAAAGCATTGTGGGACACGCTGGGCAACAAGTACCTGACCAAGACTGCAGAAAGTCGTTTTCATTTGAAGCGGAGGCTCTACGCGTTCCGCATGAGGAGGGATGCTTCTATCGGTGAGCATCTAAACAATTTTACGAAGCTACTTGCCGATTTGCTGAATGTTGAGGTCAAAGTGGAAGACGAGGATAAGGCAATGATTCTCATGAATTCGTTACTGGAGGAGTACGAGGTCTGGTGCGATTCCTTCATCAGTGGAAAAGCATCAGTCAAATATGAAGAAGTGTCCGCGGCTTTGATTAGTCGTGACCATAGAAAGAAGGATCGCAGTTTCTCTACAGAAGATTCAACCTCAGACGTATTGGCGGTAAGAGGAAGATCAGAGAGCCGGAGTAAATCCGGCAATAGAGGGAAGTCCCTATCAAAGTCAAGAGGCCATTACCGTGTAGCGAAAGACGAGTGTGCTTTCTGCAGTGAGAAGGGGCACTGGAAGAAAGACTGTAAGAAGCTGAAGCAGAAGATAAATGATCAGAAAAAGGTGCAGAAGCCTTCAGAAGCCAGTATTGCACAGACGAAGGATATTGCGGATTCAGATTTCTCTCTTGCTATTTCATCAACGGTATGTTGTTCCAACTCATCGGAGTGGATTCTAGATACGGGTGCTACATATCATGTATGTCCCGAAAGGGAGTGGTTTGCTAGTTTTGACAAGCTAGATACTGGTGTGGTATTGATGGGTAATGACCATGCATGCCGCACACTTGGGATTGGTACCATCCGTATAAAGATGTTTGATGGAGTAGTTCGGGAGCTTAGAGATGTCCGTTATGTTCCTGCTTTGAAGAAAAATTTGATCTATGTTGGCTGCTTGGAATCTAAGGGTTTTAAGATAGTCATCGATAATAGGGGTACTTAAAGTACTAAGTGGTGCAATGGTGATTATGAAGGGCCTGCGAGAGAGGAACTTATACTACTTGAAGGGCAGTACAGTTTTAGGTGATATTGCAGTTACTCCGGCTTCAGCAGTTGATACAACAAGGTTATGGCATGTGCGACTGGGACACACAGGTGAGAAGGCCTTACATTCTCTTATCAGACAGGGTCTTCTCAAAGGTGCATCGGCATGCAAGTTAGACTTTTGTGAGCACTGTGTTCTGGGCAAGCAGACGAGAGTCCAATTCAGCACCGCTATTCACTGTACAAAGGGGATTCTCGATTATGTTCACACGGATGTCTGGGGTCCTACTCAGACAGCATCAAATGGAGGTAACCGTTACTTTGTGTCTTTCATTGATAATTTCTCTAGACGTTTGTGGGTGTATACCATGAAGAGAAAAGATGAGGTTCTAGAGATATTTCTGAAGTGGAAAAAGATGATAGAGACCAAAACCGGCAGAAAGATCAAAAAGCTTCGTTCAGATAATGGAGGAGAATACAAGAGTGATCCGTTCTTGCAAGTATGTCGGGATGAGGGTATAGAGCGCCACTTCACAGTGAGAGAGACACCACAGCAAAATGGGGTGGCTGAACGCATGAACCGTACGTTGCTGGAGAAGGTACGGTGTATGTTGTCTAATTCTGGATTAGGCAAAGCGTTTTGGGCTGAGGCTGTCACATATGTAAGCCATCTCATCAACAGGTTACCGTCGGCTGCAATTGGAGGTAAAACTCCATTAGAGGCATGGTCTGGTGAAGTTGCAAAGGATTATGATGTTCTACGTGTGTTTGGGTGTCCGACCTACTACCATGTAAAAGGTAGTAAGTTGGATCCTCGAGCAAGAAGAGCCGTGTTCATCGGGTTCCAATCTGGAGTTAAAGGCTACAAGTTGTGGGATCTGACAGACAGAAAGAGCATCATTAGCAGAGATGTCACATTTGATGAGACTTCCATGATAAAGTCTACGAGCTCCGAGCAGGTGGAGACTACCAAGACCAAGGAGAGTTCGCAGCAGGTGGAGACTAATGAATCTCCACATAGTCCAGAGAGCATTGTATCTATTCGGCTACCATTTTTTGATGTGACACCAGAAGATGACGAGCAACATAATGATTTTTCATCGGAGACATGCAGATACAAGTGCAGAAGAAGAAGCAGCAGAAGATAGTGGGACAACAGGTTCCAGAACCTGCAGTAATGAGATTTCACCTGAGGAGTCTATTGCATTCAGAAGATCCAAGAGATCAGTCGGTAAGCGCGAAAGGCTTATCGAGACGATGATTGCTTATGCACTTCCTATCACCGTAGATGGCGTTCCTTCAACACATCAGGAAGCTAAACAGAGCCCTGAGTCAGAGTTTTGGGAGCGAGCTATGGGAGAAGAGATGCAATCTCTTCACAAGAACAAGACCTGGAAACTTTCTAAGTTGCCCCAGGGGAAGAAGGCGATAGGTTGCAAGTGGGTCTATGCAATAAAGGAAAGATCTCCAGGAGAAGACGTCCGCTACAAGGCAAGGTGTCACGCCCCAGAACCGGAATACCGGAGAGCGGGGGCAGACATAGCCAGCTACGCAATCCCAAAGTACGTTAATACTCTGAAATCACGTATAAGCTGTCAAGACATGGGCTCTACAAGCCATCAGTCAATCCTATGGTTTAACAATCCTAGGTATCTCAATCACAGGCAATTATACAAGAGCAAAGAGTACGAACATCATACATACAATAGTAAGACGTCCCGAACCATATATACATGAATGATCATGAAGCCAGTACCACAGAACTGAGGACTAGCTAGAGTATTAGTCGTACATGATAAGGACTAGCTATAGTCTAGAATACACATATCATGTTTATGCCCGTAGGCTACAATATCAAGGAAATTACCAAAACACGAGCTAAACACGTGCTCGGGGCTAAACGTTACAAGAGGAGAATTTACATATCAGTGGGAGAATAAAAAAAAGAAACCCACTGAGGCACTCTGGTGCTCCGGCTGGTCACCGTCGAGTAGATGGTGCGGTAGATCCTTCGGGCTCTTCTATTAGAACCTGGCCATGCAAAACCAGTGGGGTCAGACCCCAAATAGCAAGTACCACAAAGGAGGCCGAACTATGAACTTAAAACCAGCAATCATTAGCATTCAACAAGGAGAGAAAGCAATAAGTAAAGGGGGATCGAGGTTCGTGCAGTACCAATGCACTTATCCCGAACGTAGGAAGACAGTAAGTAAATCATCATTGGACATAAAGTAAACTAGAGACATGTTTTAAATAAATGGATCATTAAGTGACAATCATAGAGTGACAATCATTATAATCATTATCCTGGAAGAATTAGGAACTGGATCTGGGAAGGTGATATACGATGGAATAACCATGGGACTATTCAGATAACTAGGTTACAACCCGTAAACCAAACAAGGACCAGGGTTGTAACCCTTCGTCTGAACCGAACTTGGTTTCTCCCACCATTTATCGGCAAGATAAAATAAGAAATCAGGACATGTAACAATCATGTACAAGATCAAGACAAGACTAGACAGACTGAACTCCATCCAACATTCACGGCCAATCATCGCCTACGGCTTTCTACATTAACTAACTAGGGTTATCACAATCCTAGTTACTAACAAGATGCAGTGAGATTACTCCACAGCCACAATCCCTGCAGACCATCCAGGTTATCCGGACGCAATTAGAGTTGAATTCAAGTGGGTACATCGTCCAGGAAACGCATGTACCCTTAGGTGACTTAGAGGGTGCAACACATGACAGTGTGCTGGAAATGTGCCCTACTCGACGGCAGGCTACAGATCCCAAATGGGGCGCCCAGATAACGGGATTGTCTGTAGCTGGAAAATCTCTTTATGACTAGTGTATTAATCTAGTTATTAGCCTTAGTCCATTTCAATAGGTACTCCTGACCGTGGTACTCAGGAGTCCCCTCCTAGACATGATGCAAGACATGACTGGATTAGTTGTACAAGCACAATCACCCACGGTGTCCGGATTATTTATACAGGTCATGTCATGTCAGGTAGCCGTCGCAACAGCTTATCAAGATATATCATGTCAGGTTATCATGCCAAGTGTACTTGTCAGGAGTGCGCCACGACGGGCCACTATCAGGTCATGTCAGGTTATCATGCCAAGTGTACTTGTCAGGAGTGCGCCACGACGGGCCACTATCAGGTCATGTCAGGTTATCATGCCAAGTGTACTTGTCAGGAGTGCGCCACGACGGGCCACTATCGCGTCATGCTCAATTATCAATTCCAAACATATCAAGTAAATTCGTGATTATCAAGTTCAGGACAAAAGGCGTAAGGATATAAAACGGACGTTAAATATCTAAATAAATATCAATATACAGGGCAATAGAAGATCCAGGGTAAGTAGGGTCAGGTCCAGTGGCGCCTAAACATCAGGTTGCGCCTGAGTCAGACTGCGCTCAAGTCAGGCTGCGCTCAAGTCAGGCTACGCTCAAGCCAGGCTACGCTCAAGTCAGGCTACGCTCAAGCCAGGCTACGCTCAAGTCAGGCTACGCTCAAGCCAGGCTACGCTCAAGCCAGCGTATGCAAGACATACGCTTCCAAAAGGCAGCATATGTACTCCATACGACTCCTCTTCAAGGCAGCGTATGAGGTCCATACGACTCCTCATCAAGGCAGCGTATGCAAGACATACGCTTCCAAATGGCAGCATATGTACTCCATACGACTCCTCTTCAAGGCAGCGTATGAGGTCCATACGACTCCTCATCAAGGCAGCGTATGCAAGACATACGCTTCCAAAAGGCAGCGTATGAGTCAGACTGCGCTGCGCTAAAGAGCGCGCGCAGCTCAGTGGCGCAAGCTAAAAAGCTCGCGCACACTACTCACTGTCTTCTCCAAATCAGCAGGAACTCCAAGGTTGAACCCAAAGCTTCAAAAGTCCATAACTTGGTCAAAACAAGTCCAAATCCAACTTTTCAAAGGTCAAAATTGGGCAGAATGAAATGCTCTACAACATAGAACCATCAAAACTCGGAAATAACCAGATTAAATAGATCAAAACTCATGAAAACTAAAATTACTTCAAAGCTAGATCTACAACAATCGAACCATCAAAATGGAAAAGTTCAAGTTCTAAAGATGCTTAGAATATAACAAGGAAGAGAATGGAACAAACGAAATTAAGATCGTCCAACATTCGGCAAGGTGTACTTGCCTTGGGCTGGAGGAAGAAGATGAAGATGAAATAAAAATAATGGAGGAGAGAGAGTGGTAGGTGGCTTATATAACAAGCCCAAGCAATCTCCACCACTCATCCCTCTCCACTCAATCTAAACCATACACCTCTCATAAAGAACCAAACTAAACCAAACCAAGTCAAAGTGGAACCGAACCAAATAAAACCAAATCCAAGTTAAACCAAGTCATGAAATCCTACACTTAGAAAAATTTTAGAATATCACGCAAATCGATAAATACGAAATACGGCTCAAATAAACACGTATCCGTATAAAATATCGATACAGTGAGACGGGTCTCACACAAGGTTGGTAGCCAAAGGCTACGCTCAGAGAGAAGGTGTTGATTATGATGAGGTATTTTCTCCAGTTGTGAAACACTCTTCTATTCGTATTCTTTTAGCCTTAGTAGCACAGTTTGATTTGGAGCTAGCTCAACTTGATGTAAAGACTGTCTTTCTTCATGGCAATCTTGATGAGGAGATCTATATGACTCAGCAACCAGGGTTCAAAGTAGCAGGAAAGGAGAATTTGGTATGTAAACTAAACAAGTCTCTATATGGTTTGAAACAGTCTCCGCGGCAGTGGTACAAGCGATTTGACAGGTTTATGCTCGGGCAGAGATACACCAGAAGCCACCATGATCATTGTGTCTACTTCTGTAAGCTTCCAAATGGTTCCTTCATCTACTTGCTTTTGTATGTTGATGATATGCTCATTGCTTCTAAGAATACATCTGAAATTGAAAAGTTGAAAAAGCAACTAGCAGCAGAATTTGAGATGAAAGATTTGGGTGAAGCTAAGAAGATTCTTGGGATGGAAATTCGGAGGGACAGAAACAAGGGCAAGATTTGGTTATCTCAGAAGGCGTACTTACAGAAGGTACTTCAGAAATTTGGCATCGGTAAGGACTCTAAGGCAGTAAGTGTTGGCCCAATGATTGTATCATATTTTTGAATATGGTTAATCTGTTAAGTTTAGCATTTCACTATTACTAATCTTCATACTATCGCTATAGCATTTCTACTTATACTTATACCTTTGGTGATATGTGCCTATTGGTTTACATATTAGTGATACGAGCTTATCTATCTTAAATTTAATCGGGTTGCCAAAATCAAAACTATGTTTTTGATTTTGGTTATTCAATTAATTTTTAATCATTATGATATCACTAACATTTATGCTATCACCTTAGCACTTATACTTAAACTCAGCATTGTCCTAATGTGCATTAAACTTATCACACTTGCTACTATGTATATTTCTTTGTTCGTCTAACATGTACATGCAGAAAAGCAATAAGCAAGATCAATTTAGACATATGCAATGAAGAAATCATGGTGGGCCAAAGACGACGGATCCCACAATATTTCTCTGAACCACCCGACGACATCTCTGGAGCCACGCACCCGGGGGTTCCGCTGCCGCCAAGGGAAAAAGCCAGCACCTATCAAAGAAAGAAGCCAAGCCATGCCATCATCATTTCAAGACTCTGAAGAAGTCTGCACCTGCCTAAGTATATCTGGAGTCTGTAATGAGTCTTAGGAATAATTGTAAACACAAGAAATGGATGGCAAAATCGAAAGCTAGGGTAGAAATTAGCCCAGGATCATTTTCGGATGCAAACCGGCATACCGACGGTATACCGGTCTATACCGACGGTATACCGGTTTTGTTCACAGAAAGTTTTCTGTCTACAAAATCGGCATACCGACGGTATACCGGTTCATACCGACGGTATACCGGTTCAGTAACGTTGAAAGTCCAACGGTCGGATTTCCAGCATTAAATGATCCCAACGGCTATATTTCGAGCCGTTGCAATCCCAGACCGGTATACCGACGGTATGCCGACTCATACCGGCGGTATGCCGGTCGCTGACTGAAAAGTTGCCTTTGGCTCTTTTCAATGCTTTGGTTATATATAGCCTTGAACCCCTTCATTCAAGATTGATGTTTTGAGCCTAAAAATTTTTAAACCACCAAAGCCTATCCATAAACAACTCTACAAAGCTTTCATTTGCCATCCACAAATTGTGTTAGAGTTATTGAGTTGAAAAGTAAGATCTTCATCTTATTGTATAAGGAGATCAAAACCTATTGTGAAAGGTTGAAGTTGGAGAGTCTTCGTATCCAAACTCTCGGTTGAAGTTGGAGAGTCTTCGTATCCAAACTCTCGGTTGAAGTCGGAGAGGCCTTCGGATTAAAGCTCTCGTGTAAGAAGTTGGCGAGTTCTTCGGATCCAAACTCGTGTGTAACTATTTGCTCAAATAGTGGATTAAATCCGGAGAGAGTTCCGGAACTGGATTCAGGATACATCGGGTGTCGGTATTGTTATTGCTTCTTCTCTTGCACTTATATTTTTAAATTGCCTATTAACTTGTGCTAAGTGCTTGATTAGTTAGCTTGACCCTATTCACCCCCCCTCTAGGGTTCCTACAATTGGTATCAGAACAAGGACTCTATTGTTAGGCTTAACATCGATCCTTGTTATTTTTCTATGGCATCGTATTCCTCCAACTCCTCCTCCGATAAAGAGGGTTTTACTTCTAGTAGCATAGACAATCATGTTTCTTCTAAATGCAAGAAATGCTCTAAGTGTAAAGCCATGGCTAAACAATCCTTAGAGATTCTTGACAACCTTCATTCTACAAATGAAGAACTTTCTGAAAAGGTTATTCATTTAGAAGAAGCAAATGAGTTTTGAGAAATGAAAACAATGTTTTATTATCTAGACTTGATTCTCAAAACTCATCTTGTGTTTCTTTAAAGAGTTTGAATGAGGCTTTAATTTTGAAAATCAAATCTCTTTCCTCATCAATAGAAGATCTTAAGAGGCAAACTCATGAGCTAAATCATTTGCATGATTCTTCTATTGACTCTTTAAAGAAACAAAATGATGATTTTATTTCTAGAATTGTTTTATTTGAAAAAGAGAATAATGCTTTAAATGTTAAATTTGATTCTCTTACTTGTATGCATGATGATTTGATATTAGAACATGATATTCTTAAGACCAAATCCATGCATGCTCACTCTAGAGACATTCATCATTCTAGTATGTCACATGTTCATAACCATGCTCATTCTGATACATGTGCACACACTAGCATTAGATGCTTCTATTGCTCTCGCATTGGACACATGAGCTTTACATGCCCTATTCGTAGGACCTTCACTACCAATGCTAGAGTAAGTGCTATATGGGTCCCTAAAGCTAATAAATGTGGATCCAAGTTTCTTTGGATACCAAAGTCTTCATCTAATGTTGTAGGTGAAGCTTCTGGTATCGGGATATAGCACCGAGGAGCGTGTTGGTGGTTGCAAAGCTCAAAGGTCATCTTCTAAGCAATTGCACCAACACAAGTGTGGCCACTAGAGCCACTTTGGTAAACATGCTAAACGATTCTCTTTAAATTATTTATATTTGTAGAATCTAGCATGTTTCTCTTGATGTCTTGCTACTAGCTCACATTGATATCCTTCAGTTGCCTTCTATATAAATCAATGTGAGATACAATACTAGCATGCTTAGTTATTTTTCTTATTAATTATTTTATCTAGCATGACTAGTTACTCGGCTTAAATGATTAGTTCACACTATGTAGTTTATCACTCATTCTCTATTAGTGTGACACATTTATATATGCATTCTCGTTATTCTTAATCTTTATTTATAAAACATGCATATCACTCTAGTCCATAGGAGCTTGATTTTGATTTGAGTTAATATGATTTTAACTCTCCGTCTTTAAAGTTTTTGAAATAGTTACTTCTTGCCGGTTTGTTTTTAACATGTCATATTTATCTTAATCGGTATTTGTGAATATATATGTTTAGCACAAGCTTCTTATCACTTGACAAGTATATACTTATACTTTCACTTTAAACTTGTGCTCACATAATATATTCATTATTGATTCTCATGTTTTATTTTGATTAAACGTCTTATGAATCAATTATGTCTTTGCCTAATAAAGATTATTTATATGTGTTTTGAATTTGGGATAGTTTTTCAAACATTCATTAAGGATACATGACTATATTCATTAAAATTTCCATCTCTATGTAGATCATGTATTTCTTATGTTGATATTTTTTTTGTATAAATATCTTTATGTGGGCATATGAGTTAAGCGAAAGTTTTATATTGACTTGAAGAGTATTTAAATATACTTGTTCACTTCAAACTTGTGCTTTTCTCATACCTTAGCTATTGATTTCCTTGACCAAATTTATTCTTCTTGAATCAATTAGCTTCTTCCTTAAAGTCTTCTTTTGATGATATTTTTTTGACTTTTTGGTTGGCATTATGGATACATGTTCTTAATTGGTTTTTGATCTTTTCATGTATGCCTATTCGTGATATATATAGTTTCATATATATTAGTGATTCCTAACTTTTGATATTTATTTGTTTTATACCTTTAAGTTAGGATGTTGAGAGAGAATATTTGTTTATACCTTGCACTTGACTATTTATGGAAGTTCTTTTAAGAATCACATGGTTTTGTGCTTTGTCTTGTTTTTATATTTACCTCCGTTTTTAGTGCACATTTTCAAATCGATATCTTCTATATATATACTATGGTGCACTATGAAAGCTCTTTGAAAAATGTACTTCTTGATATCTTTAGCATTTAGCTTTCTTGATCTTAATGATCTTTCTTTGCTCATTCCTTGGGTTTATGCTTCTTTTTGAATTATTGTTGCCCAATGATGTTTTTGTAGCACATGAGAATACCTGTAATTGTTACATCATATTTCTCATGACTTTAGCTACTATGGTTTGAGCTTTTATGTTGAGATTTTTCCATTTCTAGAGAATACACTTATTTCATAATGGCTATAATATTTTGCATTCTCTAGATCGATCTATCATTTTATTATCTTGGGTTAATCTCAATACTTGGCAAAAAGATTTACTTTATTACGTTTTCATGAACATCTCTTTTGGCCTATACTTGATAAGAGTCTAATTCATTTATTTGTCATCTTATGCTCTTATCCTTGCTTAGTAAAGAGTCTATAAATCATTTTGTTCATTCAAAATGTATTTTCCTCTTTGTGAACTCTTTGCTTAAGCAAGTATTTTTAGTGTTAGTGACTTAAGATTTAATGAGCACATTTACCTTGTTAATGGCTTCCCTCATTAATCTTATTTGGATTATATAGTTTGCTTATTTGTGATATATTATTCAGCTATATAATTTTGGCTCACTTTCACACATCTAGCTATATTCCTATACCTCAATCTATATATGATATGCTAGTTTACAAAAACAAGATTTGTGATATGCTTGATCTCTAAAACTAGTTTTACAAATTCTTTATTAGATCTTGTTTTCTCTTAGAGGTTTGTGATTCCTTGTTTTAACTTTTTTTCATACTAGTCATTAGCAACTCTCTCTTAAATTTCTCTCACTTTTTGAGTCATGATTTTATCGTATTATCATTACATCTCTTTAGATTGAATGTGTGATCATTTTGAGATTGACTCTTTTCCATATTCTTCATTGATCTGTAAGATTCTTTATAAATATGGATTTTGATTTTTCTCTTGATAAGATTTATCATTGGATCATGTTTATTCATTGTTTACTTTATGAATGATCCTAATGATTAAGTAGTCTTAAATTATCTAGTTATGTGATTATCAAGTTAATTTATTACTCTACTTTGACTACTCATTGTTTATCACATATGACCTCTGCTATTTGAACTTTATGGGTTATTAATTTACCATTAGCAAGGTTTGGATTTATCCGTTGTTGGATAAATATGTGGTACAACATACCTAGTCCATGCAAAGTAATAAATTGGTTGATTCTTTCTTAATTAGATAATCATGGACATGATGTTTGAGTTTTATTTTTATTTTATTTTATTTCTTTTGAGCTATATTATGTCTATCATCATAATTGTTCTTAATTGACTTTATTTTTTTTTCATGATGACATTTTCTCAAAGGATAACATACATTGATCTATCATATTCAAATATGAGATCCTTCTATATAGACTAATGTATGTCATCTTTTGATTATACGTGCTTAATTGGATTATTCTTCTAATTTTTCATCTTTAGCGGCTATTAATTGGATATCTCTTCTTGACTAAAGATGATATTATTCGTCTTTTGACGATATTGTAGTCTTATATGCATCGAGCAAGGAGGAGAAATCCATAGTTGATTTACCTCCAAATCTTTTAGTTATATATTTTGATGCTAAAAGTGCTTTGAAACTAGTTAAGCATATTTTGAGGGGGAGCAAATAAATTGTTTTAAATTCATCTATACCCTCTAATATGTCGTATACATAATTTATCATGGACCCATATTTTCTTCATTTTCATATCTTATTGATTGAGGTCATGATATTTTTATTTTGAAGGGTTTATGAGAGTGTATGTGATTGTCCTTATTATCTTATCTCTCTTTCATATGGGTTAAATATGTCATCTTGCTAATATTAACTTTCAGATCTTATCTTGATGAATATTATGCTTTCGTTGATTTGGCTTTTCTTTCATGCTTAATTGATTTGGCTTTCCTTGTTGAGGACTTATCCAAAATTCATGATTTTTATCACCTTTGGTAGTACTTTGAGGGGGAGCATTCAAGTCGACTGAATTTCTCTTTCTCAAGTATTTTTCTCCTATACCTTCATGTTTATCTAAAGGGTATTCATATAGCATGATAAGGTAATTGAGTTCAAACGCATGAACTTGGATAAGCATATAAATTTTGCAAATAATGAGATTACCTTATATCAATTGCAATATTTTATATTGATCATTCTTTTATTTTGTTCCACTATTTATTTGTGGACATTTATGATTATTAATGGTTTCTTTGATCAATGTTTCAAGTTTACATCTTTTCAATTGGTATCAAGTTTATTTATTTTCATATCTCAATTGCTATCTATTAGTTGCAATTATCTATTCCACATGGCTTTTGTTTGAAATCCTTTATTTCATAGTTCTCTTCCAAAACTAGAGCAATATTTCATATCCTATTGTGTTTTGGATTTATTCCTTGGATTTCAAGTTGGTAAACTACTTATTTCTTGTTTTTCAAATTCTTTTAGTTTTACCAACCATATTGTGTTTTGACAAGCAATTTTCTATTTAGTACTCTACATTTGGTATGTAGTTTTATACACTTGTCTTTACACACTTCTCCTATTGTTTCTCAATTAGTATAACTTGATCATGATTGTCTATGCCTTCCTCATGCTCTGATTTATGTACTTAAGATTGATTTCTTATCTATTAGTACGGGGGAGCGTATTTTTGATCATGTCAAAGGGGGAGAAGTATGTTTAAGTATGTATTCTTATAAGTAATCTAAGTAGTATGTTTTCAGTGATATTGCTTATGTCTTTTGTATATTAGTGATACATGCATCTGTTCTGTCCATACTAAACTTAACCGCTTTGCCATAATCAAAAAGGGGGAGATTGTTGGCCCAATGATTGTATCATATTTTTGAATATGGTTAATCTGTTAAGTTTAGCATTTCACTATCACTAATCTTCATACTATCGCTATAGCATTTCTACTTATACTTATATCTTTGGTGATATGTGCCTATTGGTTTACATATTAGTGATACGAGCTTATCTATCTTAAATTTAATCGGGTTGCCAAAATCAAAACTATGTTTTTGATTTTGGTTATTCAATTGATTTTTAATCATTATGATATCACTAACATTTATGCTATCACCTTAGCACTTATACTTACACTCAGCATTGTCCTAATATGCATTAAACTTATCACACTTGCTACTATGTATATTTCTTTGTTCGTCTAACATGTACATGCAGAAAAGCAATAAGCAAGATCAATGTGGACATATGCAATGAAGAAATCATGGTGGGCCAAAGACGACGGATCCCATAAGATTTCTCTGAACCATCCGACGACAACTCTGGAGCCACGCACCCGGGGGTTCCGCTGCCGCCAAGGGAAAAAGCCAGCACCTATCAAAGAAAGAAGCCAAGCCATGCCATCATCATTTCAAGACTCTGAAGAAGCCTGCACCTGCCTAAGTATATCTGGAGTCTGTAATGAGTCTTAGGAATAATTGTAAACACAAGAAATGGATGGCAAAATTGAAAGCTAGGGTAGAAATTAGCCCAAGATCATTTTCGGATGCAAACCGGCATACCGACGGTATACCGATCTATACCGACGGTATACCGGTTTTGTTCACAGAAAATTTTCTGTCTACAAAATCGGCATACCGACGGTATACCGGTTCATACCGACGGTATACCGGTTCAGTAACGTTGAAAGTCCAACGGTCGGATTTCCAGCATTAAATGATCCCAACGGCTATATTTCGAGCCGTTGCAATCCCAGACCGGTATACCGACGGTATGCCGACTCATACCGGCGGTATGCCGGTCGCTGACTGAAAAGTTGCCTTTGGCTCTTTTCAATGCTTTGGTTATATATAGCCTTGAACCCCTTCATTCAAGGTTGATGTTTTGAGCCTAAAAATTTCTAAACCACCAAAGCCTATCCATAAACAACTCTACAAAGCTTTCATTTGCCATCCACAAATTGTGTTAGAGTTATTGAGTTGAAAAGTAAGATCTTCATCTTATTGTATAAGGAGATCAAAACCTATTGTGAAAGGTTGAAGTTGGAGAGTCTTCGTATCCAAACTCTCGGTTGAAGTCGGAGAGGCCTTCGGATTAAAGCTCTCGTGTAAGAAGTTGGCGAGTTCTTCGGATCCAAACTCGTGTGTAACTATTTGCTCAAATAGTAGATTAAATCCGGAGAGAGTTCCGGGACTGGATTGCCTCTAGGGAGGATACCAGGATACATCGGGTGTCGGTATTGTTATTGCTTCTTCTCTTGCACTTATATTTTTAAATTGCCTATTAGCTTGTGCTAAGTGCTTGATTAGTTAGCTTGACCCTATTCACCCCCCCCCCCCCCCCTCTAGGGTTCCTACAGTAAGTACTCCTCTTGCCTCACATTTCAAATTAAGCGCCTCTATGTCTCCAAAGTCTGATAGTGAACTTGAACACATGTCTCATGTTCCTTATGCAAATGCTGTTGGAAGTCTAATGTATGCTATGGTGTGTACCAGGCCTGATATTTCACAAGCTGTTAGTTTGGTTAGCAGATACATGCATGATCCTGGCAAGGGTCATTGGCAAGCTGTGAAGTGGATTTTTAGGTACATTCTTGGTACCATTGACATGGGTTTGATGTTTGTGAAGAATGCTAGTTATAAGCAGTTATGTGTTGGCTATGTGGATTCTGACTATGCTGGAGATTTGGATAATCGTCGGTCATCTACCGGTTATGTGTTTACATTGGCCGATGGACCGGTGAGTTGGAGGTCTACTTTGCAATCGACCGTTGCACTCAGCACAACTGAAGCTGAATATATGGCGGTGACAGAGGCAAGTAAAGAGGCCATTTGGCTTCAAGGTTTGTTAGATGACTTGGGGATTCAGCAAGATGTTATTGAAATCTATTGTGATAGCATGAGTGTTATCTATTTGGCGAAGAACCAGGTTCATCATGCACGCACGAAGCACATTGATGTCAGATATCATTTTATCAGAGAGATCCTTGAGGAGGGCGACATTCTACTGCAGAAGATCGACACCAGGGACAATCCTGCCGACATGCTTACAAAGGTTGTTCCAGGGGTTAAGTTCAAGCACTGCTTGGACTTGATTCAAATTATTCAACATTGATTGGCTCTACGGGGCATTGGATGAACTACGACGGGCTTGATCCTTTTGGACAGAGGTACGTAGGCAACCTACATGGTGCAGCCCAGGTGATGTATTCTTCCTAGTATGGTGATCGGCTCAGATTTGATTTCCAATTCTTCGCCGAGGTGGAGAGTTGTTGGAAAACGAGTTTGTTAGAGTTTGTTATAACTTGTTAGAGTTTGTTATAACTTGATGTGATCAAATCTGTGGGCTATATATATTAAGAGAAGAGTTGTTGGAAAACAAGTTTGTTATAACTTGTTAACAGATTTGTCTCTATCTATTAAGAGACAAATCTGTTGGCTCTATCTATTAAGAGGGATGACATCCCAATTGTGAAAAGTAGTTGTTGAACCAGAGGAAGAAAGAATAGAAATTTTTTTGTCCCGTGGACGTAGGCAATTACGCCGAACCACTTAAATCTCGTCTCTTGTGATTGGTGGTGTTCTCTCTATCTCATAATCTAGAATCATTGCTTCCGCTGTGTGTGTTAGCCTTTTCCGGTAAGGGTTAGCGCATCACACACACATTGAAAGAAATGCACAATATTACTTCAGTATTTCGAAGTAAATGTAGTTATTTAAGTAATAGTTACGCATACTCAATGTTGCACGGACAAAGATACGACACAACACGGTAAGGACAATACAACGCAGACAAGGCCCCTATTTTGATATGTCCTAGTGTATTTTGGTTGTGTCCGATATGTGTCCGACATGACATAACCCACATTTTTGGAGTGTCCGTGCTTCCTAGCACACACTATTTTAGAAGTTTGTTTGGTTTATTATGAAGTAAACTTTTCACTTCACAAAACAGGAAATAAAGGGGTCAAAATAAAGTATTCTTGAAGTAAATGACTTAAGAAACTTTTAAATTTATATTAATGGATTAATCTAACAGAGAGTAAAAAAATGGAATATTTTAGCAAATGCCCCCGTTCAAAATATAGAAACTAGCATATACCCGACCTTTTTAAAAAAATTAGCAAATGCCCCCATTCCTTTGTATGGAACAAATAAAATTTTAAGATATACCCCCACTATTTAATATAAATTTTGGCTGATTTATAAAGGAATGGGAGCATTTGCTAGTTTTTTAAAATAGTGGAGGTATATGCTAGTTTCTATATTTTGAATGGGGGCATTTGCTAATGATAATATTCCCAATTGAAAGTGTCTAACATGTGAAACACTCGGATGTTTAGTAATTTTTACTTCAAGATTCAAACAGGACCCAAAACTAAATCATAATAGGCATACAAGTCTATGAAGTTTGGAGATAGTACTCGTTAACAATATATAATCAAATAACATTATCTGCCAATTAGCTCCCCTCTCTTGCATGTATTGCCTCAACCATAACTTGGCAACCATCAAAGAATCAATCTTGGTCATTAGATTGGAGATATGCATTTCAAAATTTAGTAATACCTAATATGGTCCAAAGTTGACCACACTTCGGGTCTGCATGGGATCTATGCTTAAATTGTGAATGTACTATTCAATCTCCAAAACTTATGTTTAAAATTTCATTCGAATATAATTAACCTCAAATATAATATATTCTAATGAAATTTAGAGCTAAAATTTATGATCCCAATCCTGTCTATAATTTAAAATATAATATAATTCAAATCTAATGTAAAATAATTAAATCCATAATTTTAATTCAATATAATATATAATGTAAAAGCTAATCATATTTAAAATTTAATCTAATGTAACTAATATAATTGCTAATTAATATAATATAATCTTATTTTAAAAGGAAAATTAGAAGAGAAATATTACGTACATAGAGATGAAAGAAAAAAAAAGGAAAGAAAGAGTTGGGATAATTTTGTCCAACTTTATTAGTTTGTAGTTCAGTTTCAACGAATGGAGCTTTTTCTTCCGTTTCCAACAAGAAAAATCTTTTTTTTTTCCAAAAACTTACTCCCAAACAATACTCGAACAAATTAAAATTTAGTTAGGCCTCAAAACTCGATTTTGGGGCATCAAACACGAGTCCCAAATAGGGCCTTCATTGCCTAAAAGGGTCAAATAACTAGGACATTGGTTCTATTGGCATCTCTTTAAGACTGATTATTTTGGTATATAAAAGGACCAAGGCAACTTTAATGAGAGAATAATGGGAAGCATTATTCAGGAGGTATGGACCCTATATATTTAATGAGAATTGAGGTCCCTATATACTTACCCTCACCCGTTGTGGGACTAAAAAGGACTGCCCAATAAAGAAAAAGAGAGAGATAATACTCTCTTACAAATGACATAATCCTTCTGCTTGGAGGTTGACAATCTTTGACAGTTTAACTATAGCCAACGACGTCCAATCGGATCATGAATCCACACCACAAGAAATGTTTACACGTTAATTTCAAATGACAAAACTGTAGTTTGATGATTAAATCATTATTGCGTTTAATTCCAACGTCATAAAAAAACAACTGCTTTCCTTCCTCGTGAAAAAAAGGAACATGCCATCATCAAAAAGAGAACATCACAAAATAATTGACAAAATACCACCACCTTACTCATTAACCGAGACCTGGTGCAATGACCAATCCACAACAACAACAATTTAATACAACAACAAAGCCTTCAGTCCCATTTTGGGGATTGGCCGAGTATTTTTCTTCCATTCAAGTATGTGACCATGCCCTGTGTAACATTAGCAAACATTGTGTCCTTCTTTATGGCCTCAATTCAAGTTCGTTTAGGCCTACCCCTAGTTCTGTCAACTCCTTTAACTAATACCTACTACTCACCAATGTATCTATTGGTCGTCTCCATTACACGCAACAACAATTTAATACAACAACAAAGCCTTTATCCCCATTTTTGGGGATTGGTTATCTGAGTATTTTCTTCCATTCAAGTAAGGGAACATGCCCACTGTAACATTAGCAAACATCGTATCCTTCTTTATGGCCTCAATTCAAGTTCGTTTAGGCCTATCCCTAGTTCTCACAACTCCTTTAACTAATATCCTACTACTCACCAGCGTATCTATTGGTCTCCAGTATACGTCCAAACAACCTGAGATGATTTTCTCTCATATTATCCTCAAATGCAACAATATACAATCAAATTTCTAAGTGGTGTTTTTTGCAACTTTCTTATACATAATATCAAAGCTCTTCTAACTTTATTAGTTTCGCTATGAATAAGGCTACATCTGTACTAATGATGTTCACATCAAATCTTGTGAGAGAAATAGACTTTTGGAAAAATTATAAACATAGGATATTGGTGGTCTCAGAAAGGCTCTGTCATCATCATTTCTATATTTATTTATTTTAGCAACTATTACTGATAATAATACACTCGCAACTATTGATAGCAAGACTGCAGTTTGTTAACTTTCGTCTGATGGATGGATTAGCACATTAAGATGATTCTTTTTTAACTCACCCATGACATATGGAAGATGTATGTCATAAGAGGGACAGGTGGATAAGCTCTTTTTCATAGATAATTGATTTGAATTTCGCATATTGGCCCACAAATGATCCTGACATAGCAGCTGTAGGGATGACATGATCGGTTATTGGGCATGGTTCAGTTAAAGCCTTTGGAATATAACACATCATTCTATGAAGACAGGTAAAAGGAAAAAAGTTATATATATAAATATATATATATATATATATATATATATATATATATATATATATATATATATATAGAGAGAGAGAGAGAGAGAGAGAGTATTCTCTAGGTAGCAGCTATTGCAAAACAAAGCTTAAATACAACAAGAACTTTTCGGTCTTAAAAACACTTACCTCTCCACTTTCCCCATCTTCCTCATCACTGATTTCAGACTTTGACCTGTCAGACTCCTCGTCACCATCATCAGCAGTGCTTTCCTGAGGGGGGGAGAACACTCACCAACTAAGATGTTATAGAGAAGGTTTCCATCAACATGAACGAAGAATTTGCTGAAAACATGAATCAAGTTCCGTAATCACCTGTTTCTTGTTGTATGCTGACATTTGTTTTTCATACTCACTTTTCCTCTTTGCAGCTTTGGCCTCATAAGGAGCTTTTTCCTAATACATGAAGGAAAAAACAACAAAACATAAGAGAGACCGATGATCATATGCAAGAATAAATAAATATGGAAATAAACAAAAAGCGCACAAAGAGTCAGAGATGACCATCCAAAAAGTAAAAGTTTTCATTCCAAATTAGGCCACATATATAAACACGTATCTACCATATCTATGCCTCAATCAGAACTACTTCATCACAGGATCAAGCAACAGAGATAAAACAATAAGATGACTGGGTGGATGTTTTGGGCCCTGGAGCTAAGAGCACTGGAAGAACTAAACCAACCATTAGCCCCATTTCTCCTACTCCCCTTGTTCATCCAGACAAAGCTGAAACAACGCCAGAATGACTTTATATGGGAATTGACTGCAAATAACAAATACACTGATAAAGCAATTGGGCGGTGCTTTGATCACTATATATGAATGATTACTGACGACACCTTGTTGTGTTAATAATTCGCCTAGTAGATATGTGATAAGAGTCTGCTGTCAATTTATGTTCCATTTATTACGCAGACAACAAACACTTACAGCAGCAGACAATGATTTCCACTTCTCCCCTCCAGCTTTGCCAACCTTCAATAGTAAATATAACATTAGGCCAAGTATGTCGTCAATCATGCAGACAGCGCAATAAAAGATTTGTGTGAAATTTATCAGCACTGCTTTCTGAAAGATAACCCTTACAGCTGAGACAGCTTTCACATTAGGATGGTCTTGCTTATATATTTTCCTGAACTCCTCCCTGCAAGTATTTCATAGAACCACCTAAGGCTCTTAAAATAAAATGCATTTTGCATAGATTCCATAGTCCAGATACTCACAAGAAAACAAAGAAAGCACTAGGAGGCCTCTTTGGCTTGTTAGGATCCTTTTGGGCCTTCAGCTCCTTCTTGGTCAGCTTTTTAGTACTCTTATCCGCCTTGATAGCAGCCTTCCGTTTTCCAACCCTTCTGAAATAAAGAAATTCACAAGTCATTCACTTAAATTTACGCCTATCCATCTCGCCTCGTGTTCTCCACTACTCCTGAAGAAGAAGAGAAAAAAAGGAACAAGGATCATACATTCTGACAATCATGCGTTGTTATAATGACTCTCAACACCATATATATATAAATGAACCTAACAAGATCCTGACAGAGGACTTTCTGATGCCCTTATATTTCAACTAAAGAAGGGCAAAAGCCACATCAGAACAGAATCTGAACAAATGCTGACTAGTCTGGACAAGTGCGCAAGTCCTAGCTGCCCTATGTTGGGTTTTGGTCTTTTTCATTGGAAATTTTAGTCCCACATCGGGTAGACCAAAGGAGTTGTATCTCTATATATTAGCTATGCTATTTTAGAGATGCACATGTGGTGTGGAGGTGCACATGGATGTGCCATGTGGGGTTATCTTTCTAATAGGAAAAATGCTAAATAAACAATTGAAAGCATTCATGCTTTTTGCTCTTGGGAAATTTATTTCCATGGGAGCTAAGTCCCGTAGGGGCTTAGCGACTCGGACTCGGACTCGGGCTCGGGCTCATGAGGCATAATGTGGCGTTTTGTTGCGCGCCCAGGTGCGCGGCCCAGATTGCACGACCAGGTGCGCGACCAGTGGCGTGCCCAGTTGCGCGCTCAGTTGCGCGGGTGGCGCAGGGTGCGCAGGGCGCGCAGGTGGCGCAAGTGGCTCAGTGCACGTTCAGTGCGTGGTGTACAAGGCGCGCGGGGTGCGCGAGGTGCGCAACTTGCTTCAGATCGTGCCTGTGCATGATCTGAGCGGTTACTGCACGTTCGGAGTGGTTATTACCACGTCCCGAATGTTGTGCTAACCGGACAGTTGCTACTCGGGCCTATAAAAGGTCTCTTCTCTCTCACAGGCAGAAACACAGAGCATATACAGAGAGTTACGAAAGTTTACAAGTGTTTCTTAACACAAGTAAACAGAGGCTGTGAGAGAGAAGAGAAGCTTTGCACCAGCGTTGCTTTTGCACGGGAGTCCATGTACGATCCCAGGAGTCAGAAGAGCAGAAGTGTTCCAAAGTTCTCCGACGAACTTGCTGGTTCCTGGAAGCTATTCGTGTGGGGCGAATATAGCTTTGAGCAACGGTGATCATTCACCCCAGCAGGATATTCATCCATCAATCGCTTGTCATCTTCTTCGCTGCTGTGGATTACGAAATCTTTTTAGATTCTCGTAATATCATATGCTGCTGTAACGAAATCTTCTTAGATCTTCGTTATACTTACGCAATCTTCCTAGAAGTGTTGCGTTGGAACATTGTTTTTACAATTGTTTCATCTTCTCAGTTTTCCATCGAAAAATTGTGCCCGGCAATAACACCCTATACCTTTGATGATCATACAAAGACATTAATCCTACATGTCTAAAGGGGCTATAAAAGTTGTAGTAAAAGAATGGTTTTGCAAAGCATTAAAATTAATGAAATGGCTGCTGCAAAAGAACACAGCCCCAAGTTTTTCTGCAGATGAGCTCAGTAAAACTAGCCGCATCAGTACAAGGCCCCCATAACATAGGCCGACGTGAAGGCAAAACAACAGTAAGGAATTGAAATCAGGAAGCTACAAAAACCAAGACTGGATCGTAGCAGAGGGCTAAGTAGCAAACCTGTCATCAACCGGCTTCAACGTCTCTTTGGTGTCCTTCTTTATGGCACCCTTCCCCTTGCCTCCACCCTTCATTTTTGGGAGTAAAAGCTACCTGTCAAACATAGGGGGAAAAAAGCCTCTTAATCAATTTCCCTTTGCCATATGGCCTGAAGTAGTTGTAGAACTTCGATTGCGGGAAAAAAAAAAGTTGAAGAGCAAGAACCACAACATGATGCGTACATAGTTCTATTTCGAAGCTATAAAACACAACAAAAACAGCAATGATGAAGCCATGCTGCCAACTTTGCCTACATAGTGGTAATTCAATGATGAAGCCATTCTGCCAACTTTGCCTACATAGTGGTAATTCCTCCGCTATGTTATATAGACACCGATTACGAACACCGCGACACGGACGTGCCGACCAATTTCGGCATGTCGTGTTCGTGGGGAGGTGGACCACCAGAGGTGGAGCTACACAGGGGCATGGTCGGGCTGTAGCCTGGCCCAAAATTTTGGGGAAAAAAAACTTTATTTATTTTTTTGAAATATTTTCTTTGTTATTTTTTATTCTCTTGTTTGGATTTGAAGTATGCAACAATTAAGTGATTTATATATTCTAAACAAAATTGGTACTTTAGACACTGCGATGATAGTGTCCTCATGTCGCTCAAGCTATACGTAAAGTTTAGTCCCCCACCCCTACTTTTAGATGTTAGCTCCACAACTGTAGACCTCAACCTATTGTCTCCCATGTCATCAACCAAATGGACGCGAGACACTCCCAACAGAAAACTCCCTTCGACTTTTGGTCTATACTTGTGTAAGCATGAGCGGAGTTACATGGTGACAATTGGGGTCTACCGACCCCGTATTTTTTTTAAATTACTAATATAAAATAGTATATTTTAAAAAAAAATTATTCTCAAGGTTTGTTCGTATAGTCCAAGGAAAAGAAGACTAAATCCAAGTGTAGAGCCAAATTTATGTTATAGATTTTTCGTCCCCACGAAACAAAATGTTTAGTTCCGCCCGTGTGTGTATGTCATGACTCATGATACATCATATTAGTCGCAAAAGGCAATCAATTGGATGTTCAACTGCCAAAAAATATTCTTTTTGACTTTCTAAATTTCCAAGGGCCGCCTGTACCTAAACATTAAGTTACATAATAACATTATAGACACGCTACAAATGATTTAAATAGTAAATACAATTCCAAGTACAGGAAAAAAATGAAATGAGCACATCCATATATCATCCAGACATAATACTTCCTCCTCCAAACTTGCAACAGTTATACAAAGCCTAACTAATTATATAGGTCCGTCCCCTGAGTTGTATTGAATTTCTCATATTAAATAGTACTAATTTCTCATATTAAATAGTACTAATTTTAAGCCAAACAATCATATAATAACTGAAACGAATGGATCAATTTCTCTATATAAAAAAAAGAATTAAAACATTCGGGAAAAATAATAGAAAATCATATTTATATGATGGAATGAAGGAGAAGCAGAGAGGGAAAGAATTAAATTGAGAAAGAAATTATACCTAAATTTCTCTGGAGCAAAAGCAAAGCTATGGAGAGGAGAAAAAAGAGAGAGAGAGAAGAAAAGAGCATGGTGGCCTTCAGGTGTGATTGGGCGACCTGCTATAGTACTAGCGTTGGTTTTCATCTTATTTTGAAAAAAATTGACTTCTGCTCGGCTTATTAATATAAACTAGTAAATGTACATATTTGCAATAACGTATAATAAAAATATTATTCAATTATAATTAAATATTTTTTAATTTATGTGGTTAAGTTAGAAGATATATTTTTTTTGTTTAATTGAGTTTGATTTTTCATGTTGACAAAATAAACTTTTTTTAACAATTTTTACATAACCGTTTTGAAGCCTCATTATATAGTGAAAGATTTTACTTATATTTCACATTTGTGTTTATTAGATTTTTATTTTTTACAAAAAACAATTGTGATAAAACAAAAATATTTTTCGTGATAAAAAGTGGAGTGTAAGTCTAATAAACATATAAAGTGGAATGTAAGTGCAAATTCATACTAATAAGAGTGACGAAAATCAATAATTTTCTTTTATTTTGGGGGTTTTACATTTTAACATACCCTTGTTTTCTGCTCATTTCTGTATCCGGAATTCAATTTTCTAAACAACATTTTTACTTGATAAATAACTATACATATATCTTATCTTCACTATATAATGAGGCTTCAAAACGGCTCAAAGTGAGCCGTCTAACTCGTCTTTATATCGTGGTCCATTTTATTTAAAAAATAAATAAATTATATAAACAAATGTTGAAAAAAGTTTAAAATTATTATATATATTCAACATGGAGAATCAAACTCAACCAAACAAGAAGAATACCTCACACCTTAACCACATGAGTTAGAAGAGATATTTGACTATAATTGATAATGTTCTTATTATGCATTATTATACGTGCAAAACATGTGCATTTACTAGTACTATATAATGCGGCTTGGAAACGGCTCAAAAGTGAGCGGTTTAAACTGTATATATATCGTCATCCATTTAAATAAAAAATAAACAACTACCTAAAAACTCCATTAGTTATTAAAAAAACCTTAACTAAGTATTTAGCTATGATTTATTTATAATTAAATAATGTTAACTCAAGTGGTTAAGGAGGGAGAAATTTTACTTGGTTACTTGAGTTAAATTCCTATAAATAATAATTTTTATAATAAATTAATATTTATTTTTTAAATATATTTTTGTACCATGTGCATATTACTAGTTTTTATAGGGTTTTTTCTAAGGGCACCACCAATTTTACTTGGGGGCAGCCCAACATTAGATATAAAAAATAACTTTTCTAATTTTTCTCTCTCCCTCCCTCTACTCTTTTCCTCTCTCCCTCAACTCTTTTCTTCTCTCCCTCTACTTTTTTCTTCTCTCCCAACATTTCTAGGTCATAGAATTAAACCCTAGTCCAAATTTTTCCCAAATTTTTCTTCCTTTCTTTCCGAAAATTATCTCCAGAAAAATTCTCCTATCTCAATCATGTTTTGCACAAATTTTCCCCAAATTTGTCTAAGATCAGCTACCAAAAAAAGTTTTCACTCATACTCAAAATCAGAAAACATAAACATAAATATTAGGTTAGAATCACTTTAGGGTTCACGAATGAATTTTTCGAACATGATCTCACATATTTCTTGAAACCCTAACCCTAGAACACGACAAATCGTTGTGGTCGTTCGGCTGCTACAGTCGTGGCTTACAACATTAGGACTGCCAGGGTTTGATACGACCTCTTCCTGCAGGAATGGAATTAGAGGAAGATCTGGTGTTCACCACCATGGCAGTTGCAGCAATTGACTAAAGAAATCAGAGATTTGGGGAAGAAGAGGAAGCTTTCTATTCATTAATGGCTAAGTAGTTACAATTCAAGAATATTACATCAACTAACTTTCCCCTCTTTACTTCAGCTACTTATAGTATTTGAATTGCCTATACAATGACACTAATACCCTTCTTCCTCTTTACAGGATACAGTTGGTACTGGTAACTACTGAGCTAAGCTAACTGCTATTAGCTGGAGGCTAACTGCCTAACTGCTAAGTAACTATAGAAGTACTCTCCGGAGCTGAGGCTTCATGACTGGGAATGGAGCTTCATGACTGGGAATGTATCAATACCCCCTCCTTAATTTGACCTTGCCTCAAGGTCAAAATAAGGGAATGCTTTGATGAATTCCCCATAGGGAACCCAAGTAGCTTCTTCTGTGCTTTGATTCTTCCACTGGATCAACAAATCAACTGCTGCTCTGTTGCTTCTCTTGACTAGCCTTCTTTCTAGTATTTTTTCAGGCTCCTTCACTACTTCATCTGTAGTGTGAGGAATACCCTCCTGTACCAGCACCCTTTGACCAATATGTTTCTTAAGTTGTGATACATGAAAGACAGGGTGTATAGATGCTTCCTCTGGTAAGTCCAGCTTGTAAGCCACTTGACCAACCCTTGCTAAAACCTGATATGGGCCAAAGTATCTTGGAGAGAGTTTCTGGGATTTCCTCTGAGACACAGTAATCTGCCTATATGGCTGTAATTTGAGATAAACCCAGTCACCTACAGCAAATTCTCTCTCTGTCCTGTGCTTATCAGCTATCATCTTCATTCTGTCTTGGGCAAGTATTAAGTTGTCTTTAAGAATCTGGAGTGAATTATCTCTAGTAGTTAGGGCTTCTGCTACATTTGTATCCTTCACTAGTCCAGGCACATAAGTCAGCAAATCAGGGGGAGTTCTTCCATAGACTGCTTCATAGGGAGTGATCTTTGTGGCTGAATGCCAATTGGTATTAAACCAATATTCTGCCCATAACAAGTGTTTGACCCACTCCTTTGGTTGATGGCTACAAAAACACCTTAGGTACCCTTCAATGGTCCTATTAGTGACCTCAGTTTGCCCATCTGTTTGGGGATGGTAAGATGTGCTATAGTTAAGTTGAGAGCCTTGTAAGTTGAAAAATTCTTTCCAAAAAGCACTTGTGAAAACAGGGTCTCTGTCTGAGACTATGGTCCTTGGCATCCCATGTAACTTGAAAACCCCTTCCATAAATGTCTGAGCTACTCTGGCTGCAGTATAGGGATGTGCTAAAGGAAAAAGATGGACATACTTTGTGAGTCTGTCAACCACTACCATAATCACAGATTTGTGATGACTGAGAGGTAATCCCTCTATGAAGTCCATGGATATATCCTCCCATATTTTGTTTGGGATAGGGAGGGGTTGCAGCAGCCCTGCAGGTGAAGAATTGTCACTTTTATGGGCTTGACACACCTCACAATTTCTGATGTATTCTTGAACATCCCTTTTCATTCCTCTCCAGTAGCAAACCCTTCTAAGCCTGTGGAGTGTTTTTTGGAACCCAGAGTGTCCTGCTTGGAGAGTGTTGTGATGTTCCTTGAGCATAGTTAATGCAAATTCTGAACCTTGTTCTATAAGTAGCCTGTTCTTATAGTACAATAGGCCATCTGTAATAGTGTACTTACTGTTGTCAAGTAATCCTTCAGTCCATTTCTGCAACTGACTTTGGTAATATGGTGAAGTTTGCATTGCATCTTTGTATAATTGTACCCAATTATTCTGGACCATACTGATAGCTTGCAACTGACTTTCTTCCTTCCTAGAGAGACTATCTGCAGCCTTGTTGTCTGCCCCCTTCTTGTACTCCACTTTATAGTTGTAGCCATGCAATTTCAAGACCCATTTATATTGGGCATCTGTATATACCCTTTGTTCCAATAGGTATTTGAGGGACTGGTGATCAGTTTTGATAATAAACTGTCTGCCCCACAAATATTGGTTCCATTTCTTGACTGCTAAGAGAATAGCCAACATCTCCTTTTCATAGGTTGACAGTACAGTAGCCCTTCCTTTCAACTGTTGACTTAAGTAGGCTATAGGATGTCTTTTCTGCATAAGTACTGCTCCAATTCCACTACCTGATGCATCACATTCCAGGATGAAAGGCTCATTAAAGTCTGGCATAGCCAAGACAGGAGGTTGAGTAAGGTTTATCTTCAGAACTTCAAAGGCCCTCTGAGCTGCATCTGTCCATTTGAAAGAATTCTTCTTGAGGAGAGAAGTCAGTGGACCAGCTATAACTCCATAGTTCTTAACAAACCTTCTGTAATACCCAGTTAGTCCCAGAAAACCTCTGAGTTCTTTGACAGTTTTAGGAATAGGCCATTCCAAAACTGATTTTATCTTGTCTTGATCAACTGATACTCCTGTTTCAGAGATATTGTGACCCAAGTACCCCACTTGGTGTTGTCCAAAGTAACATTTGCTCCTTTTGACCTTCAGTTGGTGACTCTGTAACCTTTGAAAAACTTTCTCTAAATGCATACAATGGCTTTCCAAGTCTGGACTATAAACCAGTATGTCATCAAAGAACACAAGAACAAATTTTCTAAGAAAGTCTTTAAAAACTGAATTCATCAGACATTGAAAAGTAGAAGGAGCATTTGTAAGGCCAAAGGGCATGACTAAGAACTCATAGTGTCCTTCATGAGTTCTAAAGGCAGTCTTATGGACATCTTGAGGTGCCATCCTTACTTGATGGTAACCAGCCCTCAAATCCAACTTAGAAAAATATCTGGAGCCATGTAATTCATCAAAGAGTTCTTCAATAAAAGGGATAGGAAACTTATCTTTGACTGTCTGTTGGTTGAGATTCCTATAATCAATACACATTCTCCATGTGCCATCATTCTTCTTCACCAATATTACTGGGGATGCATAGGAGCTTTGGCTAGGCCTGATGATTCCAGTATTGAGCATCTCTTGGACTTGTCTCTCTATCTCATTTTTGCAAGTGTAAGGATGCCTGTATGGCCTGCTGCATACTGGCACAGACCCTGGTACTAATGGAATTTGATGGTCAAAGGGTCTTGGGGGAGGTAAACCTGAGGGTTCCTCAAAGACTTGCTGATATTTTTGAATCAAGTCTTTTACAGCTACTTCCTCCACTCCTTCTGACAGTTTGTTCTCTTCTACTCCCAAGGAACATAACTGGATGATGAAAATCTGGCTCTTCTGTCTGAAATCCTTCCTGCCAGGTTCCTGAAGTGATAAGCTAGTGTCTTTAACTCCTGTAAACTGCTGCCACACTCCTGACTCTTCATATTTCATTGTTAGCTCTTGGAAGTTCCATATGATATCTCCCAATGTACGGAGCCAGTTAGCTCCCAACACAATCTGACATCCAGCAATAGGCAGTGCTAACAGATCTGTAATGATCTTTTTATTTTGGCATTCAATAACTACAGCCTTACAAAGACCTTGACTAACAACTTTCTCCCCATTAGCTACCTGTACCTCAAAACTTCTGCTATCAGAAATAGGTAAACCTATCCTCTTGCTGAAACCTGCATCAATAAAACTGTGGGTGGATCCAGAGTCCACTAGAATCATAACTGGTTTGTTGTATAATACTCCTCTTAGCTTCATGGTGGAGTGGTTTAAGTTCCCTGAAATGGCTTGTAAAGAGATTTCAAAGAAGCTTTGACTGTTCCCCTCCACTGGTTCTGCTACTGCCTTTTCATTAGCTTCCATTTCTGTTTCTTCATCTTCAGCCACTATCATAAAGAGTCTCTTTTCCTTACACTTGTGTCCCCTGGACCACTTCTCATCACACATATAGCATAATCCCAGATTTCTTCTCCTGTTAAGCTCTGTAGGGGAAATTGTTTGGTGTGTTCCACTGGTATTGAGGGAGGAGGCCTTCTTGGCAACTTCTGGATGGTTGGGAGCTGGTGTATTATTATTAGCAAAGTTCCTGTTAGTGTAATTCACACTCTTCTGAGTTTTTCTCCAAGCAGATTTTGCTAAAACCTTAGATTCATACAATTTGGCAACTTGTATGGCTGCAGTCATGCTGACTGGTCTTGCTACTAATACTTTAAATCTGATTTCCTCCTTTAGTCCTCCTACATAGTGGCTAACTAAGGAGGGTTCAGGCAAGCCCCTAACCTTCTTGGAAAGTTTCTGAAACTGGAGGGTATATTCCTGCACTGTCCCTTCTTGTTTGAGAAACTTAAGGTCCATATGATGGTCCACATATTGGGATGGACCATATTCTACCATAATAGCATTACAGAAATCCACCCAATGAATGTGGTCACCATTAGTTTCAACTAGCCAATCAAACCAGTAAGCTGCTGTTCCTTTTAATCTGACTGAACACAAGTTAACTTTCTCCCATTCAGGGACCCCATAGACCTTGAAATAGTGTTTGACTCTCATGAGCCACTCCACTACATCAATTTCCCCATCAAATTCAGGTATTTTGGATCTTGATATGGAAGGATGTCCCCCTTGTCCCCCTTGGAAATTTGGTTGGTGTGTTCCAAAGGTGGGAGGAGGCATAACATTCTGAGGTTGTTCTTGATATGGTACTTGTCCCTGGTACTGTGGCATTTCTACAAATCCTTGATGGATTCTTGATTGCTGAAACTGGTTTGGTTCAGTCCTCATAGCAGGATTTTGAGTACCAAAATTTGGATTCATCATGTTAACTCCAAATTGAGGTATATTGGGGTTTGTAAAAGGCATCATTGGAGAAAAATTTGGGTTTGGAGAAGGCATCATTGATCCAAACTGAGGTAAATGGCCAGAATTAATGGAAATTGGTGGCATCATCATACCTCGAGATCCTTGCTGGTTCTGTTGATTGGCTGTTCTTGCTGAAGAACCATTATGGACCTCCATAGATGAGGTTCTTGAATTCTCTTCTGGCCTTCCTCCTCCTCGTGAGAGATTCTCCATGAATTTCTCGAGCTTGTTACTGAGCTCCAGCACAGTGCCTTCCAATGATCGAAGACGAAGCCGATCCTCATCTAGGGTTTGTCGATCCCCTTCCTGGGAACCTGGTCGAACTTCTCGACTACTCGAACCTCGATCCCGACTCGACTCCATGAGGGGGTCGAGTGGCTCTGATACCACGTTGATACGACCTCTTCCTGCAGGAATAGAATTAGAGGAAGATCTGGTATTCACCACCATGGCAGTTGCAGCAATTGACTAAAGAAATCAGAGATTTGGGGAAGAAGAGGAAGCTTTCTATTCATTAATGGCTAAGTAGTTACAATTCAAGAATATTACATCAACTAACTTTCCCCTCTTTACTTCAGCTACTTATAGTATTTGAATTGCCTATACAATGACACTAATACCCTTCTTCCTCTTTACAGGATACAGCTGGTACTGGTAACTACTGAGCTAAGCTAACTGCTATTAGCTGGAGGCTAACTGCCTAACTGCTAAGTAACTATAGAAGTACTCTACGAAGCTGAGGCTTCATGACTGGGAATGGAGCTTCATGACTGGAAATGTATCAGGGTTGTGGCAGTCCTAATGTAAAGTAGGACTGCCATGTTCCTGGCAGTCCTTACTTAATAAAGGACTGCCAGGGTGTTGGCAGTCCTGTATAAAACTCTCTGTGAAGAGAGTTTCATACCCAAACTCTCTTCAGGACTGCCAGGTCCTGACAGTCCTACTTTAGTGTAGGACTGCCAGGGGTGTGGCAGTCCTAATTGAAACTCTCTGTGAGGAGAGTTTGTATTTAAAACTCTCCTAACAGAGAGTTTCAATTAGGACTGCCACACCCCTGGCAGTCCTACATTAGTGTAGGACTGCCAGGGGTGTGACAGTCTTAATTAAAATTCTCTGTAAGAAGAGTTTGTATTTAAAACTCTCCTAACAGAGAGTTTCAATTATGACTATCACACCCCTGGCAGTCCTACATTAGTGTAGGACTGCCAGGGTTGTGGCAGTCCTATTTGAAACACTGTCAAACTCTCCTCACAGAGAGTTTAAAATAGGACTGCCACCACTCAGGTAGTCCTACTGCCTGGTGAGTGGCAGTCCTGATACTAACTCTCTGTGAGGAGAGTTTGAAATACAAACTCCTCACATAGAGTTTCAATTAGATATCCAAAGAGAGTTTATACACACACATGTCAACATAACAACATATCTACTATATGTTACGTATCCAAATTACGACAATCGGATCCAACTTACATAAAAGATAACAACATATCCGACAAAATATCCAACAAGTCAAGTTTCCAAACAACAACATATCCTTCAAAAATATCCGCCAAATTATCCAAAATGAAGTATACGACAAAATATCATAAAATCCACAAGTCAAGTTTTTAAACAACAACCACATCCAAATTACATCCAAATATAAAATGATTTTGAATATCCAACTACATATCCTGTCGGGCCTTTTCAAACAACTTCGACCGAGCTTGGGGTGCCGGTGGTTGCGTCCGAGACCGAGCTTGGGGCGCCGGTTCGTAAATTCTAATCGGACGCTCGAGAGGACGTCCCTCGCGTTCCTTCCGCTTTGACGCGGTGGGACGTATTCTTTTGTTAGCGGTCTGAGGACTGCAGGACAACATACATTTATTAAATTATAGAAACAAAAATAGACAACAATTAAACATCATGTTAAGAATTTATAATGTCAGGGAATGAAAATAGACAACAATTAAACATCATGTTAACGAAAATAGACAACAATTAAACATACAGTTGTTAAACAATTAAACAACATTAGGACTGCCAGGGATGTGGCAGTCCTATTGTAAAGTAAGACTGCATGGAGTCTGGCAGTCCTACTTTGCAGTAGGACTGTCACATCCCTGGCATTCCTAATGTTGCTCGACTGTAGCAGCCGAACATCGTGTAGTGTTCTAGGGTTTGGGATTCAAGTAATATGTGCGAATTATCGTGTTCGAAAAATTCATTCATCAACCCTAAAGTAATTCTAAACCTAATTCATCAAATCTTTTTGGAGATTTAACAATGATTCTTTGATTTGGAAAAAATAAAAAAATGTAGAGAAAATTAGGGAAGAA
>JANAVB010024400.1:28757732-28777732 GCA_029216955.1 Iris pallida | reverse complement strand
ATCGCACAAAAATGCATGTGTCTCGATACATCGTACTATTTTATTTAATTGAGACATCTTTTAAGTTGTAAGTTTTTGTCTATAATTGAAAATATATTTATACTACCTAAGTACATCTTGCTTTTTTGGTCAATTTTGGATATCTTTTTTTAATATCTTATATTTTTTTCATTTACGCCCATTTTTTTAGCACATGAAAGCGTCCAGCATTTTCTGGCAACAATCTAATCATTTCTCGCTCAAAATCTTCTGACCTGCACTAAAAACATATTTTGATGCTATTGTGGACATTAATGTAGTTATAAGATTATGTGTCATAATATGAAGTATCAAAAACTTCTTCTATACATTTCTAATACACTAATACCTCATCCAAAACTAGAACTCCTGCACAAAATTACTGCACCTACACTCTACGACCTACTTCCCTACCATATTTAAACACTATGGGGACTCTTAGAGTGTATCAGTAATACACATACTGAAATCTGTAAATTCCTACTCACTAATTCACTCACTGCACACAGTGTCAAATCCCTATTTTAAATATAGGTATATGATCGTATTTTGTATTTGGGTGATTTACAAATTACGGATTTGTTTATATTTTATTTATATTTGGGTGATTTACAAATTACGGATTTGTTTATATTTTATTTATTTCCTGGACTTGGGTTGGTCTTAGTTGTTTGATATGGTTAGCTTATTAATATTGTTCCTATTTTATTAATATCATTACCATTATTATTATTATTATTATTGTTATTTATTATTTTTTTACTAATCCTAATATCTACCCCCCTTTCTCTCTAACCAAACTCTCAGCTCACAGCCGCCCCTCCCCCTCTCTTCACTCTCTCTCTCTCTCCCGACCACACACTCGCTCACCCCTCTTCCCCACTCTCCCTCGCGCTCACCTTCCCTCGTCTCCGACAGCCGACCGCCACCACTGCTCCCCCGTTACCGCCTGCCACCACCACCTAGCCGAAGCTCCTCCACCGTGACCCCTGCCACCACCACCTAGCCGAAGCTCCCCCAGTCGCCTCTGCCCCTCTCCCGGAGCCGCGACCGCCACTATCACCCACCAACGCCGCCAGTGCCATTGTCTCCACCGCCACCGCCCTCATCATCGTCGTCTTCCTTCACCGCCATCTCCATGGCCGGCCACCACCACCGCTATGGCCTCCGCGACCACCGCCATCCCTGTCGTCGTCGTCTCCCTTCTCCTCGACGACGTCGAGGTCCTCCGCCGCTGCTGTCGTTCGTATCCTCCGTCGGAGAACTGATCGACCCCGGTGAGCCCCTCCGCCCCCTCTTTTCCTCTTCTCTCCGGCGGCCAGCACCATTGCCGTGCCTCCGCCGCGAGTGCCGTGCCAGCCTCGAGCAGCGGGACGCCCTTGGGCCCCGCACTGCTCGAGCAGCGAGCTACCCCCGGCCTGTGTGCTTCTCGGACAGTGAGCCCTTATGCTCCGTGCCTTTCCTCGGGTTGCGTGCTATCTCGTGTAGTGTGCTGCCTCGAGCAGCGCACTCTCATTCTTCGTGTTTCTCGGGACACGTGTACCTCAAATTATGTGCCACCTCGATTTTTGTTCCAGATCGATCTATGTGCTGCCTTGGGCAGCGGGACGTCTCGAGCCCCGTGCTGCCTCGGGCACCGTGCCCCATCGGTTTGCGTGTTGCGTCGTTTCTCATGTCTCGGCCTTTGTGCCCCTCGATTTTCGTGCCGTATCGATTTTCGTGTACGTATCGATTTGTGCACCGCCTCGATTTGCGTACCCCCTTGGACTCTGCACAGCCTCAATTTACGTGCATATGTTGACTTGCGTGCCGCATCAATTTTTGTACCACCTTGGACTTTGTGTCATCTTAATTTGCGTGCTCGCTCCGATTTACGTGCCGTATTGGTCCTTGTGTCGTCTCGATTCGCGTGCACGTCTCGATTTGCGTATCGCATGATTCGTACGCTATCTTGATATTTGTGATTTCCTCGATCAACGTGCATATCTTGATTTACGTGCACATTGTCTCCTGTTCATCTCGATCTTTGAGTCATCTCGATTCTCGTAGGCGTCTCGATATACGTGTATGTCTCGGTTTATGTGCCCGTATCGGTTCGCGTGCCTCGGTTTCCAAGCCAGATCCCTGCGCTGCTTGCGGGACCCACATGGTATAGCCTCCTTCCATCCTCCGTGCTTCCTGTTATTATTTTATTATTTAATTCTAATAATTGTTTATTATTTGTTCTGAGGACCTCGATTGGCGTACAAGCTTGGATCATGATTGTCGAAGACATGCTTACCTAGCCGAGCCCTCTAGGCAAGTATCCCTTGCTCATCGACGGCTCTTGCCCTCTCTTCTGGATTTTATTGCATTTAATTAATTTGTACTTGTAAATTGTATAACCATGATTATGTAGCCTAGTAGTAGAACTTCCATGATGATAACTTAGGATAGCTTGGTCCGATACCGAGATAGACCGTATCGGACAACTCGGATGGGTCATCCATACCTCCGAGGACAAGAGCACGACTCACTTGTACGGATTGTCCCCGTATGCCCCGTGTCCGACTCACGATCGGGTAACGACTCTGGCTAACTATTCATGTGGCTGTGATTGTGCTTGGGTTAGAACTATAGACATGTGCTGTGATGCGTCCTGCGAGACGATTTCTTGTTATATGTGTTGGCTTGGCGCCCAGTATGCATCATAGTGCTGCTGGAGGCCGGGACTTAGTGGTCTCGGGTTCGATTGGTTTCCAGTACGCATCGTAGTACTGCTGGAGGCCGAGACTTACTGTTTTCGGCTATCGATTTGTTTCTAGTACGCATCATAGTGCTACTGGTAGCTGAGACTTAGTGTTCTCAGCTGCGATTCTACGATTCTGCGACGGGTTGCGCCGAGTGGTTTTAGCCCCAATTCGTAGGGTGCTCCCATCCAGATTACAATGGAGACTCTGTCGGATTTTTCCAGAATTCTTGATCGGGAATTTGGTTCGAAGGATTGGACAGAACCATTCCTTTCGTTTGCTGGACTGGGCTCGTGCATGTTCACCTTGGCATAGTTTACCTGATTCCATTTCCTGTTAGGTAGACTCCCGACTAGATTAATCGCCTAGCGTCTTGACCTGTCTTGTCCGTCGGATAGCGTAAGGAGAGCGGTTCTACTCGGGAGACGGTCTGCAACTTTGGTCCTTGTTTGGTTTAAGGGTTGTGGATCTGCTCCAGAGTGGTTCACGCAATCCTTGCCACTTTTTCGGCGGTATTTAATTATATTCTTGTCCCCTGATTATTCATCCAAGGATTTATCCTAGTCCAACTAGATAGGGCTGACAGTTGTCCTATGTATCGCGATTGTGACCTTGGATATGTATGAGGATTGAGTAATATATGAAGTATGATCTCGGGATATTCAGTTGGTAGACTTACGTGGATACTTGGATAGTGCTGTCGATTCCTTTAGATGATGTTCGATTTTGATCAGATATGTGGGTTCCTGGATTTTGATTAATTGTTCGAGTGTTTTACGGAACGAGAAGAATATCGAGGGTATTATTATATATTTTTACTCGACTTCCCAAACGCCCAAAAACCTGGTTTGATTGCTATGTCTTGGTAGTTGAGGGGCTCGTTTTCTAGTGGCTTGTGATCGTTGACTTGGAGGATTCTTGTGAGCCAGGGGGCCTAGCATTGCTTATAGTGATTAGCTTGGTATTTGGTTATTGACCTTCCTGACATGATATTGATTCTATCTTAGAGGGGTGACTCTTGATAGATTGATCTGGTGGATAGACCGACTGGATGATTGGAGCTCTAGGCTCCCATATATGCTTGAGATGTTATTATAGTAGAGGTTCTGATCTTGTACTTGACCTGATATCCATGCTACGATGTGGGCAGATGACTTCTTGTGAGTGACAGATTTGTCCTTGTCCCAGACCTGACTACTTGTATCCATACTATAAGTCCAGTTACCCTTTGAGGTACTGGCCCTGACCTTGCACTGCGGTGTCCCTTGTCTACTGGCACTTTGAGGTACTACTTCCATGATTATATGGCATTGCGATGCCATCTTGATATTCTAGCTATATTATATGGTTACCTGCACGGGTATCTGGTAGTTGGCCTATAGTCTTAGCGTGGTTAGGATTGCTTGCTTGCTTGTTGCATAACACTAAGGATGGATAACAACTGGGACTATAGGTGCCGAGGGTGATTCTTACTTAGCGTTCTCGTACTGAGGTACGACATTTAGGAGGATGATCATGTGACCACGGCATGTGATTCCGGATAAATGTATGGTTAATATAGGCAACTGAAACTGGTAGAAGCATTGGGAGGGAACGGAATCCCGAGATCGTACATTACCAGTCTTATCCCAGACATTAGTCATGACCTGCAGGCTGGCCGCCACGGATATTGTTACCATTCGTACTAGTGGATGGTAATATCCGGCTACTTTATGTGCTATACATTATATACATGGCATGCTCGGCACGGTGGCCTTACGAGGGACCGGTGGTGACATGCAGAGCTCGGTGGTCTTGCGAGGGACCGACGCTCATTTAGTCTTGATATACTTGGCCCCGCTAGCCCTGCTGGGATGGCACGATCTGAGGATTCCCATACTTGCATTGTTGGGGTAACCCAACCTCCACATAGAGAGCCGTAGGCGTTTTGAGTGGCCGCTTATTCACCTAAAATGTATGGCTTGTTGCTTGCTAAGCTGACTGGCACGTAACGCTGTCCCGGTGCGGTAATTCATTCCCTTGTTCTTGTTTGATATAGGGGTGAGTTACTGTTCCGATGACAGACTACGAGTTCCAGTTGGCGATGCAAGCATTAGTGGATGTTAGGATGACTGTGATGATTGTTGGTTACTTACGTATTAGTAGTTGGATTGCTGCCTTATATTCTGTAATCGTGCGTTGGTACCGCACGACCCTTTACCCTCATTAATGTTGTTCATACGTGTTATTCCTGTTATATATCATATCATGCTGGTTTTCTTCGCCCGTCCTTGAGCCTTCCTTTCTGGTACTTGCTGCGGTTGGCCTGACCAACCCTGGATTGTTCCCAGATTGCCTGTGACCGACCCTGTGGATCTTCCAGACTTGACTTGGAGGACGTGCTTCAGTTCCTGATCATGAGGGAACTGTGTGGAAAGGTATGTCACGCCCCGATCCCGGAGGATCGAAAACAAGCCACTGGGCGTGATACCGTACAAGTCTAGATTGCACTTGTACAAAGCAAAACTATTACAGTTCCTGGTAATTCTCAGAAAACATCAATAAGGCAGCGGAACCATGCAGATAAATTGAAGTCACACAAGATATGAAGAAATGTATCTCTTTATTGATAATCATAATGGATTACAAGACTTGCAGCGAAATACAGAGTTTACAACTGATTACAAGACTCTTTGAATAGCCAACTGAATGTATACACTTGCCCTTTAGGCTACAAATGAATATACCGACTTCTTTACAATGACTTGCCAATTTGGCTACAATCTCACAGGTACATCTGAGTTCCACTGTTCCATACATTATATCCCGTGTAGCAGAAGACATCATCTTAAAAGAAGAGCTTCTGCACACCCATCCGATTCCTCGATGCCAAGCACTGATTCATAGGATTTCCCCCAAGCAAACACCTGTAATATTGCCCACAACGTGGGTCAGTACATCATCAATATATTGGCGAGCGGTGCTGGCCCAACTCACCTAAGAAGACAACACTAAGTAATCATGTTACAGAACATTATTAGCAGCGGTCTTTCTTGTTGCCTTAGGGTCAATTTCATGTTATGGCCGACAAGAAGTAAAGCATGCAAATCTCATAGCCAACATAATTTAAAGCATACTGTTATCACCCTTTGGTGATTCTTACCCACGGTCGTATAGCCATCCCTGTATATTTATAATACTTACTCTGCCTGCACAAGACATTGTTAGGAACAATATCAAGATTCAATATAAATATCACCATTCAAGTAATTCTTACCAACAGCCAACATCCCTCCCTGTATTTAAGTATTAACTTACTCTGCCTGCATAAGACATCATTAGCACTGGACCTATCTATATGAAGGTCACTGACGACATGCCATCCTGGACCGTCTTACAGGTATACAGCGCCCTTGCCAGTGCAGGTAGCTAGCCCCACTGCAAGTCCTGTATACCGTGCTACTACTTCAGCACTGCCACTACTTCGGCATTGGTTTCCCCTAGGACGAACCGGGTTCCATGGCCCAGGAATACCGTTCGAGAAACCACCTTGTCGACAAGTTGTCCATGACCATGCAACTATATACAACTTATCTAAGAAGAAAACATATAATGCATGATAAGGAAAACTAAGCAAAACCATCATTCTCATTCGTATTGCCATCTAGCCATCTTGCCTTAAGCCAATGCTCATATTATGATCTGCCCAATCCAGGATCTTGGCGTAATCAACATTCTACATCGACGACTGGATAATAGAATGTTGTTACCCAATCCTTTTGCCACATCTTTGATACTATACATCTTTCCAACCAAACTCAATGTACTCACCGCCCAATTCCTGGGACTTAGCATCTGTTTAGCATTCATTCATTTGAATGCAATTCAAGCATACTCACTGTCCAGTTCTTAGGTCTTAACATCTGTTTTGCCATCTATTCATTGAGCCAAAGCTCGATATACTCACCGCCCAAGTATTTGGGACTTTGCCTTCACCTGTCATGTAATTCATCGCAACAGCGTACAAGCATATAATTTATTTAGCCACAACAGTTTATGTTCAGGTGATTATTATCTTTCATTATCTTTCCAAATTCCATGCAAGGTGTTATTGAACAACTTAACAAGAAACATAGCATACTCATCCTTATTTTAAGCGTGAAGCTAAAGGATCTTTGAAGGGTTCAACACTACTCACATTCATAGGACGATTCCTGCCACGATCGCATAGACTTCCAAGCGATCCTTCGCATATTCCCAAGTCCAACAAGGCTTCATCGAACCAACCATCCATCATAAGGCATCTTGCGGGTCGGGGCACTACAAGGTATTCTTGTCTATATTATTTCTTATTGTAGACTCTTTGATTATCATACGAGTATTACCTGCTTTCCATATGATTATCTCTCTTGATGTTGTTTCATTGTGATTTGCCTGTGGACATGAGATCGGATTTAGGCCATAGATTGATTGCATGCTAGGATACCCAACAAGACTTGACAGCCGTCATCGCCGTATAGCGTATTCGTACCTTATACGGTGTAGCTGGCCTACGTCCGTCCCCGTATTCCGGTACTGGGGCGTGACACACATGAATGCAACACACTCACTAACACATACCCAGACACACTCGAAAAACTATGCACTGGCACACACACTCAAAAACACATTGAAGAACACACACACACACACACACACATACACTTACACATAAGGACACATACTTATCAATTGCAGTTGCAAACAGAACTGCACACACGCACATAGTCCCAAACACACCCTCACTAATATGCTCCAAACACTTCTCTCACACATCATGTAGTTCTATGTATCTCACCGATACATAGAGAAACAACAAATATAAGTAAATTCTTTCTTTTCTGCTACGCACACGTGTGCACACACTCACAAGTGAAAAACTATGATACCAACACACAAACACCGATATTCTGCATAGGTCACCCTTATAGGATCACACATGTACACTCTCTATTATATGGTACCACTTGACACAAAAGACACATACGTTAATTCTAGGCAACACCTAGTGCACAGAGGAAACTATCATGTAATTCACTACTATTGCATACTCTGCAGTGAGGTAAATTGCTTTCTAAGCTACCAATTGCACATCACATGACTATATACAATTCCAATATTATATATTGGCCTCACCTTATTATGAATTATAAAACCCACAATTCAGATTTTTAATTAATAAATGAGTTTTACTATATTAATTTGGTTGATTGTAATTTTAGACTAGTTGTTATTATTATAATAATAATAATAATAATAATTATATATAATATGTCAAAATATGGAAGAATTTTTTTTTTTAGTTTTATAGGATTTAATGAATTGTTGATTATGTTTCATAGTTTAATTAATTGTGTTAGCTAGGTTGAGCCTATTAGTTAAAGCCCACGGTTCCTAGCCCATAATCTTAACCCATCAACCTGTTTCCCATCCAAACCCGCTAACCCAAAACCAACAGACTAAATCCTACCCGTTCAACCCACTCCCAATCACTCGTAGATCCACTTCCTCCGTCGACCCCCTCCCCACGTAGCCATCCCTTCACATACTTCTTTCTCAAACTCCTTTTTCCCCCACAGAAACCTCTAGAACCATTTTTTTTCTTTCCCAAACCTTCACAAAACCCCCTATCTCCACCTACGCTCCACCTCTTCTAAATCCAACCACACCGCGATACTCCTCGTCTCTTTTCGCCTGAATCAACACCTCATTTGAGGCATTTTTGCGCGACCCTCGACCGGCCAACCGCCGCCGACCGACCAGCTGAATAGCCGACAGACCGCGCCAGCGCCTTCCGCACCCTGCGTACATCTCCGCGGCCCGCCAGCACCCTCCCGTGGCCCTTTCCGTACGCCTTTCGGCCGTGCCTCCTCGCGTGCACCCGTGCGACCCTGCCCCGCGTACGCCCGTACACCGCGTCGAGCCTGCTCGTGTTCTCCTGTGCGCATGCTTCCGTCCCGTCGCTTTTGTGCGACTCCAAGGCCGAGGCTACCCGTCGGTTCTCCTGCATCATATTTCTAGTATAAGTCTTCTAAAACTTGCTGTGTACCTTTTCCATATTTCGAAACCTTATGGATGTCCCACCAAACTGACAGAATGAACATCTATCAGATTGTGATAGCTAGTTTAGAATCAGAACAAATTTTAATATAATAACCATACTAGTTTCTATACCTTAAGAAATTGGGAACCAGGAAATAAAATGTTTCCTGATAGTATAAGAATTAACATGTTAGCCTAGTTATGGTTAATTACTAATATTAACTAGAGAAACCTTAGTATTTTACTATTGTAATAAAAACATTAGTCTTATTAACTATATTAGATATGTCACAACCCTAATAATGAATCTATGGTTTACCTACTACTTTTAATATAATAAAAAATATTTTTAATATAAGTAATTATAAATGAAAATTACTAAGTAGAAATTCGGTTATTGCTTATTTTGGAAAATATAGTAATTCTCACGTTTTATAATAAATAGTTGTATTTAAAAGATCGTTTTATCCATTAATTGCTAACATGTGTATTATGTTTAAAAGTATTAAAAGAGTAGCTTAGATTAAATATTTTCAAAAGTTACAAATAAATATTAATTTTTCATGATCTCTTTATAATTAAATTAATGATAATTTCATTTAAGGAAATAACAAGTTTAGTTTTTATTAAAAACGTATATTCTCTTTATATTCTCACTTGGAATTTTACAAAAAATATTTTAAGCAAATGCCTTATAATAATTATTAGTGAAATTAGAGTCTATATTAGTATTGTATTATTAACAGGTTAGTTTATTAGAATTATAGCAAACCTTAGATTGGCGACTGAGACATGTTTCACAAATGTAGGTTTCCGTTCGAGACATTAACTTGATTGTTTTTCTGCCTCTATCTACAGCATCGAAAAAACCAAGGCAAGTTTCATACTATTCATGTTCGTATTTTTTAATTGATAATTAAATGCACTGCATCAATATGACTATATATATTGTATCGACACTGATTGACTTATTGACTCGAGAATTGGGAAATAGTATAGCAACTGTGACCAAAGTTATGTTACTAATATTGACTCTCTTGCGCTAACCTCTATTGCACAAGAGGTTGAGCCGTACCATATACTAGCATTAGGCCCAATGTTAGTATACACATTGAATCTGCCATCCAGTCACATATTGCTATACTCTCAAATCACTATTGAATCATTGTAGATTGCATCATTGTCGCTTGAGATTTTATTACTTTGCTGACTCTTTATTATTATTTAAAAATATAATAATGCTTTAAAACTGTCCCTTGCATCATTTATTATTTATTAGAATACTGGATATGGATATATGTTCTTGCTCCTCTCCTAACTGGAGACCAATATTTTAAGTGATTGCGAGGACGAGGTGCCTTTTAGCACTTACTACAGACATGATCTGAGTTCTGAAGATGAAATCTAACCTGACCAGGGTGTAAACCTCCTAAATTTCTACTACATTTATTTTATTTTATTTTTACTTATTTTGCTACTATTTTTATTTTTTCTCGCCGAGTGCGAATAAGTGCGAGGTACGTATTTTTATAAAGCATTTTATTATATATTTTTATTTGTATAGAAAAAAGTATAGGTTCAAAATAATATTGTGATAAATATTTATTTTCATCGCTTAAAGTTGCACAAAGCTTCGCATCGAAAATTTCCAAAACTTCATTTTATTCATTTATTATAAAAAGGTTATTTTAGTTTATTGGTAAATTAGAAACTAGGTTTTACATAGTTATTCCAGATTTATGCGAGTACATGAATTAATTCATGTATATAGTTTGATTTTCGAAATTATTTATTATTATTATTTTAAAAATTTATGAAAGGATATTTTAAATGAATCTATGGAGATTTAAATCAGATTTGGATTTTATTTGGATAGACATAAATAGTTTTGTTTTTAATTAAAAAGTTATTATCTAGTTTTTGATTTGAGAGATTTTATCAAAAATTGTTTTAATTCGTTTTAAATTATAAAAATGAAATATCTAATGGGAAATTTAAACTTTTCCCGTCCTTATCCGACTAGGAGCACCACCTCCTATATAAGGAGACATGTCTCTATTCTATCAGTTTCTCAACCCAAATTCCATAACCCAAGACATCGTGTATCGTGTCCGTGTTTCCCTTTCCCATCCACTATATTTCTATTACAAATACAAATATATATTTTGCCTCGTCAACATCCCCCGACCAACTCTTGTCGACACCACCACCATATCCGCAGCCTTGCCTCCCATAGCAGCCATTCCCGCCATAGTTCGATTTTGCCGATCGTCGGGCCAACCCAACCCCACACTCCTGCATCGCAACAACCATGCTGTCCCGGCGACAATGCCACAACCACCTCTTCCCTACTCCTGCCAATCCCGTCGGGACACGTCACCGCCCCGACCCCATCTAACCGACCACCTACAGCCATTACGAGTCCGGGCGACCAATCTCGCCATCCACAACCACCTCCTCTTCTACCTCCACTGCCAACGACAAACCCCGCCCAAACCGGCAAAACCGTCGGAGCACCACCACTACCAGAGAAATAAATAGAGAGATAAAACCCCTAACCTTCTCCTTCGGCCGTCCCGACCTACCGGCGCCACTGTGTGGACCACCGCCCTCGATTCCCAACAGTGCCGCCCGATCTCCTCGCCTAGCCCGCATCGGCAATCGTCGTGGCCGCACGAGCACCTCCGATGAAATTGCTCCCGTCCCGAGCCGCCTCCGTCGAAGTTCCACGTGGCCGCTTCTCGTCAGGAATTGCCGCGCTACTGCGAGCAGCCCCCAGATCCGGCGACCCCATCGTCTTCGCGTCCGTCGCTGACGCGCCGAGCCGAGCACCAGCCTCGGCGAGCCCACGGTCACCGGGCCCGAGCCCTCTCCGGTAACCCACCCGAACTCTCTTCCTTACTCTCCTTCTTTTCTTCTTGGAAGAGAATACCACACTCTCTCTCTCTTTAACTCTAGATATTTATTTCTATCACTCAACCTCTCTTTCTTTCTTTTGCACTTTTCAAACCAGAAAATTTACTGTAGCGATAAAAACTTCCAATTAATTGGCCATAGGACAAAATGTTTACGAAAATTTAAAGTTGCGATAGATATCGACAGACGGTTTGGCGGAAAACGAGCTAAGCTCAATTTCCGCCAAACCGTGTGGTAGAAATTGGACAATGTCCAATTTCCGCCACAATGTTTGTCGGATAATCGACATGGCCGATTTGTTTTGCGGGGTTTAGTCGGTTCGTTTGGGGGTTCGTTTGGGGGGTTTGATTGGAGGGTTGGTGCTCAATTTCTGCCATAGTGTGTGGTGGAAATTGGACATTGTCCAATTTCTGCCACACTCTTTGTAGGAAAATGGACATGTTACGGGTGGCCGGTTCGATTTGAAGGGGAGTTGGTTTTGGCGGTTGAGGGTTTTACTACCCGAATGAATGAGGTGGTTGGGAGGGGGGGTTGGTTGTTGAAGGTTGGGGGTTGGAGCTCTAAAGAGCTCTTCTGTATAAGAAGAGTGGTAGTGAAGAGAGTGAAGCAGAAGCAGAAGAAGAAGAAGGAGTAGTGAAAGAGAGTGAAGCAGCAGCAGAAGAAGAAGGAGTAGTGAAGAGAGTGAAGTAGAAGCTGAAGAACGAAGAAACAGAAGAAGGAGAAAAAGGTTAGTAATTTAGTAATTCTAATCATAATTCTAAGCATAATCATAATCCTAATTATATTTATTAGCATTATTTGTTAGTTGCTAATTATATATTTTAGCATTATTTGTTAGTTGCTAATTATTAGTTAGTTGCTAATTATATTTATTAGCATTATTTGTTAGTAACCCTAATCATAATCCTAACCCTCACCCTAACCCTAATCCTAACCATAACCATAACCATAACCATAACCATAACCCTAACCCTAACCCTAATCATAATCCTAACCATAACCCTAACCCTAATCATAACCCTAACCATAACCCTAACCCTAACCCTAATCATAATCCTAACCATAACTCGTGCCACCTCTATGTCAAAGTTTATGTAGATGAGCTAAACTAATAGTAGTCTCCTAACTCTAGGCCCACATGCAACTTTAAGGACAAGCAGGAAGTATATTATGATGCAAATAAATAAATCAGGAACTATCACAATGATACACTAGAAGAACTAGAAATAAAGACAGGAATATGCAATAACTAAATAAAATACAGACTAATTATAAACAGTAAATAATGGCGAGATATATTGCCTGGTGTGACGTCGGATGTTTGTTCGATGTTCTGACATGTCCCAATAGTCCAATAGCCATGGTCGATGTGAAGGGGTCCGAATTCACGAGAAAATAGGAAAGCACAATTTAGTCACGATCAGTGATGATGACTAAAAAGAAAATTAGCAATAGATATATATAACTATTTTAGAAAATATTTTATAATACATAAAGTATATTAGTTAAAATAATTTAGATAAATACTAGAAATCCAAAAAAATCATGTTAAGAGTTTTAAAAACCAAATTATTATTGTTAGGTCAAACTATAGTTAAAATATATCGAAAATACTTTTGTAATATTTTAGATAAATATTTGAAATTCTAGGAATATCATTTTAATCAAAGCTATAATTTAGTTAGACAAAATATTCACTAATATTTCTTACAGTTCGAAACCCAATTGCAAATAGATGTAGATAAGACTAATACCATATATTTCGCAATTAATTTCAAAAGGTATTTAACACATATATGTTTTATAATGTTCGAACTAGATTATTAGTAGTCAAAGTATGTTTTTATATAATACTTGAAAGTCTTAGGAAAATATTTTAGGCTATAAATCCAAAATTTTGGAAGTAACTGTAGGTCCAAAAACAAATATAATATTTTTCATGAATATATACATGTTTATTTATTTATTTTTTTGGAAATTATTATACATTAATGAACAATAACAATGACAAATAATAGTAATGTAAGTATATAATGCAAACACTGTCTAAAAAAAGTAAAATAATAATAGTACTATTATATTTGATAGTAAACGTTTGATATCAGTATCTTACTTAAATGAAATAATACTATTTTATTTAATAAGTAACAATAAAGAAGGTTCAGACTCTCACCGTTTTCAACAGACCTAATCATGACCTATGTTTAAAAAGCAAAAAATTTACTGTAGCGATAAAAGTAATATAAAATTGTGTAAAACAATAAAAGTTTTGAAAAATTATATAGAACGAAAGCTTCCGACAGGCTGCGTGGCGGAAATTGGACATGTCCAATTTCCGCCATCAGGTGTGTTGGATTATAGGCAATGACCAATTTCCGCCATTGCTTATGCAGGAATTTGACCAACTTCGGTTGGTTTGGTTTGGGCTAAAGATTGTTTTGGTTTATTGGTTTGGGCTGCAGTTTGTTTTGGTTTATTTTATTTTGGTTTTTTTATAGTAAGTAATATGGTTTGGTTTATTAGGTTTAGGTTTTTTAGTTATTTGGTTTAGGTTGGTTTTCTAGTTATTGGGTTCATATTGGTTTTTTTTGTTGTTGAGTCTAACGGCTAGTCCAACGTTCCAATTCCAACTTTAATTTCCAACGTTCCAATTCCAACTTTAATTTACAACAGCTATATCATATCTTCTATAAAATGAGGCATGGAACTATGAAATGAAACAATCTCTTTCTCTCTCCAAAATTTTCATTCTCTTCATAACAACCAGAAGCTCATCTCATCCCAACCAGAAGCTCATCTCATCCCAGAAGCTTATCTCATCCTAGGCTACTGGGAAGCTCATTTTGTAGTCAACATGGATGGAAATCTAACAATATTGTGCTCGCTCGGAGGTGTACTAAATGGGTTAGCTTACGAAGGAGGTTTAACTCAAGTTCTTTTAATTGATAGAAATTTGTCTTTTTTTAGTTTACGTAATCTAATTATTGAACAATATTCTATTGAATATGAATTTATATTAGTACATATTTTTGCATCAAATTGTATAAATATAGATAGTGAACAAGCATGGAAATTTATTCTTGAAGTTAATGTACAATCACCATATATTAGTATTTATGTCACTCCACCACCACCAAGAATTAATAGTGTAAGTAGTATACCAGCTTCTAACCCTAATCATAACCCTAACCATAACTCTCGTTTGCCTTCATTGATTTTCATCTTGCTTGATTCCTTTCTATCGTGAAATCCCTATTTCTCGTGCTTAGTGACAGCTAGGAAGATGACTACACTACTACATGCTCATAGGCCAATTACATGGTTAGAAAGACTATATTGGCAATTTGTAGGCAATAGAGGTTTTATTTGAAAAGTATTATATACATCGAGGATCAAGCTACCCTATTCTCCTAAAAAGTATGATCTTAAGGATTAGTTAATTCCAAGTTGGGTAGTAGCTATATTACCGACTTCGAAAGATAAATAAATTTTGTTTTGAGGATACTAAGTGGTGTTTACAAGGGGTTCGTTAGAATCTTCAAAGGATTACAAATTGATTTTATTTGGGATACCTATTTTGGATATATGGACTCGACTTGAGGAAAAATTTTAAAATTTAAATTTGTCATATGATTAATGTATTTAGATTTTGAGTTGGTATTTCGATTGCAAAAATATATATCTTCAAATTATCACAAGATTCACGATTGATAAAGATATCTAAATCTTGACTTTAAAGTTTGGAGTGATAATATTATGATTTGTGGAAAATTTATTTAGTGATATGATCAAGGGTTATCCCGAGATTTATTAGAGATTTTAAAATTTGAAGTTATGAATTTTCTAGACGATCTCAACCGACTAGAGAATTTGAAAGATTTTACTTGACGACTTAGAATGATTAAAACTTTTGAGAAGACTATTTTGTGAATTAGATTGGGAAGCTTTTGCGGAAGCTCAAATTTAAGAAATTAGAGATAGGCACGAGGTCACTCTAACGAGATAAAAGTATTCCACATTAATTTGTCGTACCACCTATGGCCATGATAGCAACATATACACGAGTATAGTTAGTCATCTACCAAACCATGTGATTATATCTCAACCTTGGCTTACTCAACCTTCCTTCAAACCTAGACCTTTTATCGTGACCTTCTAATCGTTTGAAACTTGAAAAATAATTAGATCGTTCCTTGATCGTATCCCATCTAGGAGACTATCTTCCCTCTAAAAATCGTGTCCCTAACTTATTTTACTTGGATCTACTAGATTCCTTAATTATCTTTATTTCGTGCTTTAACTTGATCATTTTTTATTAGCACCCCATGAACACCCACTTTCTATTTTAGATCTTTTGGTGTCCCTTACCGTGACATTGATATTCGAAGCGTAATACTAGCCGTTACCTTCCAACAAATTTTATATGCAAGACCTAGACGAACCCACCTTCATGTAGGTATATCATGTCCCACTCAAACACGTCCCTTGGTACTCTATTTTTACGATACGACTTTCAGGTCAAAAAGGCTAAACTATAACCATTACGATGTTACCGAAATACCTTCTGACTACAGATGGGGACTCGATCTCGACTCAAATCTTTCGACCCAATATATGATTGTGATCTACATAATTCCTTAAATTCTTAACTTTGTGTATTATCTTGATTGCTGAACCCTTGTCTTTTTGTTTTCGTGCGTTAACCTAGTAGATCCTAATCACTACTTAACCCTACCATGACCATTGAGCCTAACCAAAATTTTCTTCCAAATTGTTTTGCTACTCTCTTCGAGGATTTTATTTTCGCTCTAAGTGATTCACGCAACCTTGCTTCTTATATGATTTTCTTGTGCAAGTATAGAAATTTGATCAGGACACCCTTCAGTTAGACATGACTAGATTAGAAAAATCCATAGAAGGGATTAACAGTATAGAAGTTGGTTAAGATAAATTGCAAGGCAAAAGATTAGGCATATGTTGAAATGGGTGGAAATCCCTATTATATAAACTTAGCAAAGGAAATCTTTAGGTTTGATAGATGATTAAGCTAAGGGGATTTTGCTCCTCTCTTTTGATAGATGATTAGGTTGATAAATGATATAGGTTTGATAAAGCAAGAAGGTATTTGGTTTTGAGATGATCAAATTAATAGGAAGTTTTTCTTTCTTTGATATAGAGATAGAACAAAGAGATTTGATTCAAGGTTACTCTGACACACACACACACACATATATATATATATATATATATATATATATATAAAATATATATATATATATATATATATATATATATATATATATATATATATATATATATATATATATATATATCTTCACTCAGGAGATCTCGCCTCTCAACTGTGGTCCAACCTCTCTAGCAGATGTCACCCCAACCATCAGGCCGGAGGCTTCAACGATCTTCTCGGCAAGTGGAGTTCTTCCCACGGGCACCATATCGTAGCAGTCGTTGGCATTTGGGTTCTAAGGAAGAATAGAAATAAGTACAGATATGAGGGCCGCCAACTCAGCTCCTCCCAACTTCTCAGAGAGGTTCTCAGACAGATTAGAAAAATCAGCATCCGCTGTTCTCACTCGTCGAGCAGTTTTTGGAGGATCTGGACTAACTTTGGACCCGGTCCAGTCGGCCGTGATCGTCGCTGGCTGGTTTTGTGTTTTGTGTTTTCTTTTTCATTCTGCACGAGTCGCGCTCTTTATATAGGCTACGACATTTTACGCCTTATACGTCAATAAAAGAGGGTTAATATATATATATATATATATATATCTATATATATATATATATATATATATATATATATATATATATATGGGTCATTCTACAATACATCCGCTGGAAATGGATGTATCGATACATCCGAAATCTGGACCGTTGGATGTTGATCCAATGGTTCGGATTGAATAATAGTGTAGAAACATCATTTAATGCTGATTTAGACTTTTGACCTGTTGGTAACTTGCTTTAGCAGGTCATTCTTCACTTTAATTTTTTCAATGAACACCCTAAATTAATTCATATTTACTCTCTCAAAAGTCCATCCAATTTAATATTTCGTATTATATTTTTTTGGTTACAGGCCGTCGTGGTGGTGGTGTTGGTGGTTGTGGTGGAAAGAGAAACAGAGATGAAGATGGAAATAAGAATCGGTCCGGATCGCGTCGAACGTTGTCGAGCCCTCCTAGAACAACGAGGAGTACCAGCTGCGCCGTGAAGAATCGGTTCGCTTCGCATCGGACATAGTCGAAACCTCCTCGAACAAGAAGTATTAGCGGCGCCGCTCTAATTTTACTGTCCATGCCATTGTCAGAAATCTTATTTTTCATCTAATAATTTAATATTTTGTTAATAAAGCTACATGTCACGGTGGTGGTTGTGAACTGAGGAAAACCTGCTTCTGAGGTCGGGCGGATCATCTTGTCACATATTTTTAAAAAAAATCTGTATTGATCGAACGAATTTTTTTTACTTTTCTAATGATAATATTTTCGAAGAGAATATTTTATTTGGACGGTGAACGGCCATTCTCTTTGCTTTTAACACGGAGAATGGCCATTCTCTTTGCTTTTAACACGGCGAATGGACGGAGAATGGCCATTCTCTTTGCTTTTAACACGGCAAATGGACGGAGAATGGCCATTCTCTTTGCTTTCTACACGGCAAATGGACGGAGAATGGCTGTTCTCTTTGTTTTTAACACGGAGAATGGCCATGCTCAAGGAGAATGGCCATTCTCCGTTACTTTAACATGGAGAATGGCCATTCTCCGTTCTTTGAAAACGGAGAACGGACACTCTCTGTGCTTTTAACAAAGTATGGTACATTTAGGACTGGAAATGTTCAAGTATCTCATATTTTTTCACCAAATATTTACAGTATTTTTAATATCATTTACCATAGTACATTCATTTTATATTAAATCATTTTCAAGATAATCCGAATATCATTTTATCAGGCTTCCACTGTATGGCTGAACAAAATTTCTTGCGAATGTTTGAATATAATTAACCTACTATCAAAGAGAATTTTTCTTACATTACATTATGCCTTACACTGGCATCGACTTCATACTGATGGCATCGATGTACTGATGGCAATAACAAAGGATGAACATGCAGGATTACAATTATGTTTCCACAATAACAAGGGATGAACATGCATGATTACAATTTGCTTCAGCAATAACAAGGGATGAACATGCACTGGCATCGAATTCATACTGATGGCATCGATGTAATGATTTTTTACAGAAAGCAAAACACATTACAATCAAATAAAGTTTCAGTGATCCCAGGAATGCATCCGTAATGAGGCCACCTGTAAACCCTAGCAATGCACCCAGGACTCACGAAATCTGTGATGGGCATCTGCAAATCAAGGAATACACCAAAATATCAATATCATCTATCAAGGCCAACTGCCAACCAAATAAACGCTTCAACCAAAAAATCATAATCAAATAAGTTACTTCATTCCAAGTCCAATAAACTGCATAATTCACGTTACAGTAATCTGTCCAATCCACGTTAGTAATTCAACATAGAACTGCATAATTCACAATACAATAATCCAAATAAATACAGACCTACTCTAAATTCAGACCATATTACATTTTCAAAACAAATTACGAACTGCACTGAGGTACAAGCGAAAAAGTTTAGTCTTACAATATTTCAAACACAAAATTTAGTTTGTCCGCCATGACCAACAAATATTCAGAACAATATTACAAGTCAAATATTACTTCCACATTGAAATAAGAGACATTCAAAACTCAAAAGATGAATCTTCATAGACGTCTCCTCTTCTTCTTCTTGTTTTTTTTTTTTTTCCTACTTCTTCTTCTCAAAATATCCTTCACCTACACCTTGAGGGACGGATGAAGAAAAATTATAGTCAGTATTGACTCACTTTATGGGAAGAATGACATCCAGAAACATAAATAGTATCAAAGTGATGGCTAGCATTAAAGTGTTAATGTGCACAGTCTATATTTTACATAAGATTTGGGCTAGCCCCCTTACCTCTTCACGAGGGAAGGAAATCTTATTCTTGGTCAGCAAATTCACCTCTATCTGGTTAATCTTATCCGAATCAATTTCTGGTTGTCGATATAGTCTTCATCTCTTTGAAGACATTCTCAAGTTTGCAGCAACAAATTGTATAGACATCAACCTGTCCTTAGTGTTTTGATTCCATAAGTTGATGGTTTTTCAGATGTTGATGGTTTTCTTGCAGCTGCTGCCGTTTTCCAAACAT
>JANAVB010024400.1:28660747-28736509 GCA_029216955.1 Iris pallida | reverse complement strand
CAAAAATATAGTCGTAATATCTCGAAGAAACACTAGTACAATTGCTAGGCTTCGAGGTTGAACCCCTTATTAAATTTTTGGATGGTGTGACCGGCTGTAAATTTTCGACGCATTCTTTTAGAAGGACTGCTAAAGTCAGTTTCTTCTTCTTCTATAGCGTCCAATGCGAGATATCGGTCCAATGCTTTACTACGAGACTGCAGCTCCACGTCCTCCTCTTCGGAAGAAGATTCAACGGAAACCACCTTCACATTATTAAATGCTCTAGATGAAGATGCCTCCTTCAAAGCTTGAGATTCTTCAATCTTATCCAAACGCCGAGATAACTTCATTTGTTCAATTTTTATCTTTGCAACATCAGCTGAAATCGTCGACAGATGTTGTTCAATCTTGCGCAACAAACGCGGAATGAAGGTTTCATTTGGATTTGGCATCCAATCTTCTACGTCTTCTACATTTCCCCCCACACGAGTAGACATCTTGAGAACAAGAAAACTATTGTATTTCAGAAAACTATTCTATGTATTTCAGAATGAATAATAGTACTATGAAACAAGAAAACTATTGTATATATAGCAAGAGAGAAGTACAAAAAGTGAGGAAGATGGAAAGACAAATAAATTTCGAGACTAGCAAACAATCTACTAGCCGTTTGATTAAGGAGAGCTCGAGGAAGATTCTACTAGCCGTTTGATTGAGGAGGGCTCGAGGAAGATTCTACTATCCGTTTGAAAATTACAAAAGGTTATCGTGATCAACTCCAATTAAGGAACTCTATAAGAGGTTTAATTCCGCTTGATTGAGGAACTCGACGAAGTCCACCGCGAACCGGAACTTCTTCTTTTCTTCTTCATCTCCGTTTCTCCTTCCAGCACCACCATGCCCTGTAGATTTATAACAAAAATATTAAATTGTTAGATGAAACAAAAAAACTAAATACGGAAAGATTACTAAATCAAAATCAAACAGAACACATATTCATAGAAAACATGAGATTAAAGATGAAAGTGCCACAGAAGCAACACCACAATTTTACAACAACTAAGCAGACTCTGCTAAGCAATAACTAAAATTAGGGATTGTGTCCTCCTTAGATTTAATTTACACAAAGAAGAGATTTGAGAGAACGAGCTTTTGTCGGCTTCCTTAATGTACCATTCTCCGTCCTAAATGTACCATTCTCCGTCCATTCGCCGTATTAAAAGCAAAGAGAATGGCCATTCTCCGTGTTAAAAGCAAAGTGAATGGCCATTCTCCGTCCATTCGCCGTATTCACCGTCCATTCGCCGTATTAAAAGCAAAGAGAATGGCCATTCGCCGTATTCTCCGTCCATTCTCCGTCCTAAATGTACCATTCTCCGTCCATTCGCCGTATTAAAAGCAAAGAGAATGGCCATTCTCCGTCCATTGGCCGTATTTCACCGTCCATTCGCCATATTAAAAGCAAAGAGAATGGCCATTCTCCGTCCATTCGCCGTATTCACCGTCCATTCGCCATATTAAAAGCAAAGAGAATGGCCATTCGCCGTATTCTCCGTCCTAAATATACCATTCTCCGTCCTAAATGTACCATTCTCCGTGTTAAAAGCAAAGAGAATGGCCATTTTTTGTCCAAAAAAATATTCTCCTCGAAAATATTATCTTTAGAAAAGTTAAAAAATAATCCGCCCGACCTCAGAAGCAGGTTTCCTCAGTTCACCACCACCACCATGACATGTAGCTTTATTAACAAAATATTAAATTGTTAAATGAAAAATAAAATTTCAGACAATGGCATGGGCAGTAAAATTAGAGCGGCGCCGCTGGTACTTCTCCTTGTTCGAGGAGGCCTCGACGACGTCCGACGCGAAGCGGACCGATTCTTCTCGGCGCAGCTGGTACTCCTAATGAAAAATAAAATTTCAGACAATGGCATGGGCAGTAAAATTAGAGCGGTGCCGCTGGTACTTCTCCTTGTTCGAGGAGGCCTCGACGACGTCCGACGCGAAGCGGACCGATTCTTCTCGGCGCAGCTGGTACTCCTCGTTGTTCTAGGGGTGCTCGACGACGTTCGACGCGATCCGAACCGTTTCTTATTTCCTTCTTCATCTCCGTTTCTCTTTCCACCACCACCAGCACCACCACGACTACCATGGCCTGTAACCCAAAAGAAAAAGGTTCAGATTAAATTGGATGGACTTTTGAGAGAGTAAATATGAGTTAATTTAGGGTGTTCATTGAAAAAATTAAAGTGAAGAATGACCTGCTAAAGCAAGTTACCAACAGGTCAGAAGTCTAAATCAGCATTAAATGATGTCTCCTGTATTATTTTATCTGAATTAAACCTGAACCGTTGGATTAAAATCCAACGGTCCAGATTTCGGATGTATCGATACATCCATTTCCAGCGGATGTATTGTAGAATTTTCCTATATATATATATATATATATATATATTTATTTATTATATATATATATATATATGTATATATATATTTATTTATGTCTTATACGTCAATAAAAGAGGGTTAATATATATATATATATATATATATATATATATATATATATATATATATATATATATATATATATATATATATATATATATATGTTGACAGATTGTGTTATGAAGATATGATCAAAGGATAGTAGACTTCTTGATTGACAATTGGTTGTTCATTATTGAATTTTTTTTTTGGAGATGATAAATAGGGTGTTTGGGATTTCTAGTCACTCCAAAAATATCGAAGGTGATTTTTTTTAATTCTTGATGCTATGAGGATAAATTTTTTTTTTTATGATAGTTATGAATATAAATTTCATATTGAGGTGAGTTGATTCTTCACTTCGACTAAATAAATTGAAGATGTATTAAATTTCAATTTTCGAAAAGATTATTGTGAAACCCAATTCTTGTGATAAAATTATTATTAGTATTCTATTATTATTATTATAATTATTATAATTTTTGAGTGTTAAAATTATTTTAGAAACTAATTAACATGGATTTTTGGATTCAAACCCAGACCCGAGTCTGAACCCAGACCCGAGCCTGAACCTAGACCCAATTCTTTTTCTAAATTCTGTTTTGGTCTATAAAAAAAATAAAAAAAATATAATAATAATATGGGTTGGAGCTGGTCCATGAAGGGACCAGCGCTCCCTATTCTAACTCTCCACTCTCCCACGTACACCCTATTCTCCCTCCCCTTCTTTCCTCACACCCACACACAACAGCAGACTTTTTCTTCTCCCTCTCTATTAATTCTCACCACCAACTCTCTCCCTCTACTCAAACTTCTCACAGAGGAATCACAAACCCTCTCCTTCTTCTCCTCTACTCACTTCTCGACCCTTTGCCGAGCTCCCCGCGGATCCGCCCCGCGGCCGACCCCTGTGCGCCGTGTCCTAGTCCGCGCGGCCGGCCTCCTTCAGGCCCGACCCGTCGGCCTTCCTCCAGGCCCGACGTCGCCGACCATCCAGCCCCCTTCGCCCCGCCGAGCAACGCCGGCGAGTCCTCGCGCGGCGCCCTCCGCAGCCGGCTTCCGCCCGACCCCCTGTCGCCCCTCTCCGGTCAGCGTCCGAACCCTCCGACCGGCCTCCCCGACCTCCCTGTGTGCCCCTGGCGCAGCAGCTCCCCTGGCCAGCGCCCCTCTCCGACTCCCCGACGTTCCCCGGACCCGCACACGCTCTGTCCGCGTGCCCGAGCTCGTGGTTACTGCTGCCCCGGTTCCCAACGCCTTTTCGGCATTCCCGCAGCGTCTCCCTGTGCTTTCGCGGTGCTGTCCAGCACTGCGGTTCTTCCCGACCTGCTGTTCGGATCTTTTCTTCCTATTATTTATCATCTGAGAGCTCTAGCCGAGCAACCTGAGGTATAACCCCTGTCCCGCCCTTTTTCTATACAGTCTGTGATGAGATGGTCCCTGATTCCCCTTGGAAATTCGGTTTTAGCGACGTCGTATTTTTCCGGAACCTTCGGAAAGGTCCTGTGGATTATTTTGGGATTTTCGGAATATGGAATTGGTTTTTGGTATATTTTGGCTTTCCGGATTTTTTCGGTAGCGTTCTGTGACGTTTTTGGTTTGGAATCGGACTTTCGAAATTATTCGGGTCGTTCCGAATTTATCTGTGGATGGGTTGTGTTTATTCTATATACATATTTGGGATTCCCTGGTTTGGGATTTGCAGGAAAATTATCGGCGCAATTCCCAGTTTTTGGGTTGACCAAAAACAGAGGAAATATTGCCGGATTTTTTCGTAAATTCTAGAATATTTTAAAAATGAATTTAAAATAGATTTCGGGATTTTATTTAATATTTGGATTTGGGCGACGACCGTATCGGTCAATGGGCCCGGCTAAGTGCAAACGAAACCGGCTTCGCCCGGACGTTGAAACATTAGCCTAGTTGAAGATTGGACCATATCTGAGACTCTATATTTTATCTTTATTTTTACCATTTAATTTTGTTCATATTTTATTCATATATAAAGTTTAGGACTAACGGCAGTTTTTGTCTTATTTCAATTTATGTAAATAAATTGTAATGGGCATAAGCCCAGCTGGCTGTGGTCTGTAACTGTATTTGGTAGCGTAGATTTTAGTTATTTTTGATTTTGCGAGTTTTTGGTAGCGTTCGAATAAATTGAATGAAAAGTATTTTCGTATAAAAATTAATAAAATTTTCTCACCTAAAATCTATCAGTTTTAATATTAATTAAAGATCATGTATTCCTCACTAAATAAGAAATTAGTTTTATATTTATAAATTATTCTGGCATCGACGAGTTTTCCAAATTCAAAGTATAAGACCATCTTTCCCTCGTATTAAAATCAACTCACAAATAAGCGTGTTTCCGTGTTTGGTTAAATAAAGAATTAAAAATGGATTAGGACACAAATAGAGATTTCAACTAGCGTAACTAGATTGGTAAACCTGGAATCTGAGTCAATTTCTCGAATGTAGGAATTCGAGGACGATTCTGAATTCCTGTCTTGAAGTCTTTATCCTCTCCAGTCAAGTTCATTTTTGAGGCAAGTATAGTTTGTGTTAGTTTTACAGTTATCTTTATAATCGTTTTACTACATGTTTAAACCACGATGCAAACACGAAACTCTCGCGGAGAGTACTGATTGTGACTACTGTACTGATTGGGGACTGGGGGAATAGAGTAATGATTATGACCAAAGCCAAACTGTAACTTAGAACTGTATTAGCTTACCCCTCACTGTCACGCCCCAGAACCAGAATACTGGAGAGCGGGGGCAGACATAGCCAGCTACGTAATCCCAAAGTACGTTAATACTCTGGAATCACGTATAAGCTGTCAAGACATGGGGGTTACTCTACAAGCCATCAGTCAATCCTATGGTTTAACAATCCTAGGTATCTCAATCACAGGCAATTATACAAGAGCAAGGAGTACGATCATCATACATACAATAGTAAGGCGTCCCGAACCATATATACATGAATGATCATGAAGCCAGTATCACAGAACTGATGACTAGCTAGAGTATTAGTCGTGCATAATAAGGACTAGCTATAGTCTAGAATACACATATCATGTTTATGCCCGCAGGCTACAATATTAAGGAAAATACCAAAACACGAGCTAAACACGTGCTCGGGGCTAAACGTTACAAGAGGAGAATTTACATATCAGTGGGAGAATGAAGAAGAAACCTACTGAGGCACTCTGGTGCTCCGGCTGGTCACCGTCGAGTAGATGGTGCGGTAGATCCTTCGGGCTCTTCTATCAGAACCTGGCCATGCAAAACCAGTGGGGTCAGACCCCAAATAGCAAGTACCACAAAGGAGGCCGAACTATGAACTTAAAACCAGCAATCATAGGCAATCAACAGGAAGAGAAAGCAATAAGTAAGGGAGGATCGAGATTCGTGCAGTACCAATGCACTTATCCCGAACATAGGGAGACAGTAAGTAAATCATCATTTGACATAAAGTAAACTGGAGAACATGTTAAATAAATAGAACTGGAAAGGTGATATATGATGAGATAACCCTGGGACTATTCAGATAACCAGGTTACAACCCGTAAACCAAACAAGGACCGGGGTTGTAACCCTTCGTCTGAATAGAACTTAGTTTCTTCCACCATTTATCGGCAGGATAAAATAAGAAATCAGGACATGTAACAATCATGTACAAGATCAAGACGAGACTAGAGTGAGTAAACTCCATCCAACATTCACGGCCAAGCAATAAGTACGCCTTGATACTTTAACTAACTAGGGTTATCACAGTCCTAGTTACTAGCCATATGCAATAAGATTATTCCACAGCCACAAGCCCTGCAGACCATCCAGGCTATCCGGACGCAATTAGAGTTGAATTCAAGTGGGTACATCGTCCAGGAAATGCATGTACCCTTAGGTGACTTAGAGGGTGCAACACATGACAGTGTGCTGGAAATGTGCCATACTCGACGGCAGGCTACAGATCCCAAGTGGGGCGCCCAGATAACGGGATTGCCTGTAGCTGGGAAATCTCTTCATGACTACTGGATTATTCTAGTAAGTCGATTTCAGTAGGTGCCCCTGACCGTGGTACTCAGGGGTCCCCATCCTAGACATGATACAAGACAAGACGGGTTCATTTGTACAAGCACAATAGTCCACGGTGTCCAAGTTATTCAATCTTGTCATGTCGTGTTAGCCGTCGCAACAACATTTCAAGGAATATCATGCCAGGTTTATCATGTCAAGAGTGCGCCACGGCGGGCCACTATCAAGAATTATCATGTCAAGTTATCATGTCAAATTATCAGGTCAAGTTATCTTGTCAGGAGTGCACCACAGCGGGTCACCATCAAGTCATGTCATTTATCAAGGGGAGAAACTTGTGCAATTAAAATAATAATATAATATAATATATATTCTTGAAGCCAAGGAGAAACTCTACAACTTTTATGTTGCGAGTGGAAAGAAATTCTGACCACAATTCAGGCAAATAAAATATTTAAACAATCAAAGTGGGACCCATGCGGTCCAAAAGTGGAAGAACAAACATGCGGTCAAAGAGAGTGGGAGGCCACCCATACGGCTCAGAAATTATTTAAATGAAATCAGTCAAGCATTTAAGGCCAGCAAGCCATATGCGGCTAGCATACAATTGTGCATGCGGCCAAGAGTGGGAGGGACCCCATACGGCCAGAAAACAATAAATAGGCCATAAAATCAAATAAGACAAAAGACAGTGGGACCCTCATTAAATGCAAACTCCCACTTCAGCAAGCAAGTCAACTAAAGGAAGCTATGTGGGACCCCCCACAATTAATGTAATAAGAAAAGGTTCTCGTGAACCATTTAAATATTGGTTCACGTGGCCAAGCAATGATGACATATATATATATATATATATATATATATATATATATATATATATATATATATATATATATATATATATATATATATATAAATATATATCCTGCAAGTACAGGCAACTCAATAAAAGCCATGCGATCCAATATTAAATTCAAAGTTTAGAAGTACAATGGCCATGCAGCCAGCAAGTGGGAAGAGGCCATGCGGCCAAAGATTTTTTTTTTCCACGCAAGTCAATAATTAATGCTCATACATGCGGCTGCTATTTTGATTCATGCATTAACGGCACACAAAAGGCCAAGCCTTATGCGGCTCCAATGGTCCCCTATGCGGCAAACTTGGTATTGCTTAACTATTAATGCGGCCAAGCATTCGTATGCAATGCTAAAGCAATTGCTAGAGCAGGGAATGCTCTCCATATACGGCCGGGTTGGCTAGTATGTTAAAGGCATTTGCTAATGCATGTAATATAACTAATGCATGTAATATAACTAATGCATGTAAGCATTAAATGTATGGAATGGATACGTGGAAGGCATTTGTTAATGCATGAAATACACAAAATACCTAATGCATGGAATGCTTTAATTGCTTGGAATAGAACTAATTCATGGAAAGTATTAAAGGCATTAATTACTGCATTTGAATGCTAATGCATTCTATGCGGCTAGGTTAAATGCTAGTGCGTTAATTGCATCAGTTAATTGGTCAACAAATGACCATCCCAGATGCGGCCAAGTATAAATATTACTTTATGCGGCTCACTTGTAATAGCATGCAAGCAAGGCTTGCCTGAATGCATATTAAATATGTAACATGGCATTGGCCATATTATATTAAATATGTTGCTAAGCTATGAGTTCATGCGGCCAGAAAACAACTATTGGCCATACAAAATTTAGTTAAATGTATGCAAGCATTTAATGATCAAGGCCATGCACGTGAATGCTAAGGCCAGGCATTAAAATATACATGGCATAAAAATATACTTGGTCATGCAATAAAATATACATGGCATTTGCCTATGCGGCTCAATGCTCCTAATACAATAACAAGGGCCATGCGGCCCACTGCTAAATGCTCATGCGGCCAGCAAACTGTTTTGACGGCCATGCGGCCAGAAATATCAAAAATGCAATTACTGGCTCCCACAGAGATCATGTCCATGGAAAATACCATGGCCTCCGTGCTCCACCAAACTACAATGGGAACCCCAAATCCAGACTTCTATGGGTCAAATTTGGGTAAAATGAAATTCTCTACAACATGGAACCATCAGTTGACAAAAATATACAAGTTTGACAAATCAAAACCCATAAAAACTGAATTCTCTTCAAAGCTAGATCTACTACAAATGAACCATCAAAATAGAAAACTCCAAGTTCTAAACATGCTTAGAATGTAACAAGGAAGAGAATGGAAAAAACAAAATTGAAAATAGTCCAACATTCGGCAAGATGTACTTATCTCTCTCCAATGGCTAGGGTTTGGTAGAAAAGAAATGAATGATGGTGGATGAGGAGGGAGAGAGAAAAGTGGCTTATATAACAAGCTCAAGTGATCTCCACCATTCATTCCTCTCCACCCAATCTAAACCATACACCTCACCTCATGAGAAACCAAACTAAACCAAACCAAACCAAGTCAAAGTGGAACTGAACCAAATAAAACCAAATCCAGTTAAACCAAGTCATGAAATCCTACACTTAGGAAAATTTTAAAATATCACGTAAATCGATAAATACGAAATACGGCTCAAATTAAAACACTTATCCGTATAAAATATCGATACAATGAGACGGGTCTCACACTCACACAGACGGGGATAAGCCGAATCGTATCAATAGGATACAACTGTACATCCCAAGCCGGTCATAAATCATTGCCTGTTCAAATTACACTGTTTTACTGCTGAAAACTGTTCATCTTTAAACTGTTTAAAACTGCATGATTCTATTATTTACTTTAACTATTTTAAATTAGCATGAATTGTACTTTGCTCCCTCCTGACTGGAGATATATTTTTAGGGGACATTGAGGATGCTGAGCTGTTAATCAGCAGCTACTACGACCCTGTGTTGTACCCGGTAGTGCTGCCAGAGTCCCCATTGGAGGACGTTGGGACTGAGGCTGATGAACCGGCTGATAGATAGTTTTTCTTATTCAGCATTGTTGTAATTTTCAATTCTGTTTATTTATTTCAGAATATTTCCTATTTGTATTTAATTTTCAAAGTTTAATAAAGTTTTATTTCCCGATATTGAGTTGTGATAAATATAGTTGTTGTTGTATGGTTACCTGCTAATGGAACAGCTTACTGCTGCCGTCTCAACAACGGTGCAGGCTGGGCATGATCCGGTTTGACCCAATTAGTTGGGATCGGGTCGTGACATGTTTTTAGTGGTGGCCCATGAAGGTCTTACAACAACTTAGGAAAACATACCTAGAAAATAATTAGAACACTAGAACATTGATTTGTCACGACATAGGACCGAATTATATATACATAAATATTTTTGTTTGATTATAGACTGGTAGGATACCTTGCTTATGTTTGAACCCTAAACCTTCCAGATTATGACCAAGGAGAAGATCACCCCTGCTGGCGATGAGGTGTCATCATCTGAACACACCCCATCTTCCCCAGCACGTCCAGACCCTTCACCGTTGCAGCTGACCGACCGTCCCCATCAATCTCCAGCACTCCACGGCACTTATGCCACTATTTCTCAAGCGGCAAGCCCTACACTTCCCCGGGCTGAGCCGTAGATCCCTGCGGAAGTGTCCGCACCAGCTGCCCCACCAGTGTCCGTGGATCCCACTGATCTAATGGGCATGCTACGTGGAGTGCTCGAAGCCCAGAGAGCCCAAGCAGAAGCCCATCGAGAACAGACTGCAGCCCAAGCTGCAGCCCATCGCGAGCAGACCGCGATCATGAGAGAAGGCATAAAGAATACCCACAACGTGGCTATGGCTGCCCTCGAGAGAAGAGGAACCACTTCATCAGAGCCACGACCTGCCAAGGTAAGCATGATTCAGGAGTTAAGTTATATATCATTAAGACCATTCTTTTGATTAGAGGCGTATAATTACAAGAAGGTTGGAGATATAGAGAGCTTTAAGAAGCAAGGCCCTCGACCTTTCAAAGGAACCGAGGGTATCATCTACGCCGATGAATGGCTAGACAGCATGGAGCGTCTCTTGAGCGTCCCTCGACTCTCCGAGGACCTTAAGACGGAAGCTGTAGGCCTCCAACTACAAGATGTGGCGAGCACCTGGTATCGGAATGAACCTCGACTCCAGGACAAGCAGCTCGACTGGGACACCTTCAAGAGGCTGTTCCGCAGGAAGTTCTTTCCAACATCTGAAATACGGGAGACGTGTCACGACCCGTACCTACTGTGAGGGTACGAGAACGTAACAACGCCCAGCCTACGCCACAGTGTCGGCGGTAGAACGCTGTCCTAGGTCACAATATCTAGCAATATAAGCTTAAACAGTTTATACTCCCCGAATGGGGGTGACATGATAAAAGTAGACCCAATCACAACTAAGGAAGAAGAAGCACGATATGATATAAAACTCAAGGAAAAATAGATGATAACATATCTGTTAGATAGATAAATGAAACTGCTGAAAGAAAGAAAATCCCAAATACATCAGAAAGTATAAGTGTCTAAGATAATACAAATCCCAGATCCCAAGTATCAATAAGTACAATCATCCATGAAATACTGAAATGAAAGCATCCTAGTCTAAGGGTGTGTCATCCACAGCTAGTGGGGCCTGCTGATGGTCCAGGTCCAGCATCTCATCTAAGGTAGCACCGTAATAGGTATCCACACCAGCCTCCTCCTCGTCCTCTGTAATATTTTCAACAGGTCCAGTCAGGACAGGAGCGAGCACAATACATCTCAACAGATCATGGCAAGTTAGAAAATATAGACATGCAGTAGAGTAAGATATAAAAAACTGAAAGAAACATGGAATGTAAACAGAGAAAACTGTAATGTAAATAGATATACTGTAATAGAGAGCTAACTGTGGCTAGTGAGTCAGAGTACAATATAAACATGTGAATGGCATAGGAGATTCTGGGAACTATACTATGGAGTGATTCTGGGAACTACACTACTTGGATATTATTCACATGTTTACTTCTACTCTCCCGTACCCCCAATCAATACACAAGGATCCAGCCAGGTTATGTTATGATTCCATGCAAAGGCCCACAAGGGATGATACATGGATAGCCCATAAATGGGTGATTCTGGGAATGCCCACAATGGGGTGATTCTGGGAATGCCCATAAATGGGTGATTCTGGGAAGACTCTGTGATCATGAGAGTACATGTCACAAGTGATCGAAGAATCGTAAAGCATAGTGATACACCATATAAGTGAAACGCATAGAACATGTAGTATACGATGCTCCCTGAGGGGATAACATCTCAAGAATGGATCCATATAGTACTAATCCGTGTTACCGACGTGACAGTATCAAGTAAAGTAATCTAAAGCAGGAAAATAATTCTAACAGGATATGAAATGATCAGAGAATGTACTCGCCTGGTATCTGAGTGTCCAACTGAAAAGTACTGTCCGAGGAGTGGTGTCTGGCTCCTATTCAGAACAGCACAAGTCACAACAAGTCTAGAATGGTAAAACGAAGCACTAATATGCATTCTACATGAATCTAGGTCAAACTAGGCCAAAGTCAACTCTTGGTCAAATCTGGTCAACCCTAGAAGTCAAACTAGGTCAACTATGGTCAAACTGGGTCAAACAAGTCCACACTAGGTCAAACTAGTCTACACTAGTCTAGTAAGTCTATTCTAGGTCCAATAAAGCTGTACAAGCCCAAACTAGGCTCATATACAGGCCATAGGCTATATACACATATCACACTCACTTTACAAATTCACATATATATACATATAGATATATAGAATAAATTCATATATACACACATGTGTAAGCCACCTATATTGTATATACAATACTTACATATATGATTTTCATACATAAATAGATTTACACATAGCATATATACATGCATATATTATATTCATATATATAATATAATACATACATATGTATATAGAGAGAGTGAGCATGTGTGTGAGTGCCCTGTGGTGTGAGTGTCCTGTGGTGTGTGGCAGTGTACAAGAAGAATCTAAAATAAGTGGGTGAGTGAGAAGGAATGTGAAGAGGGTAAGTGAATGTGAGAGTAATGTGAAGGGAGAATTCAGTGAAGTGGGGGGGGGGGGGCACTTGATGGACTGAACATACAGTCTTGGAACAGTGAGAAGGGAGAAAAAGAGTTCAACATTAGCCCCCAACCACACACAATCTCAGGTTGAACCTTAACATCCAATACAACACATATATACCATAAACTACTAAATCAGTCCCCCACCTAAACAGTTCAGGAAACACACAAAACAGTCCCAATGCCCCAATCAGATTTTGACCTTTCTCAGGTTTTTAAATATCAAACACAAATTCAGATTAAAACATCTCAGGTATCAATGAACCCAGATTGGAGTTCATAATAGCTGTGAAGGTTCAGTTATTTCAGAAGCTGTTAAAAAGAATAGCCCACACACATATAGTTCAAACATCTCCCATTTTGAAATCAAGACACATCCAATCCAACCCAAAATTGACACACTAGTAGATAGCTATTAGGAGAACATGTTAGGGAATTAATTATGTGGCTAAACACCACTTAAACTAATTAAAAAGTAAGGCAAAGTCGACAATTCAAAACTGGAAAAATTGCAGGAAAATTACTGATTTCAGAAATACAGGGTATTGACAATTTATGGATAAAAATCAAACTAATTCAAGTTATTAATGGTTGGTAATGAACATACAACATGTGCTCATGTCATATGATGTGTTTGTGTCCCAGTAAGAGGACACAAACGTGTCCAATCGATATAAACATCCAAACAGTGCACTGAGATACTGTGCAGTGTGTACAGGCTCGTGCGCGTGTGCACGCGTGTCGTGCACTCGACACGACACGAGTGGGGTCGTGTCCTCGTATAGGGTAGTTCGCCTAGGGTCCAGCTAGGTCTGTGTCACCCTGAATCCAGTCCTAGCGTGTCGTGTCCTGACATCTTAAGCCGTGTCAGTGGCTCAAAACACACAGTGCGCAGAACAGTGTGATCCCCGTGCACGACGAATATCTCTCCAACCCGACCACAAAATCTCGTGAAACTTGGGGAGAGGGATGACAGATAGTGCCCCAACATTCCCCCAAAGTTTCGGGTCAAGGCAAATCGTGTCGTGTCCAAAATAGAGCCCGATAGGCAGGGGATTACTGTAGCCGCGCGTGCGCGTGTCCGAGTGCGTGTGCACGAGTGCCTAAACGACACGATACAAGCACGAAATTGACTCAGAGCTTCAAAAATGGATAAGCGACACAACAATGCAAATTTCCATTCAAATACAATTTGAAATTAACACAGAAAAGTTCACTGAGGCATTTCATCAAACACAAGGAAATAGGTATTGATATGTGTCCAGTTTGGACACGAAAGGACACGAAAACCTAGGGTTTCTTATTCCTACTATTAGGTTAGGTCTAGGGCTCCCTATTGATGCAAAAATCTTAGGATTCTATGGTGAGAATAAGAAGTTACCTTAAAGTGTCAAAACCCTCAAAAAAGCTCAATGAGTGATGTTCTCCTTGATGGTAAAACTCCTCCAAATTGTTAGAAAATTGAGAACAATCAATCCCAATAGCGAGTAAACAATAATTAGAACCTATTGCAACTTATTTGGATTAAAAAGGAGGAAAAATGGATTTATTATAAATTTCTAAAGATGGGAGCTCACCTCTTTCTTCTCTTGCAATAAATTCCTAAGGAAGAGGCTAGCCCTAGATTTGGGAGGCATTAAATAGTGGGAGAATCCCTAGGTTGGCTGGATAAAATATTAGGATTGCTAAATTGGGCTTTGGGCCAAGTCCTATAGGCTATGGCTAAGTGGTTTTATTAAATGGTTAGAACCATAAGTCATGACTTATGAAGTTTTAAGCCATATTAGCCTAAACAACTCCAAATCACTCCTAATTAGTTCCAATGACTTAAACCTCATTAAATTAGGTCAAACCAAGGTTACTTAACCTAACTAAGTGGCCATAACCTAGATTAGTCACTAGGTTAGTCTTCTAGTCAACATAAGTCAAAGTCAACTATAGGCCCAAATCAATTATCCTAAAAATCACCAAAAATCACCAAAAATTACCAAAAATCATATTAATTATAATAAGTCTAAATAATAAATAATAATTCCAAATAATTCACAAAATTTTAAAAATGACCAAAATACCCCCAAGCTAGAAAAGTGGTAGTGACAAATCTACCCTCCTTAAAATAATTTCGTCCTCGAAATTAAAGGCGAAACTAAACTGCTGAGAAGGGTAGAAAAGTATACCTCAAGGTCCAAAAAGATAGGGGTACCGCTCGCGCATCTCATCCTCCCGCTCCCAGGTCGACTCTCTTGGAGAATGATGCCTCCATACGACACGTACCAAGGGTATCACCTAGTTCCTCAGAACCTTCTCCCGTCGATCCAGAATCTCCACTGGCTGCTCTGGATAGCTGAGAGAAGGCCCAACCTCTATCTCTGAATGATCGAGCACATGGCTAGGGTCAGCCACATACCGCCTCAACTGTGATACATGAAATACGTTGTGGACCCCCACTAGTACAGGCGGCAAGTCTAGCCTGTATGCAACGTCACCGACTCTCCCGCTGATAACGAAAGGGCCGATGAAGCGCGAGCTAAGCTTTCCACCTCCACCAAAATGTATCGTACCACGAGTCGGAGATATCCTCAAGAAAACCTGGTCTCCGACCTAATCACAAGCAATGTCTTAATTAATTATAATAAATAACATGATCAAAATCACAAACAAGGAAACCTAAATCTAATCCTACTCTAATCTGTACCTCAAACTCCAAGGGCCTCCGGTGGCTATCGGCCCAGTGCCGATGTCTGTCCTGTGCCATGCGAAGTCTGTCCCTGATGAGCTTCACCTTCTCGGCCGCATCAACAACCATCTCTGGCCCCAGTAAAGCTCGTTCTCCAACATCATCCCAGGATAAGGGTGTACGACACCTACGCCCGTACAGAGCCTCGAAAGGTGACATCTCAATGCTGGCCTGGAAACTATTGTTGTAGGCAAACTCCACCAGATGAAGATGATCCTCCCAGGAACCTCCAAAGTCTAGGACGCACGTCCGCAGCATATCCTCAAGGGTCTGAATAGTCCGCTCCGACTGTCCGTCCGTCTGGGGGTGGTATGCAGTACTAAACTTGAGCTGAGTGCCCAAGCTGGTTTGCAGACTCCTCCAGAAATGGAAAGTAAAACGGCTATCCCGATCTGAGACGATGCTGACCGGAACTCCGTGGATCCTGACTATCTGTCGCATATACATCTCCGCCAGCCTCTCTGTAGACGTACCCACCTTGAATGGCAAGAAGTGGGCCAATTTGGTCAACCTGTCAACGATGACCCAAATTGCGTCTTTCCCTCCTGGAGTATGCGGTAATCCTGAAACGAAGTCCATCGTGATATGCTCCCATTTCCACTCGAAAATGGGTAGCGGCTGCAACAATCCACCGGGTCTCTGCCTCTCTGCCTTGACCTGCTGACAGACCAAGCATCTAGCCACGAAGCGAGCCACCTCCCGCTTCATTCCTGACCACCAAACATGCTCCCTCAGATCCCGGTACATCTTGTTGGCACCCGGGTGTATGGAGTACTGAGATCTGTGGGCCTCCTGCATAACCTGCTCTCTGAGATCTCCACTGGGCACACATAACCTGGAACCGTGCCTCAAGGTACCATCCTCTACAAGAGAAAACTCGCCCTCCAGCAATCCTGCTCGAACCTGCTCTCGGAGACACCGTAGAGCAACGTCCTCAAACTGTGCCAACTTGATCCTCTCCACCAAATCTGACTGAATCTGCATCCCCCATAGCTGCATCTGCACTCCCGATACGATCACCTCAATCCCAAGGCTCTCCAAGTTGGCAAGCAAATGCCGATCCATGGTCAAACACATGGCTGTCGGATACCTACTCAAGGCATCGGCAACCATGTTGGCTATCCCTGGATGATACTGCACGCAATATCGAAGTCCTTCATCAACTCCAACCATCTGCGCTGTCTCATGTTCAACTCTTTCTGAGTGAACACATACTTTAAGCTCTTGTGATCTGTGAAGATCTCCACCCTCTCACCATACAGATAATGCTTCCACAGCTTCAGAGCAAATATTACCGCTGCCAGCTCCAGGTCGTGGGTATGGTAGTTCTACTTATGGGGACGTAACTGCCTGGAAGCATAGGCAATCACCTTCCCGTGCTGCTGCAACACACAACCCAGCCCCTTCCCTGAAGCATCACTATAAATAGTGAATCCACCTGATCCTGAAGGCAACGTCAGAATCGGAGCTGTCGTCAGCCGCTTCTTCAACTCATCAAAAGCTGCCTGACACTTCTCTGACCAAACATACTCAGCATCCTTCCGGGTCAACCGTGTCAACGGCTCTGCAACCCGGGAGAAATCCTGCACAAATCTCCGATAATATCCTGCCAGCCCCAGGAAACTCCTGATCTCTGCAACTGAAGTCGACGCTGCCCATGCCTCGACTGCTACAATCTTCTTGGGGTCAACTGAGATACCATCTCCAGTCACAACGTGTCCCAAGAAGTCCACCCGGTCCAAAAAAAACTCATACTTGGAGAGTTTTCCATAAAGCTGCTCCTTCCTGAGAATCTCCACCACTATCCGCAGATGCTCCTCGTGCTCCTCCTCAGTCTTGGAATAAATCAAGATATCGTCTATGAATACCACCACAAACTGATCCAGATACTGGTGGAACATCTTGTTCATAAGGTTCATAAACACAGCTGGTGCATTGGTTAGCCCAAACGACATAACCAAAAACTCGAACTGTCCATACCGCGTCCTGAAAGCGGTCTTGGGAATATCCTCCCTCTTCACCTTCACCTGGTGATATCCCGACCTCAGATCAATCTTGGAAAATACCCGGGCTCCGCTCAACTGGTCAAATAGATCATCGATCCGCGGCAGTGGGTATTTGTTCTTGATCGTGAGGTTGTTGAGAGCCCTATAGTCAATACACATGCGTACTGACCCATCCTTCTTCGGCACGAACAACACTGGTGCTCCCCATGGCGACGAACTCGAGCGGATGAAGCCCTTGTCCTGTAGCTCATCCACCTGCTTCTTCAGCTTTACCAGTTCACTGTTGTTTACCCGATAGACATGCTGAGAGATGGGTTCCGCTCCTGGAACCAAGTCTATCATGAACTCTATGTCTCTGTCTGGTGGTAATCCCAACAACTCCTCTGGGAAAACATCTATATACTCTGCTATCAAGGGGTGTAGAATTGCCTGCTCCTCCAACGAGACTCCACAGAAGACTCCGCTGCTCTGCTCCACCTGGCGTCTGGAGTACTCAAACTCTGGCTCCCCTGGCGCTCTGAAAAGAACTCTACCCCCTCTGCAATCAATGCTAGCGTGGTGCCTGCTCAACCAATCTATGCCAAGTACTATATCGTAGTTCGGTAATGGCATCGCGAGCAGGCTCACCTCTAACTCACGGCCTCCTAAAACTACTCTCCGACCCTTACAAACATCACGCACGAGGATAATGCCACCCCAGATCGTGATCTTGTAAGTCCTAGGCAACGATTCAGCTATGATATCGTGTCTAATCGCAAAAGATACAAATATGAAGCTATGCGAAGCACCAGAATCGAATAATGCAAAAGCTGGACTGGAGTCAAGAAGAACCGAACCTGCGATCAGCTCTCCTATCGCCTCTGCATCCTCAGCTGCCGTGGCGAAAGCTCGCCCCTACTGGCCTCCCCTGGCCTGCTGCTGGTGCTGTACAAATCGCTGCTACTGAGTCGGCAGGGCTGGTCCCCTCTGCTGGCCTGCTGCTGCCCTGGATCCACCTCCCGGAGCTGCTCGTCCCGTGGTCAAGGTACACTTCCTCATCTGGTGATCTCCTGAGCCACATACCAGGCACTTGTCCAGCCTCTTCCTACACTCGTTCCACCCGTGCCCTGGCTTCTTGTAATAAGCACAGGTGGTAGCCTGCTGCCTCGGTACCTGCTGCTGCACCCTCTGCTGCTGATGCTGCACTGGCTGGTGCCTCGGCTGCTGAAACTGCTGCGGCTGGAACCTCTGCTGGTGGTGGTGCTGCTGCTGAAAGTGTGGCCTCTTGGCCGGTCCTCCGCTACTGCTGTCTCCCTGGGAGTCTCGCCCCCTCTTGAGCCTAAGCTCAAGATCATCCTCTGCAGCTAGTGCGTCCACCAGGATCTCCTCAAATGTAGCACTGCAGGCGTTCTTGGTGTAGGACTTGACCTCCTTTACCAAGCCCTTCCGGAACCTCCGGGCCTTCGTCGTCTCCGACAAGTCCTCCATAAATCTGCCCAGGCGGCAGAACTCTCCTGCATACTCCTCCACAGACTGACTCCCCTGGACTAAGGCCTCGAACTGAGTCTCGAGGGCTCCCACAGCTGCCTCTGGGAAGAACTTCTCCTTGAACAGCTTCTTGAATGCTGCCCAAGTCTGTCCTGCTGTGCCGACCCTCGGGTCGGTCTGGTACCAGGTACGGGCCAGATCCTGCATCATATTGGCCGCTGCCTCTATCTGGAGCCTCGTAGGAATCTCAGCCAGCCTGAAGATCTCCTCTATATGCTCGATCCACTCATCGGCATACAGGATCCCCTCTGTCCCTCGGAAGTATCTCGGGTGCATCTTCTGGAAGTCCTGGATGCCTTTCTCCCATGGCTGGTGTGGCTGCTGGACTGCTACTGGCTCAGCCACGACTCTCTCCACTGCTGTCACTGCCAGCTCAATGCCTCGAGTGAGCTCTGCTGTCTGTCTCTGCTGCTGGGTCTGCTGACCCTCCATGTACTGCCTGAAGAAGGCTAGTAGCTGTACTGCGTCCACTGTCCCTGGAGGTGGCTGCTGGTAAGGATCCTTTAGGAGAACTGGGTCCTGCCTTCCTGCCGGTGGAAGCATACCCCCAGCTGCTGCTGCCGGGGCCTCAATACGAGCAAAGGTGGCAGGAGCTGCAGTCCCCTGGCCCTGCTGTACTGGCTGGGAGGTAGCAGTCCCCTCCATAGCATCCTCATGAATGGTACGCTGCGATCGAGTCTCTACCATCCTGAAGATAGACAAACAAGAGTATCAATTTCTGAGAAAGAAGCAAAATAACAAAGGCGGACAATTATAATTCAAAGGATCAGCTGAAAAAGGATTTTAGATGGCAATAAAAGAAAATTTCCTAACGTGATTGAGTACCCTTAAAAATTTATGTCCTATATCTTATTGCAGGCTGTAGTGATACCCTAGTTCGAGTACTACCACACTTCTAGTCTAGACCTGCATGGGCTACCACTAAAAACGTGTCACGACCCGCACCCACTGTGAGGGTACGAGAACGTAACAATGCCCAGCCTACGCCGCAGTGTCGGCGGTAGAACGCTGTCCTAGGTCACAATATCTAGCAATATAAGCTTAAACAGTTTATACTCCCCGAATGGGGGTGACATGATAAAAGTAGACCCAATCACAACTAAGGAAGAAGAAGCACGATATGATATAAAACTCAAGGAAAAATAGATGATAACATATCTAATAGATAGATAAATGAAACTGCTGAAAGAAAGAAAATCCCAAATACATCAGAAAGTCTAAGTGTCTAAGATAATACAAATCCCTGATCCCAAGTATCAATAAGTACAATCATCCATGAAATACTAAAATGAAAGCATCCTAGTCTAAGGGTATGTCATCCACAGCTAGTGGGGCCTGCTGATGGTCCAGGTCCAGCATCTCATCTAAGGTGGCACCGTAATAGGTATCCACACCAGCCTCCTCCTCGTCCTCTGTAATATTTTCAACAGGTCCAGTCAGGACAGGAGCAAGCACAATACATCTCAACAGATCATGGCAAGTTAGAAAATATAGACATGCAGTAGAGTAAGATACAGGAAACTGAAAGAAACATGGAATGTAAACAGAGAAAACTGTAATGGAAATAGATATACTGTAATAGAGAGCTAACTGTGGCTAGTGAGTCAGAGTATAATATAAACATGTGAATGGCATAGGAGATTCTGGGAACTATACTATGGAGTGATTCTGGGAACTACACTACTTGGATATTATTCACATGTTTACTTCTACTCCCCCGTACCCCCAATCAATACACAAGGATCCAGCCAGGTTATGTTATGATTCCATGCAAAGGCCCACAAGGGGTGATACATGGATAGCCCATAAATGGATGATTCTGGAAATACCCACAATGGGGTAATTCTGGGAATGCCCATAAATGGGTGATTCTGGGAAGACTCTGTGATCATGAGAGTACATGTCACAAGTGATCGAAGAATCGTGAAGTATAGTGATACACCATGTAAGTGAAACGCACAGAACATGTAGTATACGATGCTCCATGAGGGGATAACATCTCAAGAATGGATCCATATAGTACTAATCCGTATTACCGACGTGACAGTATCAAGTAAAGTAATCTAAAGCAGAAAAATAATTCTAACAGGATATAAAATGATCAGAGAATGTACTCGCCTGGTATCTGAGTGTCCAACTGAAAAGTATTGTCCGAGGAGTGGTGTCTGGCTCCTATTCAGAACAGCATAACAGCACAAGTCATAACAAGTCCAGAATGGTAAAACGAAGCACTAATATGCATTCTACATGAATCTAGGTCAAACTAGGCCAAAGTCAACTCTTGGTCAACTCTGGTCAACCCTAGAAGTCAAACTAGGTCAACTATGGTCAAACTGGGTTAAATAAGTCCACACTAGGTCAAACTAGTCTACACTAGTCTAGTAAGTCTATTCTAGGTCCAATAAAGCTTTACAAGCCCAAACTAGGCTTATATACAGGCCATAGGCTATATACACATATCACACTCACTTTACAAATTCACATATATGTATACATATAGATATATAGACTAAATTCATATATACACACATGTGTAAGCCACCTATATTGTATATACAATACTTACATATATGATTTTCATACATAAATAGATTTACACATAGCATATATACATACATATATTATATTCATATACATAATATAATACATACATATGTATATAGAGAGAGTGAGCATGTGTGTGAGTGCCCTGTGGTGTGAGTGTCCTGTGGTGTGTGGCAGTGTACAAGAAGAATCTGAAATCAGTGGGTGAGTGAGAGGGAATGTGAAGAGGGTGAGTGAATGTGAGAGTGATGTGAAAGGAGAATTCAGTGAAGTGGGGGGGGGGCACTTGATGGACTGAACATACAGTCCTGGAACAGTGAGAAGGGAGAAAAAGAGTTCAACATTAGCCCCCAACCACACACAATCTCAGGTTGTACTTTAACATCCAATACAACACATATATACCACAAACTACTAAATCAGTCCCCCACCTAAACAGTTCAGAAAACACACAAAACAGTCCCAATGCACCAATCAGATTTTGACCTTTCTCAGGTTTTTAAATATCAAACACAAATTCAGATTAAAACATCTCAGGTATCAATGAACTCAGATTGGAGTTCATAATTGCTGTGAAGGTTCAGTTATTTTAGAAGCTGTTAAAAAGAATAGCCCACACATATATAGTTCAAACATCTCCCATTTTGAAATCAAGACACATCCAATCCAACCCAAAATTGACACACTAGTAGATAGCTATTAGGAGAACATGTTAGGGAATTAATTATGTGGCTAAACACCACTTAAACTAATTAAAAAGTATGGCAAAGTCCACACTTCAAAACTGGAAAAATTGCAGGAAAATTACTGATTTCAGAAATACAGGGTATTGACAATTGATGGATAAAAATCAAACTAATTCAAGTTATTAATGGTTGGTAATGAACATACAACATGTGCTCGTGTCATATGATGTGTTTGTGTCCCAGTAAGAGGACACAAACGTGTCCAATCGATATAAACATCCAAACAGTGCACTGAGACACTGTGCAGTGTGCACAAGCTCGTGCACGTGTGCACGCGTGTCGTACACTCGACACGACACGAGTGGGGTCGTGTCCTCGTGTAGGGTAGTTCGCCTAGGGTCCAGCTAGGTCTGTGTTACCCTGAATCCGGTCCTAGCGTGTCGTGTCCTGACATCTTAAGCCGTGTCAGTGGCTCAAAATGCACTGTGCGCAGAACAGTGTGATCCCCGTGCACGACGAATATCTCTCCAACCCGACCACGAAATCTCGTGAAACTTGGGGAGAGGGATGACAGATAGTGCCCCAACATTCCCCTAAAGTTTCGAGTCAAGGCAAATCGTGTCGTGTCCAGAATAGAGCCCGATAGGCAGGGGATTACTGTAGCCGCGCGCGCGCGTGTCCGAGTACGTGTGCATGAGTGCCTAAACGACACGACACAAGCACGAAATTGACTCAGAGCTTCAAAAATGGATAAGCGACACAACAATGCAAATTTCTATTCAAATACAATTTGAAATTAACACAGAAAAGTTCACTGAGGCATTTCATCAAACACAAGAAAATAGGTATTGATACGTGTCCAGTTTGGACACGAAAGGACACGAAGACCTAGGGTTTCTTATTCCTACTGTTAGGTTAGGTCTAGGGCTCCCTATTGATGCAAAAATCTCAGGATTCTATGGTAAGAATAAGAAGTTACCTCAAAGTGTCAAAACCCTCAAAAAAGCTCAATGAGTGATGTTCTCCTTGATGGTAAAACTCCTCCAAATTGTTAGAAAACTGAGAACAATCAATCCCAACAGCAAGTAAACAATAATTAGAACCTATTGCAACTTATTTGGATTAAAAAGGAAGAAAAATAGATTTATTATGAATTTTTAAAAATGGGAGCTCACCTCTTTCTTCTCTTGCAATAAATTCCTAAGGAAGAGGCTAGCCCTAGATTTGGGAGGCATTAAATAGTGGGGGAATCCCTAGGTTGGCTGGACAAAATGTTAGGGTTGCTAAATTGGGCTTTGGGCCAAGTCCTATAGGCTATGGCTAAGTGGTTTTATTAAATGGTTAGAACCATAAGTCATGACTTATGAAGTTTTAAGCCATATTAGCCTAAACAACTCCAAATCACTCCTAACTAGTTCTAATGACTTAAACCTCATTAAATTAGGTCAAACCAAGATTACTTAACCTAACTAAGTGGCCATAACCTAGATTAGTCACTAGGTTAGTCTTCTAGTCAACACAAGTCAAAGTCAACTATAGGCCCAAATCAATTATCCTAAAAATCACCAAAAATCACCAAAAATCATATTAATTATAATAAGTCTAAATAATAAATAATAATTCCAAATAATTCACAAAATTTCAAAAATGACCAAAATACCCCCAAGCTAGAAAAGTGGTAGTGACAAGATGGAAAGGCAATTCCAGGACCTGAAGCAAGAAAATATGACGGTCAGCGAATATGCTGCAGAGTTCGGCCGACTTAGCCGCTTTACCCAGAACCTGGTAGCTGACCCCAAGGATCGTGCTGAACGATTCAGGTATGGCCTAAGAGAAGAGATTCGCACCCATGTGATCGCAGGTGGCGCCAAGACATATGAGAGGATCCTGATACGAGCTCAGGACATGGAGAAGAGCCAGCTTCCTCGATCCAAGAGGGAGTATCCAGGAACTAGCAACTTCCAGGGTAACCAGAAGAGGCCCAACAACAACAACAACAGGCCTTCGCACCACCAGCAGCAGCACTATCAGACAAGGACAAATGACAGAGCGCCTCAGAAGCAGATCCCTGTTTGTGATTTTTGCAAGAGGCCGGGACATCAGTCGAACATATGCAGGAAAAAGCTAGGACACTGCCTAGTCTGTGGATCTGCCACCCACCAAGTGAGAGACTGCCCCTCATCAGTCCACCGGACCGGAACCAATCAGCAAAGAGCTTCCCTACCTACTCAACAAAAACGGTTCGGACAGCACCAACAGAAGACTGGGCGTGCTTTTGCCCTAGCAGTGGATGAGCAGGAACCAGAGCAGGAACCCACCGCAGATGTCATCACAGGTTCTATTTATGTGTTTTCACATCCTGCTCTAGCATTATTTGATTCGGGTGCATCACATAGTTTTATCTCATCAAAGTTTATATCTGCATACCACATAGATTCGGGACTTAGCAAAGTGATTAGTAGAGTTATGACTGGTGGTGGACCCATACCCATCACTGAGGCTTGCAATTGTCCCATAACTATCTATGGCCATCAGTTCTTAACACCTTTACTAGTGATGCCCCTGCCCAACTATGATGTAGTCCTAGGGATGGACTGGTTAAGTGAACAGCATGCGCTGATAGATTATCACCGAGGTTGTGTAATCTTCAGCCCACCAGGAGAACCGGAGTTTAAAATCTCTCGAGCTCCGGATGACATGAAGAGTATTACCAACTCCTCAATCACCGAAGAACCCGGGCCTCCTCACCCTATCATAGCAGAATCTATGGACGTCTTTCCAGATAGTCTTCCAGGATTGCCGTCGGATCGAGGTGTGGAATTCACCATTGATCTAGTACCCGGCTATTCCCCTATTTCTCGGGGATGCTACAGAGTCAACCCCAAGAAGGCCAAGGAGATGAAGGATCAGATCGACGAGCTGAAGGCACAAGGATTTATCAGAGACGGGGCTTCACCCTGGGGAGTACCAGTTTTGTTCGTACCCAAGAACGATGGAACTGTGCGGATGTGCATCGACTACCGGACGCTGAACAATATCACTATCAAGAACAAGTACCCCCAGCCCCGGATCGACGACCTGTTTGATCAACTGAGCGGAGCCAAGGTATTTTCAAAGATAGATCTCAGATCAGGCTACCATCAAATCAAGGTCAGGAAGGAGGATATTCCCAAGACGACGTTCAACACCAAGTATGGACAATTTGAATTCTTGGTCATACCGTTTGGACTGACAAATGCTCCTGCGGTATTCATGAACCTCATGAACAAGGTTTTCCATGAATATCTGGATCAATTTGTTGTTGTCTTCATCGATGACATACTGATCTACTCGAAGACGGAGGAAGAGCATGAAGAGCACTTGAGGAAAGTGCTGAGTACCTTGAGGAAGGAGAAGCTCTATGGTAAGCTATCCAAATGCGAATTCTTTTTAGACAAAGTGGAGTTTTTGGGCCATGTTGTCACAGGAAAAGGAATTTCGATGGATCCAAAGAAGATAGCTGCTATTGAGAAGTGGACTGCACCAAGCTCGGTTGCAGAAATCAAGAGCTTTTTGGGGCTAGCTGGCTACTACCGAAAGTTTATGAAGAATTTCTCCAAGATTGCTGAACCAATGACGAAGCTTACCAGGAAGAACGAGGAATTCATATAGTCTGAAGCTTGCCAATCAGCTTTTGAGGAACTGAAGAAGAGGCTTACAACGGCGCCGATACTTGCGCTACCCGCAGGTACCGGCGGTTTCTCAATCTATAGTGATGCTTCCAGTAAGGGACTGGGCTGCGTTCTTCAACAACACGGAAAAGTAATTGCCTATGCATCTAGACAATTACGGACTCATAAGAAGAACTATCCCACACATGATTTGGAGCTTGCAGCGGTGATATTTGCTTTGAAGCTATGGAAGCACTACCTGTATGGAGAGAGAGTGGAAATATTTACAGACCACAAAAGTTTGAAATATGTTTTCACTCAGAAGGAGCTGAACATGAGACAAAGACGATGGCTGGAGCTAATGAAGGATTTTGATATCAACCTGCAGTATCATCCGGGTAAGGCTAATATTGTTGCAGATGCACTTAGTCGATACCCGATGGCGATGTTCTTGACCAAGGAGCGCCATTTTCTGGAGGATATGGAGAAGCTTGGATTGGAAATTGTACTGCCCAAGGAGGAGATAAAGAAACTTGGAAGAGAAGCCATCGTACCAGGAGATGAATCATCATTGATGCAGTTATAAGTGCGTTCGAGTCCTATGGACAGGATCAAGGAGGCACAATTCCAAGACGAGATGTTTTGCAAACTCAAAGACCAAGTGCTGGCGGGAACACTTGAAGGATTTTCAATCGCCAGTGACGGAACACTGAAGAATGATACGAGGCTGTGCGTACCAACTGGCGAACTGAGGAACGAGCTGATACAAGAAGTGCACCAGTCGCAGTATTCTATACACCCAGGAGCCAAAAATGTATCGGGATATACGGACAATAGTATGGTGGTACGAAATGAAGAAGGACGTATCCAGGTATGTGGCTAGATATTTAATTTGTCAGCAAGTTAAAGCTAGCAGGCAGAGACCAGCAGGACTATTGCAGCCGCTTGATATTTCGGAGTGGAAATGGGAGCACATAACGATGGATTTCATATCGGGACTGCCTCGATCCCAAGGAGGGAAGGATGCCATTTAGGTTATCGTGGATCGACTGACGAAGTCAGCTCACTTTATCCCCTTCAAGGTTGGTCTATCCATCGAGAAGTTGGCAGCACTGTACATGCGGCACATCTACCGGATTCATGGAGTTCCGGTAAGTATCGTATCTGACAGAGATACTAGATTTACCTCTCACTTTTGGAAGAGTTTGCATGACAGCTTGGAAACCCAACTGAAGTTCAGCACCGCCTACCACCCTCAGACTGACGGGCAATCGGAGAGAACAATCCAGACGCTAGAAGATATGCTGAGATCCTGCATTCTGGAATTTGGAGGGTCTTGGGAAGACCATTTGCACTTGGTAGAGTTCTCTTACAACAACAGCTACCAAGCTAGAATCGGTATGACACTGTTCGAGGCACTCTATGGACGTCGTTGCCGCACTCCACTTGCTTGGGACGACGTCGGAGAACGAGTGTTGCTTGGACCTGAGATGGTGATCGAAGCAGCAGAGAAGGTGAGAATGATCAGAGACAAGCTCAGGATAGCCCAAGATAGACAAAAGTATTGGGCTGATAGCAGCAGACAGCCTTTGGAGTTTGAAGAAGGCGACAGTGTGTTTGTGAAGATCTCGCCTACCAGAGGAACCATTTATTTCGACAGAGCAGGAAAGTTAAGCCCCAGGTACATTGGTCCATTTGAAGTACTTAGCAGGATTGGAGAAGTGGCGTATCGTGTGGCTCTACCCCCAAGTCTCGAAGGCGTTCACAACATCTTCCATGTCTCGCAGCTGAGACGCTACATCCCGGACCCGAGCCATATCTTGGACCATTCAGAGCTAGAGATTGGACCCAGCCTCACAGTGCCGGAGAAGCCAGTGGCGATATTGGACAGAGGCGAGAAGAGAACCAGGAACACCGTGACGTCGATAGTCAGAGTGATGTGGCGGCACAACTCACCAGGCGAGTCGACCTGGGAGCGAAAAGACCAGATGCGGAAGCAGTACCCGTACCTGTTTGAGACTTAAGGTAATCCCTAACCTTGCCTTTAAATTTCGAGGACAAAATTTTCTAAGGAGGGAAGATTGTGAAACCCAATTCTTGTGATAAAATTATTATTAGCATTCTATTATTATTATTATAATTATTATAATTTTTGAGTGTTAAAATTATTTTGGAAACTAATTAACATAGATTTTTGGATTCAAATCCAGACCCGAGTCCGAACCCAGACCCGAGCCTGAACCTAGACCCAATTCTTTTTCTAAATTCTGTTTTGGTCTATAAAAAATATAATAATAATATGGGTTGGAGCTAGTCCATGAAGGGACCAGCGCTCACTATTCTAACTCTCCACTCTCCCACGTACACCCTATTCTCCCTCCCCTTCTTTCCTCACACCCACACACAATAGCAGACTTTTTCTTCTTCCTCTCTATTAATTCTCACCACCAACTCTCTTCCTCTACTCAAACTTCTCACAGAGGAATCACAAACCCTCTCCCTCTTCTCCTCTACTCACTCCCCGACCCTTTGCCGAGCTCCCCGCGGATCTGCCTCGCGGCCGACCCCTGTGTGCCGTTCCCTAGTCCGTGCGGCCGGCCTCCTCCAGGCCCGACCCGTCGGCCTCACTCCAGGCCCGCCGCCGCCGACCATCCAGCCCCCTTCGCCCCGCCGAGCAACGCCGGCGAGTCCTCGCGCGGTGCCCTCTGCGCAGCCGGCTTCCGCCCGACCCCCTGTCGCCCCTCTCCGGTCAGCGTCCGAACCCTCCGACCGGCCTCCCCGACCTCCCTGTGCGCCCCTGGCACAGCAGCTCCCCTGGCCAGTGCCCCTCTCCGACTCCCCGGCGTTCCTCGGACCCGCGCACGCTCTGTCCGCGTGCCCTAGCTCGTGGTTATTGCTGCCCCGGTTCCCAGCGCCTTTTTGACGTTCCCGCAGCGTCTTCCTGTGCTTTCGCGGTACTGTCCAGCACTACAGTTCTTCCCGACCTGCTGTTCGGATCTTTTCTTCCTATTATTTATCATCTGAGAGCTCTATCCGAGCAACCTGAGGTATCACCCCTGTCCCACCCTTTTTCTATATAGTCTGTGATGAGATGGTCCCCGATTCCCCTTGGGAATTCGGTTTTAGCGACGTCGTATTTTTTCGGAACCTTCGGAAAGGTCCTGTGGATTATTTTAGGATTTTCGGAATATTTTGGGAATTGGTTTTTGGTATATTTTGGCTTCCCGGATTTTTTTGGTAGCGTTCTGTGACGTTTTTGGTTTAGAATCGGACTTCCGAAATTATTCGGGTCATTCCGAATTTATCTGTGGATGGGTTGTGTTTATTCTATATACATATTTGGGATTCTCTGGTTTGGGATTTGCAGGAAAATTATCGGCGCAATTCCCAGTTTTTGGGTTGACCAAAAACAGAGGAGATGCTGCCGAATTTTTTCATAAATTCTAGAATATTTTAAAAATAAATTTAAAATGGATTTCGGGATTTTATTTAATATTTGGATTTGGGCGACGACCGTATCGGTCAATGGGTCCGGCTAAGTGCAAACGAAATCGGCTTCGCCCGGACGTTGAGGCATTAGCCTAGTTGAAGATTGGACCATATCTGAGACTCTATATTTTATCTTTATTTTTACCATTTAATTTTGTTCATATTTTATTCATATCTAAAGTTTAGGACTAACGGCAGTTTTTGTCTTATTTTAATTTATGTAAATAAATTGTAATGGGCATAAGCCCAGCTGGCTGTGGTCTGTAACTGTATTTGGTAGCGTAGATTTTAGTTATTTCTGATTTTGCGAATTTTTGGTAGCGTTCGAATAAATTGAATGAAAAGTATTTTCGTATAAAAGTTAATAAGATTTTCTCTCCTAAAATCTATCAGTTTTAATATTAATTAAAGATCATGTATTCCTCACTAAATAAGAAATTAGTTTTATATTTATAAATTATTCTGGCATCGACGAGTTTTCCAAATTCAAAGTATAAGAGGATCTTTCCCTCGTATTAAAATCAACTCACAAATAAGCGGGTTTCCATGTTTGGTTAAATAAAGAATTAAAAATGGATTAGGACACAAATAGAGATTTCAACTAGCGTAGCTTGATTGGTAAACCTGGAATTTGAGTCAATTTTTCGAATGTAGGAATTCGAGGACGATTCTGAATTCATGTCTTGAAGTCTTCATCCTCTCCAGTCAAGTTCATTTTTGAGGCAAGTATAGTTTGTGTTAGTTTTACAGTTATCTTTATAATCATTTTACTGTATGTTTAAACCACGACGCAAACACGAAACTCTCGCGGAGAGTACTGATTGTGACTACTGTACTGATTGGGGACTGGGGGAATAGAGTAATAATTATGACCAAAGCCAAACTGTAACTTAGAACTGTATTAGCTTACCCCTCACACACACGGGGATAAGCCGAATCGTATCAATATGATACAACTGTACATCCCAAGCCGGTCATAAATTATTGCCTGTTCAAATCACACTGTTTTACTGCTAAAAACTGTTCATCTTTAAACTGTTTAAAATTGCATGATTCTATTATTTACTTTAACTATTTTAAATTAGCATGAATTGTACTTTGCTCCCTTCTGACTGGAGATATATTTTTAGGGGACATTGAGGATGCTGAGCTGTTAATCAGTAGCTACTACGACCCTGTGTTGTACCCAGTAGTGCTGCCAGAGTCCCCATTGGAGGACGTTGGGACTGAGGCCGATGAACCGGCTGATAGATAGTTTTTCTTATTCAGCATTGTTGTTATTTTCAATTCTGTTTATTTATTTCAGAACATTTCCTATTTGTATTTAATTTTCAAAGTTTAATAAAGTTTCATTTTCCGATGTTGAGTTGTGACAAATATAGTTGTTATTGTATGGTTACCTGCTAATGGAACAGCTTACTGCCGCCGTCTCAACAACGGTGCAGGCTGGGCATGATCCGGTTCGACCCAATTAGTTGGGATCGGGTCGTGACAATTATGGTAGATGAAATTTAGTTTGAGAAATATAGATACTTATTGAATTTAAATTCTATCGTGAGATACTGGATTCAAATATTTTTGGAATTTAAATTTTGTGAGTTTTTTAGTAGATCTCAAATGTAGTAAAGAAGAAAAGGAAACATGTTCAAGGAATTAAATTTTTTTATGGAAAATAAATTGAAGAGAAATAAATGAAGAGTGGAGTATCTAAAAACATTGACGATTTTGATAAATCACAGACTTAGAAGGTCGTGACAACATCGACATGAAATTAGATTTTGAATGATGAAGTTATTTATAGGTCAAGTTATTACCTATTTTTAGATTACACATTATATGATGGTGGTGTGATTGAATTGGATACTAATGGATTGTCATGCACATGATCATCTTCTAAATATATCCGTTGATTATTTTGTTACCTAAAACGTTCATGTATCATCGAAATCCGGTTATGATGCGTTGCTTGAATTTCGATCATGTTTTCTTACCTAGAAACTCTTGTGTTCCCTTAATCCCACCTACCCTAATTATTTCTAAATTTTGAGAATGAAATTCTTGTAAGTTGGATAGGATGTAAACCCACGAAATTTCTACTACGTTCATTTTATTTTTATTTATCTTGCTACTATTTTTATTTTTGCTCGTCGAGTGCGAATAAGTGCTAGGTACATATTTTATAAAGCATTTTATTATAGATTTTATTTGTATAGGAAGAGTATAGGTTCAAAATAATATGTGATAAATATTTATTTTCATTGCTTATAGTTGCACAAAGCATCGCATCGAGAATTTCTAAAATTTCATTTTATTCATTTATTATAAAAAGGTTATTTTAGTTTATTGGTAAATTAGAAACTAGGCTTTACATAGTTATTCTAGATTTATGCGAGAATATGAATTAATTCATGTATATAGTTTGATTTTTGAAATTATTTATTATTATTATTATAAAAATTTATGAAAGGACATTTTAAATGAATCTATGGTAATTTAAATCAGATTTGGATTTTATTTGGATAGACATAAATAGTTTTGTTTTTAACTAAAAAGTTATTATCTAGTTTTTGATTTGAGAGATTTTATCAAAAATTATTTTAATTCCTTTTAAATTATAAAAATAAAATAACTAATGGAGAATTTAAAATTTTCTCGTCCTTATCCGACTAGGAGCACCACCTTCAATATAAGGAGACCTGTCTCTATTTTATCAGTTTATCAACCCAAATTCCACAACACAAGACATCGTACATCGTGTCTGTGTTCCCCTTTCCCATATACTATATTCCTATTACAAATACAAACATATTTTTTGCCTCGCCAACATCCCCCGACCAACTCTTGTCGACACCACCACCATATCCGCAGCCCTGCCTCCCATAGCAGCCATTCCCGCCACAGTTCGATTTCACCGATCGTCGGGCCAACCCAACCCACACTCCTCCACGCAACAACCAAGCTGTCCCAGCGACAACGCCACAACCACTTCTTCCCTACTCCTGCCAATCCCGTCGGGACACGTCATCGCCCCGACCCTATCTACCCGACCACCTACAGCCATTACGAGTCCGAGCGACCAACCCCGCCATCCACAACCACCTCCTCTTCTACATTCACTGTCAACGATAAACCCCACCCAAACCGGCCAAACCGCCGGAGCACCACCACTACCAGAGAAATAAATAGAGAGATAAAACCCCTAACCTTCTCCTTCGGTCGTCCCAAACTACCAGGGCCACCGCGTGGACCACCGCCCTCGATTCCCAACAACGCCGCCCGATCTCCTCGTCTAGCCCGCGTCGGCGATCGTCGTGGCCGCACGAGCACCTCCGATGAAATTACTCCCGTCCTAAGCTACCGTCGCCGAAGTTCTGCGTGGCCGCTTCTCGTCAGGAACTGCCGTGCCACCGCGAGCAGCCCCCAGATCATGGCGACCCCATCGTCTTCGCGTCCGTCGCTGATGCGCCGAGCCGAGCGCCAGCCTCGGCGAGCCCACGGTCACCGGGCCCGAGCCCTCTCCGGTAACCCACCCGAACTCTCTTCCTTACTGTAATGCCTGTGGTTCGTATTACGTATTTCTGGAATACGTGTACGTATTTATTCTTGTATTGCATGATTTCCTTGCTTAATTTCCTCCCTGGGCTTGGTTTATTCTTGGTTTGGGTTGGCTTGGTTCGGTTTGGGATTGCTCTTGGTTCATCATGAACCAAGGGATGAACCCCCTACCTACCACCACCACTCATATTTATTACCTATTCTTCTTCTCTCTCTTCATTAATCTCTTCTTTTTCTTCTTCCATTTACTCCCTTCACCTACTAGAGAGAGAAGAGAGAGGTCTAGGCAAGTGCAACTTGCTTCCACAAGAGAACCCATTTTTATTGTTCCATTAGCTTCTCCTCATATTTCTAAGACACATTAGAAATTGTCATTTTCCATTTTGAGGCTTTAACTTTTATAGATCTAAAAATTAGTTATTTTCAGATTTTGGTGATTTTGATCTATCAAACTTCTTTGTTTTCAAGTTTTGATGGTTCCATGTTGTAGAGAATTTTATTCTACCCCATTTTGACCTTTGAAAAGTTGGATTTGGACTTATTTTGACCAAGTTATGGACTTTTGAAGCTTTGGGTTCAAACCATAGAGTTCTTGCTGATTTAGAGAAGACAGTGAGTAGTGCGCGAGCTTTTTAGCTTGCGCCTCCGAGTTGCGCGTGCTCTTTAGCGCAGCGCAGTCCGACTCATACGCTGCATTTTGGAAGCGTATGTATTGCATACGCTGCCTTGAAGAGGAGTCGTATGGACCTCATACGCTGCCTTTTGGAAGCGTATGTCTTGCATACGCTGCCTTGAAGAGGAGTCGTATGGACCTCATACGCTGCCCTTTGGAAGCGTATGTCTTGCATACGCTGCCTTGACAAAGGAGTCGTATGTCTTGCATACGCTGCCTTGAAGAGGAGTCGTATGGACCTCATACGCTACCCTTTGAAAGCGTATGTCTTACATATGCTGCCTTGACAAAGGAGTCGTATGTCTTGCATACGTTGCCTTGACAAAGGAGTTGTATGAACCTCATATGCTGCCTTGATGAGGAGTCGTATGGACCTTATACGCTGCCTTGATGAGGAGTCGTATGGACCCCATACGCTGCCTTGATGAGGAGTCGTATGGAGTATATACACTGCCTTTTGGAAGCGTATGTCTTGCATAGCCTGGCTTGAGCGTAGCCTGGCTTGAGCGTAGCCTGGCCTGAGCGTACCCTGACTTGAGCGTAGCCTGGCTTGAGCGTAGCCTGACCTGAGAGTACCCTGACTTGAGCGTAGCCTGGCTTGAGCGTAGCCTGACCTGAGCGTACCCTGACTTGAGCGTAGCCTGGCTTGAGCGTACCCTGACCTGAGCGTAGCCTGACCTGAGCGTAGCCTGACTTGAGCGTAGCCTGACTTGAGCGCAGCCTGATTACCCTGGATCTTCTATAGCCCTGTATATTGATATTTTATTAGATATTTAACGTCCATTTTATATCCTTATGCCTTTTGTCCTGAACTTGATAATCACGAATTTACTTGATATGTTTGGAATTGATAATTGAGCATGATATGATAGTGACCCATAGTGGTGCACTCCTGACATAATAACCTGACATGACCTGATAGTTGCCCGTCGTGGCGCACTTCTGACAAGTACACTTGGCATGATAACCTGACATGATTATCTCGAATAGCTGTTGCGACGGCTACCTGACATGACATGACCTGTATAATTAATCTGGACACCGTGGGCGATTGTGTTTGTATAAATAACCAGTCCTGTCTTGTATCATGTCTAGGACAGGGACTCCTGAGTAACACGGTCAGGAGTACCTACTAAAATGGACTAAGGCTAATAACTAGATTAATACATTAGTCATGACAAGATTTCCTAGCTACAGGCAATCCCGTTACCTGGGCACGCCTTGGGATCTGTAGCCTGCTGTCGAGTAGGGCACATTTCCAGCACACTGTCATATGTTGCACCCTTCAAGCTACCTAAGGATACATACATTTCCTGGGCGATGTACCCACCTGAATTCAACTCTAATCTTTTAACCCGGGTAACCTAGATGGTCTGCAGGGCTTGTGACTGTGGAATAATCTTACTGCATCTTGTTAGTAATTAGGCTTGTGACAACCCTAGTTAGTTAAAGTATCAAGCCATAATTCTTGCATGGCCGTGAAATGATTGGACGGAGTCTAACCAGTCTAGTCTTGCCCTGATCCTGTTCCAGATTATTGAATGACCAGAATGCTTGTATTTATTTTACCGATAAATGGTGAGAATTCCAAGTTCTATTCAGACGAAGGATTACAACCCCGGTCCTTGTTTGGTTTACGGGTTGTAACCTGGTTATCTGAATAGTTCCATGGTTATCTCGTCGTATATCATCCTGGTGTATTTTCTTTATTTCTAGTTCTTACTTTTATTTATATCCTGTGCTGATTGCTGGTTTTGGTTCTTAAGTGAAGTCTCCTTTGTGGCACTTGCTCTTTCTGGGGTCTGACCCAGCTGGTTTTGTGTGGCCAGATTTCGGAGCAGCTCCAGAGGATCTACCGACCTTCCAGCCAGATGGTAGCCACTAGACGAAACCCCGACAACGAGTGGGTTATTTTTGGCTCTCCCACTCTATTGTAAAAATATTCTTTTGAGGCGTTTAGCCGACGAGCACCTGTTTAGCTCGATTGCACTTACTTACTGTCTGCCTACGGGCTGTAACATGATTAACAGATCCTAGGGTTGATCATGTATGACTAAACTCTTGCTAGTCCTGATATTTTGTAACGACTAGCTTCATGATCAACTGAATATGTAATGTTTGGGACGCCTTACTATTGTATATTTAATGATCATACATCTTGTGACTTTTACTTACTTGCTTGTGATTGAGACACTAGGCTTGTTCATGACCTTAAGAGACTGTTGGCTTGTAGATAAACCCTCATGTATCTAGACAGCCGTGACCGTATAGCGAGGTGGATTCCATTTCATATACGTAGCTGGCTATGTCTGCCCCCGCTCTCCAGTATTCTGGTTCTGGGGCATGACACTTACTCTCCTTCTTTTCTTCTGGGAAGAGAATACCACTCTTTCTCTCTTTTTATCTCTAGATATTTGTTTCTATCACTCAACCTCTCTTTCTTTTTTTGCACTTTTTAAACATAGGTCATGATTAGTTCTATTGAAAATGGGGAAGGTCTGAACCTTCTTTTTTGTTACTTATTAAATATAATACTATTATTTAATTTAAGTAAGATACTGATATCAAACTTTTACTATAAAATATAATAGTACTATTATTATTTTACTTTTTTAGACAGTGTTTGCATTATATACTTACACTAGTATTATTTGTCCTTGTTATTGTTCATTAATGTATAATAATTTCCAAATAAATAAATAAATAAACATGTATATATTCATGACAAATATTAAATTTGTTTTTGGACCTACAGTTACTTCCAAAATTTTGGATTTATAGCCTAAAATATTTTCTTAAGACTTTCAAGTATTATATAAAAACATACTTTGACTACTAATAATCTAGTTAGAACATTATAAAACATATATGTGTTAAATACCTTCTGAAATTAATCGTAAAATATATGGTATTAGGCTTATCTACATCTATTTCCAATTGGGTTTCGAACTGTAAGAAATATTAGTGAATATTTTGTCTAACTAAATTATAACTTTGATTAAAATAATATTCCTAGAATTTCAAATATTTACCTAAAATATTACAAAAGTATTTTCGATATATTTTAACTATAGTTTGACCTAACAATAATAATTTGGTTTTCAAAACTCTTAACATGATTTTTATGGATTTATAGTATTTATCTAAATTATTTTAACTAATATACTTTACGTATTATAAAATATTTTCTAAAATAGTTATATATATCTATTGCTAATTTTTTTTGGTCATCATTGATCGTGACTAAATCGTGCTTCCGTATTTCCTCGTGAATTCGGACCCCTTCACGTCGACCATGGCTATTGGACTATTGGGACATGTCAGAACATCGAACAAACATTCGGCGTCACACCAGGCAAGATACCTTGCCATTATTTACTATTTATAATTAGTCTGTATTTTATTTAGTTATTGCATATTCATGTCTTTATTTCCAGTTCTTCTAGTGTATCATTGTGATAGTTCCTAATTTATTTATTTGCTTCACAATATACTTCATGCGTGTCCTTGAAGTTGCATGTGGGCCTAGAGTTAGGAAACTACCATTAGTTTAGCTCATCTACATAAACTTTCACATAGAGGTGGCACGAGATATGTGAGTTGTGAGTAGCATATAGCCTTCGGACTTACGTGTTGGCTGATCACTGATGCGTATGGGACGTGCGTTAGGTCCAACTGTCAATAGATGAATGTTAGAAGACTTAACAGTTAGTAGTGTTACATGGTCGTGGATGCAACTTGGATATGTGCATCGGTTAGGGAGAACATTTTCTTGTCGTATGGGCTTCTATTACACCTTCCTTTGTAACCCGGAAGCTCTGCTGGAGATACGGGTATGATGACCCCCTCAGGTTGGCCACTGACGTTTTTGAACGTTATGCGCTTGGTCACTGGTGCCCAAGAGGGGACTATACAAGACCCTATAATTAGCCGTGGCTCATGCGACTAAAGGGTTGTTCTTAACTGCATATACACTGTAGAACGGTTAGGTGACCCTACTTGGTGTCATGTCACTTTTCTTTTACTTTGTGACTTAGGCATATTTTATATTCTGTATTTATGGCATGTTCTTCATGTATCTTATTACGTCCCTCTGAGGACCTGGTGATCTATCTAGATGTGTGCTTTTGTGATATTTGCAGGTGTTCTAGCCGAGGCCGTGATCTTCTCCATTCCTTCGCAGAGGATTGCCCTTGGGTCGACTTGCTACCTTTCCTTCGCATTTTCTCTCGTGTATTATCCTTCTCATTTAAATGGTTGGTAATTGATTTGTCTCCGCCCAACTACATGTATAAATGACAATTCATGAGTTGATTTGTAAATTCTTCCTTTTTTATTTGTGGATGAGATTAGTGTCGTGGTTTACTGCATTTTATAGCTTATGTATACATACAATGTTTCCATATATTGGAGTATACTTCGTATGTAAGCAACTAGCATATCGACGTACTTAGTCCTAAGTATTTTGGGACTAGGCGTTACACAGGGAGCCCGGGATTTCTATTTACGCCTGTCGTTTAGCTTTCTTGTTTTGAGTTGTAATAAAGAACAGTTCTAATAACTTAATACTTTATCTGCTTGTGTATTTGTTTCTAAGATAGACATTTAGTTCTAATTCAAAGTTTCAAATAAAAGTTTTTTTTTTTAATTCTCGCTTTTTAGAATGTTATGCTTGTGTTACTACTACTTGATATAGCTTACTGTCGCTGTCTCACAACGATGTAGGCTGAGCATAATCCGACTGGAGCCAGAATCTTGGGATCGGGTCGTGATATGAATACACATAGAGACCTATGCACACATGATACTCCTCAATCTGTAGTGCACTGATTCATGAAGACTGTACATCATACTACGATGCAAATGGCCTAACGCTGTAGCAAACACTACATTGCAGTACTAAAACTGCTCTCCTTCACTAATACCTATTCTTGTTGCCAGGAATACAGACATATAGGATATGCACTGTTGGCCCATTAGTCATGGTCAAACCTGATTTTAATAATTGATCAAACTCTGTCTCGATATACGGAACAACTCAGATGTTTACTCAAGACATTTTGGACACTTGGACACTGATCAAGATTGGATATCCACTCGTTCAAGATCGAAGCTATGTTTGCCACTCGAGACTGTATTTACTTATGCAATATAACTTTTATTTTTATTGAGTCTAGGAATACATTGTACACCAAGTTGTACTGGCGAATAGGCTATCCAAAATCGTTTTCAAAATTGACCTATATTTTGAAAAACATCTTAACACTCCCCGACTCAGAATCACCCGAATCATCGTCCTCGCAGGGGGCGTGATGCCGTACGAGCCTGGAGTTGCGCTCGTGCAAGACAAGATGACAAGTTCTCAAATGGTTATCTTTGAGTTGATATTAACAACGAAAGAAAAACAGAGTATACGAAAACAATTCTCTTTATTGATATTCGAACTGAGATTATAAAGGCTTTCGATAGCCCAACAATATATGCCAGATTGGCTACAACACTCAAGTTCTCTCTTGCCCACAAAGGATTTTACCGTTCCATACATTATGCCTTCTATATCTCGGCCGCATCAATCCTGTTGCAAGTCCGAACGTCAATGCGATCGCACGCTTCAATACGCTTCGGTATTCCAAGCCTCAACGCGTTCAAGCAAAGCTTCGCCGCGAGCAATCCATTTCCTGCACCCTGCACCCTGCATGAAAGCTGGTGGGGGATCAGTACGTTCGTCTTCGCATGTACTGACGAAAAGACCAACTTTCTAAACTGACATTTTAGTATTTATGTTCAATCATGCAACTTAGCTTATGATCATGCTATATTCTCCTTAGGGTCAAATTCATGGCATATTCGAAAGCGTAAAGCATGTTATCATGGCAAGCATGTTATTCGAATTGAATAGGCAAGCAGGCAAGCAATCTCTTGTTTGTTTCGTGGCGCGACTTACCAGCATAGACGCACTCGCCCTTGCACTGACGCAAGGTAAATACGCCCCATTCCTTTCCTGTCATGTTATAAGTGCATCTCTAAGTAGGATCTATGTGTGTGGGACACATACGCGCCTGCACTTTCAACTCATCGTTCCTTAACTATATGAAATGGTCGTTGGCGTATTCACGCCAAAATGGACTAAAGGCGTTTCTCTTTATCTTTTCTTTCTTTCTTTTCTTTCTTTCTTTTCTTTCTTTCTTCCCTCTCTCAAATTTGGGTAGCCCGGCGTTTCATGGGTTGGGTTGCTACCCCAACAACTGAAACATACTGCATGCCTACCATCATTTGTGGCTTTTCACATCTATAACCGGGTGTTAATCGTCTTTACAGATGAGAGCCCATCAAAGATTGTATCCCTTCTAGGCCGAACAATCTCGGTGCCCCGGCATACCCGTTCGGAGGGAACGTTCCGTGCATGGAAGATTATCACAATTATCTCAAGTCCATTCGACCATGCAACGCCCTATTTTTAAACAACCAAACATAGTCTTGAGCCCGAGACTCAGACTTTATCAAACAACCAAATATAGTCTTGAGTCCGAGACTCAGACTTTATCATCTCGTATTTCTTCCATTAACTTTCTATGTTCTTACATTTTATACTTCGTTTCAATGTTCAATGCCATCATGCCTCAACTCAATATTCGTCAACCGAACGACCCGAAAGTCCCGAACACCTTTCGAGGCATCATGTTATATCCGACAGTTCTGCCACATTCATGCCACAATTGTATTCTTTCGCAATGAAGCCATCTTTTATGATCTCATGCACGTAGGTACGTTTTGACACATTTATCATCTTTTCCCTCGTGTCGTGCACTTGGTGCACGCATCGAAGCCGTATCTCCATGTCCTAAGACTTAGTGTTCAATGTTCGTGGCTTACACGCTAGGGCACTCGCCTATTGTCTTTCAATGTGCTAGCCTTTCTAACTCGTGGGCAAAGGCACGAAATGGCTCATGCACGGAGGCACTCGCCGAATACAGTTATCCCATGTTCTTGCGGCTTGCGCACCGAGGCGCTCGCCTTTGCGATATCCAATGTTCCATAGCGACTCGTGCATTTGATGCACATTTTATTTCAATTGTTCTAACTAGTGTTCGACACACACTACGATTTATCTTTCGATCGGACCACGGCCGTAGCGTCGATAGGTTAACTTAGCATACAATGATATATTCTGATTTAGGCATGAAGGAGTAAAAAGAAGAGTCAATCCTCCCACCTTGAGTCGATACGCCTTGTTTCGCCGAGCCGATGCGGTTCGATTTCATAACTTTGTTGCACGGCCAACTCTCCTGACTTAGCCATTCGAACACTTCTTGTTTCATTCAACTACTCGATCGATTCTGGCCTACTGTGCCCAAGTTCCAGCCCGTTGCGAGGCGGTGATTTGGGTTTTGAGGACCCGTTGCGAATGAGGCAAAATATCGACCTCTAATATTTCAGCTTAAACGGATAGCCTGTACATGAAACCAACTAAAATCAATGCTTGCATCGATTCGGACTTGCGCCTTGGTCGATTCGATTTCTTAGAATCTTTGAGCCGACTCAACGTACTTATCCTTCGGGGCAATGCGACGCTTCGCATCGATTCAACTCGATACATTCTTTGGGACAATATAACTCTTCGCATCGACTTATATTCGATGCATTACTCGGGACAACGTAACTCTCGTATCGATTCGCATCGATACATTTTATTCGGTCAATGTGACTCGCTGAGTCAACGTTTCAGAGTAATGTACCATGCGGAGCGGGGCATTATAGAATATACCACTCAAAACAAGGTTCATCCTCGAACCAAAACCAACACTCCGATTAAGTGTTTTATAGATCGTTTCACGATCTCGTCCCACCAATGTTGTTCAGTTTTACACTATCTTGCAAGCTTTTCATTAACATTCCAAAGTCTTTCCTGCAGCTCGATTTAAATTTGTATACAACTCGATTTGGATCCGTACCTATATTCAAGGCATCCCAAAGATATATGTATTTCGACCAAGTCTAGAGGTAGTAAATTGGAACAAAGCTAACAGGTAAATTTAAATCCTATGCTTGCCATCTCATACTTCCTATCGGACTTATCTTTAGCAACTGTTCTCGGAGTTTTATCTCATACTTATATTCGATACATACGTGATTCATTCAATAAAGTCACTACACGCGACGCAATTCAAAATCGCATTTCTCATTTTGTATATTTCGTATGGACTATCAACTCTATGCGTCGCGTCGAGCCGTCGTATATCCGATCGCAACGATCCTTCGCAACGTCTTGCGTTCAAAGTTGCCGCCCAACTATTTTCGAAGTCTGGCTATACAACTTATCTCGATACGATTTCCTTTGTTGACTTGCAAATGCATCAACATTCGGGACTACGCCTGCTAGGTTACTTACCTAGACACCGTGTTTAACTTCTTTCGACGCAACTTTAAGTTGATATTGCACAAAGGCCACAATCTATTCGACACAACTGTTCACATCGAGGCGATGGTGCTCAAGACAATGATTCGCCTTAATACGAAGGTCCTTACGACGCGTCTTACATTCAATTTCCTAACGAGTAGGAATTCACTAGCCAAATTTCCAACTTATCCGTCTTGCAACATCGAATATAAGTTCGATTCATGCAAGCTCAATTACAAGATGAATCCGAATCTAACGACATAACTCGTAAAGTATTCTCTTATCACTCGTGCTCGTGCATACCACGATTTCTCAAAATCGCCTAGACTTATCATCAATATGCACCACATAATATTTGTTATCAATGCAATTTTATACGCGACATCGCATAGGTCATCTTACGGTCTGCAACAGTCAATTTGATTTGGCGGTTAAGTCTTCTAGGGTCAACTGCCCCGAAGCTACGCTCGATAATTGTGGATCATCACCGAAGGACAGTTTACTACGAACCATGCTATATCTTATTTCGGAGCCAAATCACGTTCCGACGATTTCTATGCGACTATCCAATTTCGGATGAAACCATTTCTATCGGTACAACTGATGCACAACTATCCCCCGAGTAAAGTCATACACTATCGTTGATGATTCTGCTATTCATGAAGCATCTCCTCGCATTGAGTTCGAGTCTATCTTATTTGCAGTCGACACACGAAATACTATATGCATCGAACAATCGTCGATGACTTATATTCTCGTCTTGATCAATCAGAAGTTCATGATCAACCAGTTCGTTCATTCTCGTATGGTTATTTACCAAAATTTTGATAGCGCGAGACACACTCTATTTTGTATTCTCACATCGTGCTTACGTTTCCTTACGTATCGATCTCAATACGTCGTATCAATTTCAATAGCGTAAGGGTCAACTTTGATTCTGTTTCAACGTCGACAACTTGCATTGCATACATCCAAGTTCTCCACAAATATTTCCGTACGTCTCGAATCGTTTCTCGATTCGTTGCATTTCGTTATGTTTTGATCGCGTAACCGAGTTACTGATTATCTAACATCGAACCCTCGAGTTATACGATCACGCCCTCTAAGGTTTTGCATGTTTCAGTCGTACTCAAATGAGTTTCGCCGTAACGTAACCAACCATCTCTTAGGCACTATTTACCCGCATCAACCAAATCTTCACCGAAGTCGCACATCGCACGATCTGATTATAATTAGCCTCGTCCAACGTTTCTATCGAGATCGCAAGTCGTGCGATTCGATTAGCCTCGCCCAACATTTCTTTCAAGATCGCAAGTAGTGCGATTCGATTTGCCTCGCCTAACATTTCTATCGAGATCGCAAGTCGTACGACTCATTTGTAAGTTCGAGTTTTCCTTTCCCGTCGATCCGATTATTGCTTCAAGGCATAATTGTTCTGCTAGTCTCGGTCGTTCAACCGACTTATAATTTTCGTCCGACGTATCATTCATTGATACGAGTCTCGCCTTATCGTCCCAACCGATTTTCGAAGAACACTTGCATCAACATACCGTCATACAAATTTCCAATCGAGTCTCGGTACTCTTCCGTCTGTTGCGGACAAACCTTTCGCAATTCTCACAACGCGTTGATGCAGTTCATCGCACAAGTGGTATATCATATACCACTCAGAAGTTGAGTCATTCATCGTATGCGTGGTCTGGCATATACCACTCGGAAATTAAGTCATTTCCCTCGTATTATATAAAGAATGCACCAACAATCTCTTCCGACTCACGATTTTTGCAGTGATCGTGCTCGATCACAACTGTAAATTTTGATTAAATCAAAATCCGACACAACTCGGCCAATGTTTTTATTTGCCAACATAAGTTCGGTGTGTAACAGAATGATTCATTCTATCGATTTATGATTTCAGTTCCTTCCGTTGCATTTCGTACAACAATTTATTTCCAATCTCCTTTGCACTCCGTGCAACAATTACTTTGATATACGTTACACAATGTGCGACAATTTACTTCCGACATGCGTTGCACATCGTGCAACGACTTATTTCCGACATTCATTGTACCTCGTGCAATGATTTTATTTTTGACATCTATTGCACCTCGTGCAACGATTTACTTCCGACATTCAAAGTGAATGCTCAAATCCGTTCAACACATTCGATATTGACTTATCACTTTCATTTTAACGCATATTCACAATCAACTTTTTGTACTTCCTGCAACGTATTATTTAAGTTTTCCGTATTGGTGCGACCAATATTCACAACTGATTGCACTTCGTGCATCATTTTATTTCTCATTCAACATGTTACATTGTAACAACATTCAAATCGTATTTCACAATTTGTTGCACTTGCAGCAACTAATATTTCGTGGCTCGTTGCATTCAATGCAACGAAACGTTTCACGACTTTCTCCGCAACATCAAGTAAATTCAAAGTACTTGCGGCAACGTTACCCAACTTTATATTAGACTTATTGTATGGAACATCCAGTGCAGCATCGAGTAGAGTCAAGAGTGATTTTGATTGGTGGTGGGCAACTCTTTGAAATTGAAACAAGCAAACGTCTGAAGAAAATTGAGCCTAGAGCTCAGATACCAATTTATCACACCCCGACCCGGAATCACCCGAATCATCATCCTCGTGGGGGCGTGATACCGTACGAGCCTGGAGTTGCGCTTATGCAAGACAAGATGACAAGTTCTCAAATGGTTATCTTTGAGTTGATATTAACAACGAAAGGAAAACAGAGTATACAAAAACAATTCTCTTTATTGATATTCGAACGGAGATTACAAAGGCTTTCGATAGCCCAACAATATATGCCAGATTGGCTACAACACTCAGGTTCTCTCTTGCCCACAAAGGATTTCACCGTTCCATACATCATGCCTTCTATATCTCGGCCGCATCAATCCTCTTGCAAGTTCGAACGTCAATACGATCGCACACTTCAATACGCTTTGGCATTCCAAGCCTCAACGCGTTCAAGCAAAACTTTGCCGCGAGCAATCCATTCCCTGCACCCTGCATGAAAGCTGGTGGGCGATCAGTACGTTCGTCCTCGCATGTACTGACGAAAAGACCAACTTTCTAAACTGACATTTTAGTATTTATGTTCAATCATGCAACTTAGCTTATGATCTTGCTATATTCTCCTTAGGGTCGAATTCATAGCATATTCGAAAGCATAAAGCATGTTATCATGGCAAGCATATTATTTGAATTGAATAGGCAAGCAGGCAAGCAATCTGTGTTTGTTTCGTAGGATCTATGTGTGCGGGACACATACGCGCCTGCACTTTCAACCCATCGTTCCTTAACTATATGAAATGGTCGTTGGCGTATTCGTGCCAAAATAGACTAAAGGCGTTTCTATATATCTTTTCTTTCTTTCTTTTCTTTCTTTCTTCCCTCTCTCGAATTTGGGTAGCCCAGCGTTTCACGGGTTGGGTTGCGACCCCAACAACCGAAAAATACCGCATGCCTACCATCATTTGCGGCTTTTCACATCTATAACCGTATGCTAATCGTCTTTACAGATGAGCGCCCATCAAAGATTATATCCTTCATAGGCCGAACGGTTCGGTGCTCGGGCGTGCCTGTTCGGAGGGAACGTTTCGTACATGGAAGATTATCACAATTATCTCAAGTCCATTCGACCATACAATGCCCTATTTTCAAACAATCAAACATAGTCTTGAGTCCGAGACTCAGACTTTATCAAACAACCAAACATAGTCTTGAGTCCGAGACTCAGACTTTATCATCTCGTATTTCTTCCATTAACTTTCTATGTTCTTACATTTCATACTTCGTTTCAATGTTCAATGGCATCATGCCTCAACTCAATGTTCGTCAACCGAACGATCCGAAAGTTTCGAACACCTTTCGAGGCATCATGTCATATCCGACAGTTCTGCCATATTCATGCCACAACTGTATTCTTTTGCAACGAAGCCATCTTTTATGATCTCATGCACGTAGGAACGTTTCGACACATTTATCATCTTTTCTCTCGCGTCGTGCACTTGGTGCACGCATCGAAGCCGTATCTCCATGTCCTAAGACTTAGTGTTCAATATTCGTGGCTTGCACGCTAGGACGTTCGCCTATTGTCTTTCAATGTGCTAGCCTTTTTAACTCATGTACGAAGGCACGAAATGGCTCGTGCACGGAGGCACTCGTCGAATACAGTTATCGCTCGCCTTTGCGATTCCAATGTTCCATAGCGACTCGTGTATTTGATGCATATTTCATTTCAATTGTTCTAACTAGTGTTCGACACACACTACGATTTATCTTCTGATCGGACCACGCCTGTGGCGTCGATAGGTTAACTTTGTATACAATGATATATTTTGACTTAGGCATGAAGGAGTAAAAAGAAGAGTCAATCCTCCCACCTTGAGTCGATATGCCTTGTTGTTTCGTCGAGCCGATGCGGCTCAGTTTTATAACTTCGTTGTACGACCAACTCTTCTGACTTAGCCATTCGAACACTTCTTGTTTCATTCAACTACTCGATCGATTCCGACCTACTGTGCCCAAGTCCCAGCCCGTTGTGAGGCGGTGATTTGGGTTTTGCGGACCCGTTGCGAATGAGACAAAATGTCGATCTCTAATATTTTAGCGTAAACGGATAGCCTGCACATGAAACCAAGTAAAATCAATACTTACATCGATTCGGACTTACGCCTTGGTCGATTCGATTTCTTAGAATCTTCGAGCCGACTCAACGTACATATCCTTCAGGGCAATGCGGCGCTTCACATCGATTCAACTCGATGCATTCTTTGGGACAATGCAACTCTTTGCATCGACTTATATTCGATGTATTGCTCGGGACAACGTAACTCTTGTATCGATTCGCATCGATACATTTCATTCGGTCAACCCGACTCGCTGAGTCAACGGCTCAGCGTAATGCACCGTGCGGAGCGGAACATTACACATCTCTTATCTTCAAAAGCTTCTGAAGGATTTCAAAGAGCCCCAAAAATATTTTCTTAAAATATTCCTGACCAACCCTGACAGAACTCGGCCAGAGTTTGACCAAGGTGAACGTTATGTGAACGTTGGTTTTTGAACTTGGTCTTCCTTCAGTTGCGGATTGTTACATAGAATTCTGTCCGAATTCTGCCCGAATTCTGCCAGAGTTCTGTCTTTGGAAAAACTATAAGTAGAGAGGAATTCTGATGATTTAAAAGTACTCATTCACTTTCATCTCTTCTCTTCTAAAGCTTACGTTTCTTTCAAAGAGTTTTCTAAAAAGCTTTCATTTTCAAATCCCAAGCCAGTTACAATTCTCTAGTCAATTTGTCGGTACGGTGCGGTCTAGAAGATTTCAGAAAAATTGTAATCAGAGGCTTGATTGAAGAAAGACTCTTCAAAACTGAAGTTGGTCATTTTCTTCGTATCAAAGCTCGCGTATGTAGAAGTTGCAAGGACTTCGTATGAAAACTTGTAGGATTTTCCAATAGTGGATTCAACTGGAAGCTAGAGTTCTTCCGACTGGACTAGTCCTCACAAGAGGAAAACCAGTATAAATCTCTGTGTTTGCGTTTGCTTTCTGATCTCTTTTCTTTACAGTTATTACTTTGTGATTAATGATATTATTTCTGTGATCTAACTGCTAACAAGTTTTTAATTAGCAATATTCCGCTGCCTACTCTATTCAACCCCCTCTAGAGTATTCGGCTTTACGACTTCGTTCCTACAATTGGTATCAAAGCAGGTTATACAGGTAAAACAAGGTAAAACTGCAGTTATATTTAATTGTTATATAGATCACAGTATTACACATGGCAACTGTGAAATTCACAAGTGAAGGCCAAGCCACAAACAGACCTCCACTATTTGACGGCACAAACTACACTTATTGGAAAATACGGATGAGTTTCTTCTTAAAATCTCTTAATTTTGACTTACGGTCTATAGTTATTGATGGCTACAAAAAGTCTCCTCGTATTACTATTGAGGGAGTTTTAGTTAAAAAACCCCATGATAAATATATGAAGAATGAAAAGAAAAAGGCCAGTCATTACGCACGTACTATTAACGCTTTATTTTGTGCTTTAGACAGAACTGAATTTAACAGGGTGTCGACTTGCACAACATCAAATGAAGTATGGAAACTTCTCGAAGTAACCCACGAAGGAACAACACAAGTCAAGGAGTCAAAGATCAGCAGACTCACTCAAGAGTACGAGGCGTTCAAGATGAAGCCAAATGAATCCATCACTCAGATGTTTACGAGATTCCTGGATATTGTAAATCCTTTGTCTTTATTAGGAAAGGAATACAGTAACCATGAGAAGGTTCACAAACTTCTACGAGCTCTCACGAAGAACTGGATTCCAAAGGCTACAACAGTCATTGAAGGAAACAACCTCTCAACAATGTCTCTGGAAACACTCATGGGTAAGCTACTCACTCACGAGTTGGAACTTCAAGACTTTGAAGATGCTACACCAAAAGTCAGAGAAGTCGATTGCTTTCAAGGCTCAACATAGAAGAACTATCGAAGATGATTCTGACGACAGCGACTCTGACTCTGAAGGTCAAGCTCTTCTGGTAAGAAAATTCAAGAAGTTCATGAGATTCAACAGAAGAACAAAGGACAGTAACAACAACAACAACAACGAGGAAGATCCTATTTACTACGGATGTAAGAAGAAAGGACATATGAAGAAAGATTGTCCAATAGCATCATCATCAACAAAAAAAAGTAGCAAATATGACAAAGGCCACCTGAAGAGATCTACATCAAGAAATTATGCCAATACAAGCATATGGCATGAGAGCGAAGCCAGCGACTCAGAAGATGAACAATCGGATGACGCTGCAAATGTATGCTTGATGGCTTACGATCAGGTAACCACTAATCCTCTATTTGATCCTTATAATGATTTTACCTTTGAGCAACTAGGAGAGGCTTTCAGTGACATGTTAAATGACTACAAGAAACTGCATAGTAAATATAAAACCTCTAAGAAGGTACTTAAAGAGTACAAAGGTGAGATAGGAAGACTTACCGACCAACTAGCTGATATTAGAAATAATGATACTTCTATTGAGTCTGGTGAGCTTTCCTCTATTAAGCTGTTGTTACACGAGACTATCAAGTTATCCGAAGAAAAAGACCAAACTATTATCCAGCTAAAGGAAGTCCTATCTAAGGAGAGAAAGAATCTCCAGTGTGCACAAGTCAGAATGGAAATACTTACATCTGACTATAATAGATTATATGATACCTCCAAAAAGTTGGAAATTAGTTTAGAAAAACGTCTTGAAGTTGCTGTTTCCTATTCTAACACGTGTCAATTACCGAATCATCAGAACACACCCAAACCAAACACTGTCAAACCAAACCATACCAAACCTATGCCCAAGAAGACAAATAGGCATACATTTTTCTATACTAAAAAACCAAAACCTACTAATCATGCACCTCACACAACTTTCAACACTCAACATGCAAAATGTCATTATTGTGGCCTCATTGGTCATATATCCTCTGCATGTAGAATCAAAAAGTTAGTAGATCTAAATATTTATGCATGGATACCAAAAACTAACATGTCAGGACCCTACAAGAAATGGGTACCAAGAGTTTCATCTGTAAACTAATTGCAGGTGGAACGCCCTTCACATGCTAGAAGCAAATGGATCCTCGACGGCGGTTGCTCACGGTACATGACCGATGATGCATCATTATTTGCAACACTGTCGAAGAAGAATAAAGAAGGATACGTCTCCTTCGGTAATAATTTAAGAGGGTACATAATCGGTATCGATGACATTGGTAAGGCTTCCTATCCCGTGATTAAAGATGTCTGTCTAGTTACCGAGTTAAAACATAATCTGCTCAGCATAAGCCATTTAGCTGATCACGGTTATGGCACTAACTTCGTCAAAGATAAATGTACTATAGTTGATAGCTCAACTAGTAGTACTATCTTTGAAGGTATTAGGGAAGATAATATATATGTTTTCTATCTGTTAGAAGATGCTAACAAAGCAGGTAGATGCTTGATTGCCAAGAGCATTGAGAGTCAACTATGGCATATGAGACTCGGTCATGCAAACATGGACATAATTTTAAAACTATCCACAAAGAAGTTGGTACGCGGCTTACCGGACATATCTTTCAAGAAGGATACAGTATGTAGCGAATGTGAAAAGAACAAAGCTGCCAGATCCGTCTTTAAATCCAAGAACGCTGTAAGTACCACTAGACCTCTACAATTATTGCATATGGACTTATTTGGACCTAGTAGAATTGCTAATCTAGGTGGTAAGTTATATGCATTTGTCATTGTAGATGATTTCTCTAGATACACATGGGTATATTTTATTGAATGTAAGAACGATGCTTTGTCAGAATTCGTCACCTTTTACAAGAAAGTATAGAATGAAAAAGGTTTCATGATTACTTGCATTCGTAGTGATCATGGCAGCGAATTCGAGAATGAAGAGTTCAAGCAATTCTGTGACACACACGGTTATTTGCATGAGTTTTCCTGCCCCAGGACTCCACAACAAAATGGAGTTGTGGAACGTAAGAACAGGACTCTATCTGAAATGGCTAGAGTAATGTTGAACCAGTTTAGTCTACCTAGATACTTTTGGGCTGAAGCTGTCAATACAGCATGCTATATTCTTAATAGGGTTCTGATTCGACCTATATCGAAAAAGACTCCCTATGAATTATGGTTTGATAGAACACCTACTGTTTCTTATTTCTAGATATTTGGTTGTAAATGCTTTATTCTTAATACTAAAGACAACCTGAGTAAATTTGATAAAAAGGCCGATGAAGGTATCTTTTTAGGTTATGCGGCAAAGTGTAAAGGGTACAAAGTCTTCAACAAGAGAGCCATGATCATTGAAGAATCAATTAATGTCAAATTTGATGAACTAAATCAACATTTAGACGATGACGATAACGAAGATGTGAGTACACCAAGTACAGCTACTGCAAAACCTTCCCACAAAGATGTAGAACCTTCACACCAAGCACCAGCTGAGTCTTCAAGCAAAGAAGCCGGAACCAGCAATCCTGAGGATATGCCAAAAGAGATGAGATTCTTGGTAGATCATCCAAAGGACTTGGTAATTGGTGAGATTACTAAGGGTGTAAGTACTCGTTCCTCTAATAAAGATATAGCTTCTTGTGTTGCTTTTGTTTCACAGCTTGAACCCAAAAACATTAAAGAAGCATGTAGTGATAATTTTTAGTTAGATGCTATGCAAGAGGAATTAAACCAATTCGAACGGAATCAAGTTTGGGAACTTGTTCCCAAGCCCATTAATCATCTGGTCATTGGCACCCGTTGGGTATTCCGAAACAAACTGAATGAGAATGGTTTAGTGACTCGTAAAAAGGCTCGACTCGTAACTCAATGATACAATCAAGAAGAAGGTATCAACTATGATGAGACTTATGCCCCAGTTGCGAGATTAGAATCCATTCGCATGTTACGTGCATTTGTATATTTTCATAATTTCAAATTATTTCAAATGGATGTTAAAAGCGCATTTTTGAATGGTTTTATAAAAAAAGAAGTGTATGTAGCTCAACCTATAGGTTTTACCGATTTCAAAAATCTTGATTATGTTTTAAAGTTGAAGAAAGCCTTATACGGTTTGAAACAAGCTCCTCGTGCTTGGTACGATCGTCTAAGCTCTTTTCTATTTGACAACGATTTTTCAAAAGAAAAGGTTGACACTACACTGTTTATAAAATCTTTAAATAACAATCTTCTTTTGATTCAAATCTATGTAGATGATATTATTTTTGGATCCACTGATGAATCTCTTTATCAAGAATTTCAAAGTGTATGCAGAATGAGTTTGAGATGAGCATGATGGGAGAGCTGAAATTCTTTCTCGGACTGCAAATCAAACAAACCAACAATAGGACGTTCATAAATTAAGCAAAGTACACAAAAGATCCATTAAAGAAGTTCGAACTGGAAGCAGTCAAACCACTTAGCACTCCAATGACAACTTCAACCAAGCTTGATATTGATGAACAAGGCTAACCCATCGACATACGTAAGTATCGAGGTATGATCGGTAGCTTACTGTACTTAACTGCTAGTCGACCAGACATTATGTTTAGTATTTGCTTGTGTGCATGTTTTCAAGCCAATCCTAAGAAATCACATCTGTGCGCAGTTAAGCGTATCTTCCGATACCTTAAAGGCACTTCTTCTGTCGGCTTATGGTATCCGAAAACCACGTCATTTGACCTAACCGATTATTCTGATGCTGATTTTGCCAGATGCAAAGTAGATAGAAAAAGTACCAGCGACACATGTTATTTCCTAGGAAAAGCCCTAGTCTCTTGGTATAGCAAGAAGAAAATTCTGTCGCATTATCAACAACTGAGGCTGAGTATATCGCCGCAGGACGTTGTTGTGCACAAATTTTGTGGAATAAGCAAACTTTAGAAGACTTTGGATTACATTACACACACATACCCATTTTCTGTGATAATACTAGTTCTATTAATTTGACTAAGAATCCAGTATGTCACTATCGTACTAAGCATATCGAGATTCGATATCATTTTCTTAGAGATCATTAACAACATAGAGATATAGATCTTGTATACATAGACACACAGAATTAATTGGCTGACATATTCACAAAACCTCTAGCGGAAGATTGTTTCAATTATTTACATTGAGAATTAGGAATTTTCGATGTCAATAATATTAATTAATTTTGTTTTATCAATTAGTTTATTCAATACTCAATAATTGTTTTTGAAACAAGCCTATAAAGAGTCTGTCTGTTACCACGACTACGGTCGAAGCGAAGCGATACTTAATTGTTCCCCGATGAACCCCGTTAGCTGGACAGTACTCCTACAACTAATCTGAAACAGATGCTGAGTAAAGAAAATTAATTTGTAAAATAATATTAATTATATTATTTGAAGTTTAAAATTACTAAACTTTGAATTAAATATTTGAAATGAGTTGATGAAAAGGATATGGCCCATAAATTTTTTTTTAAAACCCAGGAGAACCCTAGGCAAATTCGGCCCGAGTTCGGTCCGAATTCGGCCAGAGTTCTGTTGGTGCTGTACGTTTTTATGTCAGAACCCGAGGCCTTCTCCTATTCATCTCTTCCAAACTACTTCATCACAGCAGCAACAGCAGCCGAAGAACCCCCAAACCCTAGCTTTTCTCTACTCCCTTTCTTCCAATCTACGTGGAGATTTCCATCCAAAATTTGGATTCGTACGGAGAATCGCGTCCTCTACAACATACTTGATTCTCGGAAGGTATAACTCCTTCTCTTCTCCACTTTTAAATTCTTAGGGTTATTTAGTTTGGAAAAGAATGCCTAAGGGATTCAATCCTTTCAAGAGAAAGAAGACCAATGCCAGTGAAGAGGCATCGTCTTCTGATCTAAACATGGATTCCCTCTTTTCTTCGGTCCAATTGGGTGACGGCGTGTCGGATGAGTTTTACTTCAAAGAATTAGGGTTACACCATATCACAGGCGCTCCAATTAAATGGACTGTATTTCCAGATCACCATCCTTTCTTTGAAGCATTAGGGTTACACCATCTCGCTACCCTACAATTCCCTATAGCTACTAATGCCCTTAGACTATTCTATTGTAACTTCGTATTAGACACTTTTACTGCAAGAACTCGTATTGGCGGGATCGATATCGAGTTCGATGATGTGTTGCTAGCGAAAATCCTTGGTATTCCAAACGAAGTTGCACCGCTCGATGACATCCCCGACTTCAACTTTTTCGAGGGCACGACTCTTGTTAGTTTCAAGAATAAGTTTTGTGCGCCAGCACGTGCTCGTCATGGAAAGTTCAAGGCCAATAACTTGAACTTGTTTAACTACGAGTTACATCGCATCATCTATTCCACTATTCTTTCGAAATCTACTTCGAAAGATGATGTTACTGCACTAGAACTTTATGCCCTATATCACATTCTTAAGGGGATTCCTTTTTCTGCCCCTAAGACTATCATCCAGATGATGGGTATATGTCGTAGAAGAGAACACAATCTCTCTTATGTGATGCTTATCCCTCGTATCTTTCAGCATTTTGACATAGACTTATCCAGTTGCGCTCTGGACCCTGAGCCCAAGTTTCTCAAGCTTTCTTGTCGTAGCATTGCCACTACTCCTCCACCTCCTGCACATGCTCTACTGCACCTATTCCTCCTCAGACTTACCCTATAACTTTTGAGGGTATTCATCAGCACCTCTCGGATATGCAGACTTTCTTTGTTGACACTTCCAGGGAACGTGAGTTTTGTGACGTGACTCGGTTCCAGGCTATTGCCAACTCATTTGCTGATCTCAGATTTGCTCAGACGGGTCATTCGTCTAGCTCTCTTCCTAGAGACCCTTTCTGTATCTGGTTACCGCATTGATGATGAGGTGGTCCACTCTCTGTTCCAGCCAGGGTATGCTTACGATTGGTATCGTACTTCTGGTGCTACTCCATATACCTCTGGAGCTGGCACATCTGGAGCTGGTCCATCCGGACATGGTGGACATGCTGGCACTGCAGATGATGATGATGACGATGAGGATGATATATGATTTGTCGTACTTTTGAGACTGATGTTATTGTCTTTGTTTACTTGGAAATGCTCCGACATTCTAAGCTAGTATCAGTACTCTTATTTGGTTATGATTTCTATTATGACTTTTTTTCTTCTGATGGACATGTTATATGCTTTCTTCAGCATATTTTATTCAGTTTAGCATTTCTCCTAGCATTATATTTTATTATGCTTCCATTTAAAATGCTTGTGAAATTTTTTTCGCTTATCATATTTTCTTTCCTGTCTGTGACATTCATACCATGCCTGTGATAAATGTTTTTATACATCCATATTTTTGTGTTTCTTTACTGATTGTTACTTACGCATATAATACGGGGGAGCTTTCTCTTTTGCAATTATTTTACTAAGTGACAACGGGGGAGAAATAAGATCTAACATCTTCGATTTGTAAGAATACATGATATGAACAATCTACAGATACATTTTTTTTGTACTTTATATCGGTATATTTTGTTTTGATAAAGACCAAAGATGTTATATCGGTCAAGGTTTGTCAGTTATCAAAATGGGAGAGATTGTTGGCCCATTGGTCATGGTCAAACCAAATTTTAATAATTGATCAAACTCTTGCTCGATATATGGAACAACTCAGATGTTTACTCAAGACGTTTTGGACACTTGGACACTGATCAAGATTGGATATCTACTCGTTCAAGACCGAAGCTATGTTTGTCACTCGAGACTGTATTTCCTTATGCAATGTAACTTTTATTTTTATTGAGTCTAGGAATACATTGTACACCAAGTCGTACTGACAAATAGGCTATCCAAAATTATTTTCAAAATTGACCTATATTTTGAAAAATATCTCTTATTTTTAAAAGCTTCTGAAGGATTTCAAAAAGCTCCAAAAATATTTTCTTAAAATATTCCTGACCAATCCTGACAGAACTCGGCCAGAGTTCGGCCAAGGTGAACGTTGTGTGAACGTTGGTTTTTGAACTTGGTCTCCCTTCAGTTGCGGATTGTTACATAAAATTCTATCCGAATTCTGCCGAAGTTCTGTCTTTGGAAAAACTATCAATAGAGAGGAATTTTGATCTTTTAAAATCACTCATTCACTTTCATCTCTTCTCTTCTAAAGCTTACGTTTCTTCTAAAGTGTTTTCTAAAAAGCTTTCATTTTCAAAACTCAAGCCAGTTACAATTCTCTAGTCAATTTGCCGGTACGGTACGGTCTAGAATATTTCATAGAAATTGTAATCAGAGACTTGATTGAAGAAAGACTCTTCAAAACTGAAGTTGGTCGAGTTCTTCTTATCAAAGCTCGTGTCTGTAGAAGTTGCAAGGGCTTCGTATGAAAACTTGCGAGATTTTCCAATAGTAGATTCAACTGGAAGCTAGAGTTCTTCCGACTGGACTAGTCCTCACAAGAGGAAAACCAGTATAAACCTCTGTGTTTGCGTTTGCCTTTTGATCTCTTTTCTTTACAGTTATTACTTTTTGATTATTGATATTATTTCTATGATCTAACTGCTAACAAGTTTTTAATTAGCAATATTCCGCTGCCTACTCTATTCACCCCCTCTAGAGTATTCTGCTTTACGACTTCGTTCCTACATGCACAACCCGACACTTACTAATGCAGGATCGCAATTGCACATCACTCACTGGAATTTGCTATGCTCTAGGCACACACCGGCACAATTGCCTATTAAATTTTGCATTGCACTAGTCCAGTATACAAAGCTGTCTTGCTATTCCTAGAACATAGATATCCAAAATGTTATATATATCAGTCCATATTTATCCTAAATATGGTGCTAACAGCACAAATTTTATTGCAGTTGTACACGAGTGCGCTCTCTGTTCACACACTGCATAAATTTGATTTGGTGAACTACTAACCCTCACTTACCTGATACTCACAGATATCACACTCATTATACCATTAGAATAACACACAACTTTGATTTGTTGTGCACAAATATTAAAGGATCCTCCTAATCCATATAAACTAGATTAGAATCTATGTATTCCTAACTAGCTATCATAGATCAAAACCAGTATTATGGGTCTTAAATTTTTTTAGAGGAAATAAACCAAACACTTGGTGATGCCTAAACTTGACATTCCAATATAGCTCGGATGAACCTAGTTTCTATAACTTAACCATATCGCAACTTCTAATTCTAAATCCCCTTCTAATGACTACACAACAATAGAGATCTAAACCCATCTTAACTTAGAAAGTAGAGGAATCAATGTGGTTAGGGCTTTACCTAGTGGTTGTGATCTCCCTAGTTCGAGGAGGTAGGACTCGAAGAAGACCGAACTCAAGGAAGCATACAGCTTCTGTTACAAATGCAAATAGCTGAGCCCTTCAACAATGCATACCCATGGTTGAGCTTTAAAATTTGAAATAAGAATGGAAGAAGGCTGGATTTGGAAATGGAGATGGAGGCATTATGGTTTGGAAAGGATGGAGAGAGGAAATCGGTTGTGAGAAGAACTTCTTGAGAAAGAAGAATGGTGGTAGTGCTCCCTATAGGTGGAGAGTAAATAAATGAGGGGATGGGTTAGTTACTAATCACTAAATTAGTTATGAATGAGTGGTCCCCACCCCAAATTAGTTACTCTCCCGAGGATTTAAGGAGTTTAGAGATCCTTCTAGAAGGTTCTTTTCTTGGAAGAAAAGAATAGATTAGAAAAAATGCACGAATTTTCATAATTAATATTTTTATCTACCATGACGTATAACTAAATAATAATCATTAGAAGAAAAAAATTTCCTAATAGCAAAATTGAATTCTAGGAGGTTACAATGATCCTCTTAACTTTTTCAGATGTTGTGCCACCGAGGCACCCTCCATGTACTTCGAGTTGACGACTTGGCGAATAAGAAACATCTTATTGTCAGTCGTTTTCTATTTGTACAACGAGTATAGGTCCTCCCAAAGTGGTTTTATAGAACTTTCCATAGATATGTGGTATAACACCAAATTGTTCGACCGTTGGCGGATGAATCCAACGGCCTTCTGATCCAATCGCCTACAGTCTATAGTATACTTGTTTGATAGCCTGGCGTTATTGCCCTCCGGCGGACCATGCAAATCCTTACACTAGAGTTGGTCCTCCATAATTGACTTCCAAATCGTCTAGCTCCCCCTGTGGGGATAATCATACGGGTGTTCATCTGCTCCGCTGTCATTGTCACGACCTGTGCCCACTTTGGGATACGAGTGTGCGGGCAAGTCCATCCTACGTTGCAGTATCGATGGTAGAACGATGTCTAGACCTCAATGATCAAAGTCACAATATTTGCTCACAATTAAGTTCTTTGATCATTCACAATACTAAATCAAATTATAATTGTCACGCCCCAGTTCTAAAATTGCAGAACCGAGCCACGTGGTAATGGCCAGCGTGTACTACTCTAATGGTTATTCCAATTTAATGGAACCATTGGGGGTAGTACTTAAGCTGTAAAGTACAATAACAGTAAATAATATCCAAATCTCAACTAAACTAATCTCATCCACAGAAATAAATCAAGAACACATATAGATAAAAGTCCACTAATGTGCTGAAATACATCATCTGAATGTAACATAGCACAATACTGAATAGAAAGTCTTACAAGGACAATCCCGTTAGTACAATACTGAATGAAAGAAAAACAGTAAGATAAGTAGATCTGATAATTGGCTAACTAGATAATGGTAATCAAAATCATAAAGGAGCCCTACCGCTGAAATTAAGGGTAGTCTCCCAGGAGAACCTCGTCCTCAAATACTTGCCCTGCTTCTGAATCAACCTGGGATCCGTAAATCTCTGGGTACTCCTTCTTACCTAAATCTGGAAGAGAAACCAGGTCCTCAGCGGGACGTAACAAGGTACGTAATATGTAAGCCATGTGTACGACAATAATAGTAAATAGATAAAGTAAATATGGCTGCACAAGGTGGGTGATTCTAACATAACCAACTAAAATGATAATACAATTTTAAGAACATCACTCGAACATGCGGTCTATCACGGTATACCCCGGAGACCTGATAGGTACTCCAGCAAACTATAACATATCCCACAGTTCAGGTAAGGAAAAATGTGGCAAACTATAAAATTTCTGAAGCTATGGTAATAAGACAACGACATACTCTGTAGAAAAGTAGCCCAAGCACATGTGTATGTTTTCCCCTCCCATGAGACCTTGCGAATCTTGTCCATGAGATGCTTGGTTTGAACCACTAATTAGGACATCGAGTCATAATAGTAATAATGTAGTATAGCAATTCATCGTCCTAGAACCAAACACAGACTTTCGTATACCAAGATGTAATCAAGTACATGATTCGTCAGTAATGTAGTGTCACATGAACATGTCCTAGGGTCTGATGTATCTGCAACGATTCATCGTAAAATATAATGTAAATATATAATATCGATACCTGATGACACTATCGTCCATCGGAACCGGATGTGATTTGGACGCGAGGTACCGAATACGGACCTATAGTAGAAAATATCATAAGCAAGACAAATATTTAAGAACAAATATGGAAACTGAAGTACAAAAATAGCAAGGTATACTTGCCTGAATTCAAAAATTGATTAGAAAAAACTGGTCCAACGCCCAAGTCCACAGAGTCCAACGAACCTAAATAATAATTCGAGAATTAATTATGAATTTGGTTATTGATTAAACTCTCAAAAGACTATCATAAGCCTATCAAAATGATTTGAACTAAAGCACAAGTATACCATATGACCATCATGTGTATATGTATACCCTACCTACAGAGTTTGCCACATGCAGAAGTTATTGCATGGCTTCCTCTCCTATTATACCCAAGCCTCAACACCATTTGCAATATATGAAGGGAGAAGAATACAACTTTCCTACTTGATAGTTATCAAATCATATTTCTATTTCTATAAATTCATATTTTATTCTTCCTCAACAGACCATTCCTTGTATATATGCATACATATCAGTTTCAGAAAGAGAAAATGATGAGATTGGTTAAGGCTAACACCACCACGAACATCTAATCCTTTACTTAGTTAATTCTTCAAAGAACAAGGGATTTATGATCTTTAAGTGCAAGGTAATAAGGAGACTACTCTCTTTCTTTTAATTTTCCAACACATCTGTTGCTTCCCATTCCCTCGATATACTGGCAGCATCCTTAACAAAAGTTATTCCCATTCTCCACTATTAGAGTTCCATACAACAAAATTGTTTATCAACACACTCCACATAAACATTTCTCTGTTGCCTTCCCTCCAAATGTAAACCCGGCTCAACAAACCTCTTCTAAACCCATGGCATAGTAACTTATGTGCTAACAGTTCGGAGAAAATTACATTGTAAGGAAGTTGAGTGTCATAAATTGAAGAGGAAGGAAGAACAATAATGAATATTGACTTAATTCAAGCCCAACCAACTCCAGTGCTTCCTAGACTAAGAAGTTCATCCTTCATCAACACACACATACCACAATAGAGTATAAATAAATCTCCTAAGCAACCCTCTACTAGGTCATGCCCTGCCTTGGCATCTTCCCTAACTTCCTCACCTATACTTCCTCTTCATCCCCAAGCTCTTATTTGAACACACTAGTATGTCACCCGTGCGATGCACGGTTTGTATATTTAATATTGTTTTAAACCACAAAATAAATAATTGAATGTTCTTGATATTTATATAACATTTGAAATTAAAACAAAAGTTAGAATAAACTCAATTTTGAAATACATAAAAGATAACATTATATTAATATGATTATTTAGGAATTAAATTTTAACAACGTAATTATCATTAGTACTATTTATGTAATTCACAAAATATCTTAGACCAAAATATATTAATATGATTTTGAACGAATTAAAATAATATATACCTCAATGTAAATAAAATAAAACGATAAAGTCTATTTTGATGACATAAAAGATAACATTTATCTTTATTACAAATTCTGAAATACTTCCTTATACACAACATTTGTTGTTGAATTACATTGATCTCCATCTTCATTGCATATTAAAATCTTCAATCCTTTCTTACTTGTTACCCTTGAAACCGCAACATATAATTGTCCGTGACTAAAAACGGGATTCTTCAAGAAAAGTCCAACATGAGAAAGTGATTGACCTTGACTTTTGTTTATTATCATTGCATAAGAAACAATCAATGGATATTGTCTTCTTTGAAATTTGAAAGGCAATCTTGGATCAGAAGGTGTCGGTGACATTCTTGGAATCAAAACTTTATTACCAGCATTGTCTCCACAAAGAATCTTTGCTTCAAGAACACGATTGCCTAATTTTGTAATCAGCAATCTAGTACCATTACATAGGCCAGCTGAATGATCTATATTTCTTAATAACATTACTAGGGTACCAACTTTCAATTTTAACTCGTGATTCGGTACACCTAAACATTTAATACTATTCAAGAACTCTGGAGTGTGAACATCTGATAATAAGTCAACATTGGCATCTGACTTGGATGGACTATCAGAACTTAAATATGTGCTTGCGTTACCAGAATTCAGTGAGATCATGTACTCATTTACAGACTCGACAACATCAAGAGTTGGCGCTAATATAGCTCTATCCTTCAAGAAATCTGGATCGATGACAAAATTCGCAAAAGAAGGATATGTGCTTTCAACAATTGTTTGCAGTGGATCATTTGCATTACTAAGTAAAACATCACTTGGAATATCGATACTTGCACAACCATCATTATGCCCTCCAAGTGTTCCATCTCCTATACTTGCAATCCATTCAGAAAACCGTTTGAGCTCTTCACTTTCAGATGTTATGCTACAACCTTGAAGTCTCATGTTTTTTGTCAACCTCAAAACTTTGCAGTTTTGCCAAATATAAGAAGAATTTATAGTTGCATGAACTATATCTTGTCTACTACCTTTCGGAATTACAGGCAATATTTTTCAAAAATCTCCTCCGAAGACAATTATTTTTCCTCCAAATGGTGTCTCAGAACTTAGTGGATTGCTAAATTGCATTATATCTCTAAGCGATCTATCCAATGCTTCAAAGCAATATCGATGCATCATTGGCGCTTCATCCCAAATTATAAGTTTGCACCTAATAATTAGTTCTGCAAGTTGACTTCCTTGTTTGATATTGCATGTTGAATCCTCATTTACATTTATTGGAATAGCAAATCTTGAATGAGCTGTTCTTCCACCAGGCAACAGAAGTGATGCTATTCCACTTGAAGCCACATTTAGAACTATTTCTCCCTTAGATCTCAAGCATGCAGATAATGTTTTCCAAATGAACGTTTTTCCAGTACCGCCATATCCATATAAAAAGAAAACACCACCATTTGTAGAATTAACAGCATCCATTATTATGTCGTAAACATATTGTTGTTCATCATTCAAGCGAGCAAGTAGGTGCACGTGTTCTTCTGCTAGAGCTGCTCTATCATAATTTAATTCATCATGCACCAATCTATTTGTAGTATTTGATAAGGATTCCATGTTTGGAAATGGCATTGATAGAAATTCTCGCAAACTTCTACCACAATTTCTCAATAACTTTTCAATCTCAACCAAAGCATAATTTTTAATGTCATCCTCACTCATAAGCAAATCTAGAATTAAAGAGAGAGAATATGTTGTAATTAATTATAAAGCTATATTAACGATCAAATAATATGCAAACACAAATTAAACTTAAAAATAGGAAATAAAACATTTTACCTTGGTCGTGCAACGCAATTCGTTGATTATATAAAACATCATCTGATAAGTATGTCCAACACTTGTTCCAAAGTAATTCAGGCCGACTTATAGAGCCAGATGACAATAATGTCACAAATAAATTTCTCAAAGAATATGCAGATGTCCAATAACTTGCCTCAATAATACCATCGATATACTCATCATCATCCGCCAATAAACCTAAGACATAGCAAGCTTCACGATATGACTCGTAATGAATACCATTGACTTTCTTATATCATCGTGGCATTTAGGTCCACGGACGATATTGAGAAGACATCTTAAATGTACATCTCACCGCAACCAGGTGGAACATAAAAAATTCGACCTAATGAGAAACATTTTTTTTCTCGGAGTCCACTCTCTAGTCTTCTGTTTCCAAACAAATTTTTGTGGAAATTTTGCATATGTGATATTTTTTGCATATGGATATCGCTTGTTCGCTTCAAACCAAGCTAAGAACATGCTTTCGTTCACACTGGCACGATCAATAATGGTATCAATAGCATTTGCGTCTGAGAAAATAATAGGCTGCTCGTCGGGTAAGTGAAAGCTAAGTCGCTCAACAGGAGGGTTCTTATATTGGATCTCAAAACCAAACAATCTCCATGCTGCCTCACAAGCAGAAATGTATCTACAATCGTAATACATGTTAATTTCATCAATTGGTTTTTTGGGTTCCTCATCATCTGTAGTTCTATAGAAGGATGCAGTTACACGATCATGTCCTTTATTCACATACTTGAACAAATATTTTATAGATCGAGACTGATTCCACCATTCAACATTCATATGACCTCCATACTTCAGCAATAAATAACGATTATGAGGCACTACAAATCGATTATCTAGTTCAACACCATTCTTTAAAACCGTTCTTCCATCATCTCTGCGTCTATATAATGGATATCCGTCTTCATCAACCAAAGTATTTTCAACAATTTTTTTCGAAAAATGCTTTGAGCAACGACCATCTGACATACATGGTGAATTCTTTCTTGCAGCACCACAAGGTCCATGTATCATAAAATCTCACACTGCATTGTAATAGGTAGGATCTGATTTTTGATCAGGAATTTCTGCTGAGATTATATGATCAATATATTTACCCGATGGAAACTTATCTTCTTTTGCTAGGAACAATAAAATATGAGCATGCGACAACCCATGTTTTTGAAATTCGACCGTATATATAACTGAAAAACAATAGAAAAAATTAATATTAAATCTGTTAATAAAATACATGATTAAGTACAAAAAATATAGCAAATCATTACCAGCTCTAACTGTTCCAAATATTTTATTATGTTTCAGATCTTTGATCAGCCCATCCAATTTTACCTTGAAAACTCTACATAATATATCTGGTCGATCTTCAGGATGGAGACCATTTTTTTCAACATATCGAAGTATTTCAGGCCATTTGGGGTTGCATGTAAATGTTATAAACAAATCTGGGTAACCAACCCATCTGCGTATTGCCATTGCATCTTGGTAATTTTGAATCATGTATCGGGCACCTCCTGTAAAAGAAGATGGTAGAATGACTCTTTTTCCTTGAGTAGTCGGATCTGTTTTACCTCGTAATAATGCATCTGTAAGACCTTTATACATCTCACACCGTAATTGTTTCTGATGCGTTCGAATAAATTTTAATCTTGCAGATTCAACCATTGTATAAGCATCAACCAAGAACTGTTGCATAAGTCTTTTAGTAGCAAATATGATAGAAGGCTCATTATCCCTTTCATGCAGTCTATAAGCGAACCATTCTCTAATACTTACTCTCCTTCTTCCACCATTACCTCTATTTGTTGATTCAGATAATTGAATGTCTTCTCTATAACCATCTTCACCGTAGGGAAAGATCAAGGGGTATTGTAATGCTAAATAAGAAGCATGTAACTCATTTATTCGTTGTAGGTTCCCAGCTTGTGTTTCAACCATAATATCTCTATCACCTAAGCATTCATCAAGATCTCCAACTATCAAGCAGCAACCTCAGAAACTGTAGGTAAATTATACTATCGTCCATCTCCATGTCTCCTTCCTATCAATTTCAATCGAACGCTTGAATTACCTCCTTCACACATTTTTTTGCGAGCCATTCTAAAAGACTTTACTAATACATTATTTTGATCCAACATATCCTTCAAATCACGTACAATTTCTGCATGCAAATTATTAATATTACCGTTTTTCCTGAAAATAATATTAAAAAATAAGTTAATTGAATATATTAATAACCAATGATCAATATACAATTGTACTTATCAGGGAAAAAATTCGATAAATACCTTACAGCTTTCATTCTGTTTTGAATTTCATTTTCTGTATCATAAATATATAGCTGTGCAAATTTTGGGCTTGAACCTTCAATGGGTAATAAACTTCCTAATAGATGGTAGTTTTGTCCATGCATTCTAAAAATTGGTGGAGAATTTCCTTGATTTGGTTCTGGATCAACCTTGCCTCCCATTGAAGTGAATGAAAACATGCTGTTATATGATCTTATTTTCTAGAAAATGTTTGCTCTTATCGCTCACACCATAAAAGATCATGTAAAACTTTAGGCGGTCTCTTCATTGTGAAATTTGAATCTTTCCTTGCATACAACATAAAGAGTACGTCGGGTTTTGCATTTGTAGGAAGACTGAAGTCTCTCGTCATACCAAAAGTGTGCACCACAAAATTTACATTTATAAGTTGGATCGCCAATATCCCAATAATCTGACAAAAATACCAATAAATATAAATAAATTACATAACTTATAAACTAAACTAATAAATTCACACATATACATAAACACAAACAAACACACACACACACACAATTACACACAAAAACTTATATAGACTAATACCGATTGTAGGATTTGCATGTCCATGATCAAATTTACAATCTTCATTTGTCAATTTAACAACCACTGCAAAAAGGAAAAACAAAGAAAAAGCAAGAAATTATTAAAAGAGCTGAAACTACTTTCCTTCTAAGAAAAATTGAAATAAACTACAAATTTCAAATATTGGAATAATAGAAATAAATTAGGCTTAAAACATACTTGAAGACTCCTCATTTGCAGTCAAATCAATCGTTGTTAAATCACTATTTTGCTGCAAATTTGAGATTGTATTTTTCGAGGAATATAGTGAACTTTGGTTCATTGAAGTAGACAAATCATTTGTTTGACTTGATCCACACACTGCATAAAATAATTTAATAAAAAACTTTGCAAACATAATTATACCATATTTAATGTATACTTTAATAATTAATTTCAACCATACCATTCGTGATTTCACTAAAAGGATTGTAGACGTATTCAGCACATACTTAACAATACGCTGCTAGAATAAAATGTTTGCCATTTGATTTAAATCTTCTGCAAAAAAGTAAGGAAAAAGTTAGAAAAGTAATCACAATACAATAATAATAGATCACATTTATTTGTAAAAATAGTAAATTAGTTCTAAAAATTTTTGATAATACTTTTTTTTAAGGTTGGAAAAAAACTCACTCGAATGACCATCATCATTAGTTGAAAAATTACTCTCGATGGATCAGAGTGCAGTTTGCAAATCTCTTCGTCGAATAGTCAAATGAATTTTCTTCTGAGAAACAGTTAACTGCGTAGGCTCACTTGACCCACAAATGCATACAAAATCACCATATATATATTTCGTAAGCGTCTCTTGTGATCGTTATGACTTCCAAGTGCTCCCATGTTTGGCGACGGATTTGCGAGGGAGGAAATTGGCTGAACCTTTATCTCGTTTAGACTTGGGCGTGGTGAGGGTTCAACAGGTGTAGGACTGGATTCCGGGGGGTCCCTCGGTTGGATACTTTTGCTATCCACAGGCTGAAGAGTGACTCCTGGGACTATTCGCGGAACGGGAACGACTCAGGGGCGGAGTCGAACACAGGAGAGGGAGTCTGATGAGTCGACGGTTTCACAGAGCTTGGGAACTGGGGAGCTTCGGAAATCGCTAGATTGGCTGGGAGACGGGTGGTTCTTCCCCAACGTACGTGATTGTTCGGGTTCTTTCAGATAGGGAGAAAGATCAAGATTCGAGGCGAAGAATTCTGACAATGGTGTCCGGCTATTCGATCTTTTTGGACAGACACTGGTTGGAATCTGTCTGTTTTCGACCAGTTTGGATTGAGGCAGCAGGGCGGCTCCGGGAGGTGAATCTGGCATTTACTTCGGCTCATGATTCTCTGGTTTGGGGTAAAAGGAAAGGTTTTGTTTCACGTTGGTGCGCGGCTGGAGATGTTGTCGGACTTCCTTCACCCTACTTTCATCTATTTTCTATATATGGGCAAATTTATTTCGGTGAAGTGAGCATTCTGATGTGCGGGTTTGTCACAACCGGCTTCCTACTGATGACGTTCTCCAGAAGATTGGATTTCATCTGGCTTCCAGTGTCTTGCTGCCCTGGCTGGGCATGGGGAGAACCTTTAGCATATATTTTTCCACGGGGATCTTGCTACGACGGTTTGGTCTGCTTTTCGGGGTTTTTCAAGACACGATGCATAGTGACTTTCTCGTCTTTCTTCAAAGGTGGTGGCGGGTCCGGTAGTCATCATCGGAGATCATTGGCGGGTGCGATCATCTGGTGCTTTGGAAGAACAGGAATAACCATCGTATGAGGACGTGGTGCTGGTTTTGACTTCTTGGTTCGGGAGGTGAAGCGACAGTTTCGGAAGTCGCTTTCGAGCTGTCGTCATCTTCCGGCTATCCCTCATTGGGCATTAGAGTAGTACTACTTTTCATTTTCTGTCTTTGTTCTTGTTACCATGAGGTCGGATGTACTCATTACCCTCTTTATCATAAAGGTAACGGTTTTTTTTTAAATATATAGATATATATATATATATATTATATAATATATATATATATATATATATATATTGTTAGATAAATTATAAAGAACATTAATCATTAAATACTTTGTTAAAATTAAAGTAACATACCATTCGTGGATGTCACCGAAAGGAGACCTAGATGATGGACAACTGTCATGTTCGAATCGTTCCCACAAAATATATGCTGAAATTTTTTCTGGCTTGATGGAGGTGTACATTTACCTAATCCCTATGTATATTTCTACAAAATATAAAAATGATTAAGTTAAATTTAAATAAAATTTAAACGTAAATCATACAAATTTCATAAATTATATTAAAAAAATGATTTAGTAGCCCACTTTGTATACCATTGATTTAATAAATAATACAAATTTAAATAAATTTAAACGTAAAATAATACAAATTTAATAAATTTAAAAATGATTTAGTAGCCCACGGTTTTAGTCTACTATTGGTTTGAGTAGCACACGGTTTTAGTAATACCACGGTTTTCCAGCCCATGGTATTGGCTCAAAGACCAATGGTATTACACTCATCATTATGTTTTTTTTCTTTCTCTCTTTCTCTTTCCATTCTAACGTTTCCTCCCCCATATTGTGTTATATTTTGGTTCTCTTTGATTATATAATCTGAAAAAAAAATTTCTTCCTTCCCTTTTCTCTTTTTTTTCGTATTTTACATCTACATGAAAGTTCTATATGGTTTTTCTTTGATTATACCTGGAAAATCTATATATATTATAATTGGCAAAATAGTTTGCAAAAAATTCAAAATGCCATTTTCCCGCCCAAACTCTACAATAAAAAACATTAAAAACTTATGCTAATAAAAACAAGTGTACAATCAGCAACAATAATTGATATATAGATTTCATTAATTAACCTTCAGGTTCCAAGAAAATTATTCAAATAATTTAAACATACATGCAATTTTCCCGCCTAAACCATCTCTTAAATATAAACATATTACATTTACAACAGCCACTTTTCTCCAACAACCAAGAAACTGTTGTTTTGTCCTTTCAACATATTTGCATTAATACTGTTTATTCAAACTGTCTATATATCATTGTAGAAATGGAATCCATCTTCACTCTTCACTTTCAGAAAAGAAAAAAAATTCTATCATGGCGCCTTTCTTCTCACTAATTCGTGAGGTCAGTCCATCCAAAACATTTTGGAATTTGAAGTTCGACTCATTCGTATGTATGATGTACTTGGATACGGAGGAAAAGGCAACCATTCAGTATCGAGTGTGTATTCCACGATTCTGAGGTATTTCTGTTTATCCACAGTTATTACATACTGCAATTCTTTTTATGTTAGATAAAAAACTCACAGTTTGTATATTACGTAAAAAAAAACACGGTTTATTGTTAGAAATGAAACTGTCAGTTTTTTTACATTCTGCAACCTAATTAACATTATAAAAAAACAATAGCTCAGAATCGTTAAATTAACATTATAAAAAAACAATAGCACCAAAAAATTAAATGACAGAAACATAAAGTTTTTGTAACAATCGAATCAAATTACAATATTTTTAATTTGTAATTTAATTTGATTGTTACAAAAAACTTTTATGTAATTTGATTCGATTGTTACAAAAAACTTTTTATGTTTCTGTCATTTAATTTTTTGGTGCTATTGTTTTTTTATAATGTTAATTTAACGATTCTGAGCTATTGTTTTTTTTATAATGTTAATTAGTTGCAGAATGTAAAAAACTGACAGTTTCATTTGTAACATAACCGTGTTTTTTTTTACGTAAATATACAAACTGTGAGTTTTTTATCTAACATAAAAAGAATTGCAGATGTAATAAACTGTGGATAAATAGAATACCCTCAGAATCGTGAATACACCTCGCTACTGAATGGTTGCCCTTTTCCTCCGTATCCAGGTACATCATACATACGAATGAGTCAAACTTTCAAATTCCAAATGTTTTGGATGGACTGACCTCACGAATTAGTGAGAAAAAAGGACCATTGATGAAGAAGTTTTTTTTCTTTTCTGAAAGTTGAAGAGTGAAGATGGATTCCATTTCTACAATGTATATATAGACAGTTTGAATAAACAGTATTATGCAAAATATGTTGGGAAAACCACATTTTCTTGGTTGTTGGAGAAAGTGGCTGTTGTAAATGTAATATTCTGTTTATATTTTAAGAGATGTGTTTAGACGGGAAATTGCATGTATGTTTAAATTATTTGAATAATTTTCTTGGAACCTGAAGGTTAATTAATGAAATCTATATATCAATTTATTGTTGCTGATTGTACACTTGTTTTTTTATTAGCATAATTTTTTTAATTATTTTTTTATTGTACTGAGTTTGGGCGGGAAAATGGCATTTTTTCAATTTTTTGCAACTATTTTGCTATTAATATATAGAATGTGCATTACACGAAAAGGAATCACTGCATCCCTAACTATATGTAACAACATCTATTACAAAAGGAACGAAAGGGAAGGATCTACGAAAAGATGTACCAATGGAAACGGAAGAAGTCCTCAGAAAATAGGCGTCGACTGGAACGTCGTTTGACGCTGCATGAGCCCTCGACTGCGAACGATGGTAAGAAGTGACCGACAGTTGTGGCACTCCTTATAGAAGAATGAAAATCTCATCCTGAAGACATCCCTTTGCCAAGCGCAAAAAGCAAAAGACTCAGGCTCAGTGCTAAAAAGACAAAATAGAAGATATGGGAGAAGTCCCTTTATTGTCATGTCTACCAAAGTCTAGTACAGACACATTAAGACCATACATAAGGGACTAATTTTGTTCTTACGAAGGATGTAGTACAGATTTGACAGAAACCTGAAGCCTAGAGGGATCTACAAGGGATGCAGTCTTCATTGAAGCGCAGTCTTCCTCTTTTCGATACACACCTGAGGATTGACCTCCACCGAAGCATGTTTTGATATTCTTGTGGGCGCGCCTCTCAGAAGCATCAGCAACCTAGAACCTTGAAGAAGTCAGAGCCTTCAAACCAGAGGCGCAGCCACCTATCTGCGCCAACCTCAGGAACAAGATGGTAGTAGGGCCCTCATTCCCTTCTTTTATTCCAGAGCCAGTGTCTGCACTCCAGAGGTACAGCTATCGGCCTACACCAATATCAGACACACAAGGGTCCATATCCTTCCCTTTACAGCTAACGCCTTTACTGTTCAGAGGCACACCTACTTACCTGCTCCATATGAGGCTGGTGATATGCCACCACCATCTCCATTCCTATGCACAATCATCTGCTATGGATCAGAAGCTTAAGTCACTTCTCTACAAGATACTTGGGAACTCCTATCGCAACCAATGCAAGTCAACCTATCACTCCAAAGCACAGTAACTTCGCCAACCTGAAGCACAAGTCTACTTATCGCCTACAGCACAGTGACTCTGGTAGCCCAAAACACAGCTTCGTAAGTTTCTCTATACGTACAGAAGTCTCGTCGTCATTCAAAGCCAAGTCCACTCGTTGCCTGAAAGCACAAAGGTTCCATCGTCTCCAGAAGTACGGTCTATTCGTCGCCATAGAAGCGCATCATCACTTAGTCCTCACCAGAGGCACAGAAAGCATGGGCCCACCCCAATTGGTTTGTTTAAACCGCATCTTGCAGAGAAGATTGGAATTAAATCATGATTGATATCATATCAGATTGATTTAAATCTTAGACGAGGATCAATTAGACTCCAAATCTAAGATAAATCCCAAGATTTACTCGGCTATTTTCGAACAAGCAATCGGCATGTGTCACTTGTCCACCTCCTTTGGTTATGTTTAAAACCACTAGATATCTCGTTTGAGGAGAATCTATATGTCCGCCACGTGTCAGCGCCGCAGAAGCCCGTACCGTACAATGACGGCAAATTATTTTATATCTCAGGAACCCTAATACATCGCATATGTGCTCGTTCTCTATAAATAGAAGGAGTTCTTCTTCCACCAAAGGATCGAAAAAGACAAGGGAACATTGACAATCGATAATCTTCAAAGGAGCAACAATCTCCGTCCACGAAGAGTCGACCACCCTCATCCACCCATCAACCAAAGAACCACCAACCAACCATCTTCAAGGGATCTTCTCATCCAGAAGCCTCTTGAACGGTGACCCCAGAGTCCCATCAAAGGAGCCAGAGAGCCATAGCAAGGTTGATTCATCGTCATATTTGTCAACAGAGTAAAGGAGCCGCTGTAGTGCTCGATCTCCATCGTCACACTTTCCCAGAAACCTCTTCTCCCTGTACTTAGAATATCCTGTTTAGGATTTTTTTTCTTTGTACACAGATACCTATACGTTCAATAAAGCAAAAAGTTCGTTCAACCTTTTATTACGTCGAACAAAATGGTAACACTGTTGGGGACTACCTTCTCCTCCAACGAGAAAATGGTGACGCAATCTGATGACAACTTGCTGGCTTCCCAAGACATGCTGGTCGTACGCTTCGACCAGCAGACTTTTAAAGATCTCCTCTCTGATAAAAAGTCGAAGACTTTGAAGCGGTTCGTACAACCGAAGAAGACTCGACGTTCTAGCCTAAGGCAGCTACAGCCAACAACACATGCCAAAACTGTGTCTCAGGATCCCCTCAACATTAAGGCCACAAAGAGGATCTCGGCTGCTACAGCCTTATCCCCTCATCGATTTCCGTCCCGGAAAGCATGGCGAAGAAGATGGTGGTTCCATGGTTGATCTGACGAAGGAACGATGCCGAAGGAAGCGCACACCGTCTAAGCTCTCTCGACGAGTATTGCCGACAAGGAGATCTGTCTTCGACATAATCACTTTTCCTTCAGATAAACCTTCGATGGATTCTGAATACTACTCACCCGCTGGAGGTAGTAGAAAGAGATCCCAGGTGGCTCAAGCTTCGTACAACAACGTGGATGCCAACGGTACCATAGACCTGTGTTAACATAACACGCACAGCCACGAAAAGCTATACAAGATAGCTCTCGCGCTCCGATGCCTCAACCAGTCGAATCTTCCTCCCACTGGGGTACTCCGGTACGTAAGCCAAGCCAGGGGTACTTCCCACGGAGAGGGAGCCACGCGAGCAGCGTACCCACAGGAGCGATATGATGCTTCCTTGCCAGACCCCTCTAACTGTGCTTATATGCAGTTTCCCTGTATGTACAATGGGTGTACTATGACAGAAGAGCCAACCCTCTCCCAAATGGAAGAAGAATCTGTGGCACAAGATGTAGCTAATCAAGGCACTCTTGTACCCAGATTACCATCAACTGTCGTTGTCATCAGACTGCTGCACCATTGTCGATTAGGCGCTCCGTCTTCCAGGGACTCTACTCTACGCCGGAGGCCTAACAGGGTCGATGAGCCATAGAGAAGACGAGCCCCGTATCGCCACATGCTACGCTGAGCAGGTTCCAGAGCTTTCATGGAGCCCTCCCAGAATCCTCCTATATCGGTTGATAAACTAAAGAGGAGGCCAGAAAACAAAGCTAGGTACCGATGCAGGTGTGTTCCAAGGCACTCGTTCCAAATCTATATTAGGTGCCTTGTCAAAAACTGGAGGTAGCCAGCCTTCTGCCATGCACAACAACCTATGTTCCAATCTGACGAGGCACAATACGACGGATGTCTCTATTGGCACAGCCAGTCACCAGACCGGGGTAGCAACCATACTGAGTCCGAATAAGATCACAATCTTACGTATATCCTCAGGACACGCGACTCAGCGTCTGAGCCAGAAAGTGAAGGATCCATGGCTCTCGAGTCACCCCTCACACTCGGTCTATCTTCATGCCGACGGGCAATGAGGAAGATAACAACGAAGCTCTCAGTCGTATCAAAGTCCTTAAGACGAGTTAGATACGCTGACGGACACCATAGAGACCCTGTCTTCGGTCATAATCGAACTCAAGAGTAGCACGTCCCCCGCTACCTCTATACCTGCACATGATCTGCCAACCAATGACGAATCAGCAGGTTGCCTACTGCCAATCAGGTTGGACCATCCTTGTCTACTCTATCGGCTATAGGTTCTGTAATACCGGTCGATATACAACAGCCATCAAGGAGCTGTATGCCGCCATGATGCCAAGGAGAAGCAAGCAATGCTCCGAAAGATAGGAATCCCGGCAGCCATACCCTGCTGATGGGACCAACGTTGTCTATCCCCCCAATACAATCTACAGACGCTTCACTTGTAAAGGAAGGGTCTCCCCGACAATACTTGAGGTACTTTGCCTCTGTAAAAGGGCACCTACCAAGGAGGACGTCCTCCTGGCCAACATTCATAGGAGCTGTCATAACCCGCACCCGCTTTTCGGATACGATACGTTCCAAGCCAGCCTACCCGCAAAGTCGGCGGTAGAACGCTGTCACGGCCAAGATGCTTAAAATCACAACATGATACTTTATTGCTCCTTCATATTACTAAATCAATTTTACAAATTACAAGGTTTCATAACTTACATTTGCTAGAAAATACAATGTATCACAAATAGAAAACAGCTAGTTCAACTATCTAGGTTGACTTCAGCATACCCATGCCTTCCTAGTGCTAAGAGTGATCGCAACTAAACCTAAAAAATGTTGGTTTTTTCAGTCAAGAATAGAACGAGTACAATCTCACAACAGAATCAATAAATGACGAAATCCATAATCTGTAATAAATAAAATACAAACAAAATATAAGTATAGAATTATGACAGAAACTGAGCATGGTAAACAGACAAGTGAGTACTAAACAGAAAGATCCATAGCCAGTAATATACTGTAGAACCAGATACTGTACCTATCTAGTGAGTTGAAATACTACTTCGACATGTAAACGCTAGGTTAAATCCGGCATCCTGCACATGAAATATGCAACTGCTATTAGGTACGAATAGATCCGGCATGCCACACGTGAAGTGCGACCGTATTAGGCAAATAATTTGGGTGAGTTTACATGTCTAGAGTATTTTCCCCCCGACCTGTACTCATGGATCCAAACACGTCACGAACACGATTAATATTGGTCCGAACAATGTAAAGAATCCATAACTCTATCTCGTGTAATACCGTGTCAAAATTAATGGAATATCAATGTAAAACCTACTACGTACATGATATAGAGATAATCAAATATAAAAACTATCAGAGATGTACTCGCCTGAGGTCCTATGCTGGTGAAATCGATAATACTATACCACTCATGAGCCACAACATTCGACACATGCAGAAGTCTCCAGATGCTGAAATAACATTACCAACATTTTAGAATAGTCAAATTAGCTAGAATTATATGTCCTTAAGTCCAATTCTGGACACAGGAAAAACAAACGGTAATTTCGGTCAAAACGGTGTCCGCCTTTGACCCGCTTTGCACCAACAGCGTACCAGAGTTTATGGTCTCTAAAGTCATCAACTATATGTCAACATGTCTGGTTTTTCGATACGAACCCAACCATATTCCAAAGTTGATTCCAGCGGCCGTGCACAAAGTAATTGGGAAATTTTGCACAAAGACCATACGGTAAATTTTAACGGATACGCATCAAATTCGTCGCACACACGCAACCAATTTGAATTCCGTGAAAGCCCACACGTCCGCAATATCCATACGCGCCTTTTGAAGCTTACGGTGCGTGACCACGTTGCCCGTTTGGTGGGACGCACTCGTGTCGGTGAATTTTTTTCCTAAAATTTTATACATTCGTGTACTGTTTTTCATGATGTTTCAATTCCTGTTTTCATGGCATATAGTAGAGGGAATACAGAGTTATGAAAGGGATTTCACTCTTGTATATGTTGTCTAATACACTATTTTAATAGATTCCTAAATCTTTCTATGAGCTGCAGAAATCTGCCTTCCAATTTGGGTCCCTTAGATAAGATCTGTCCTGTTTGAGACAGATTCTCGACAACTTTGCCTCTAGTTTTTTGAGCGAGTCTGCAACCTCAAACTCAACATAATTGAAGTAGTCTATAGCCCTATAGGTTTAAACGTACAAAAATAATTGGTTCGATAAAACACAGCGATACGAGGAAGAAACGAACCTGCAAAGTCGGGTCAAAAGGACATTGCTGTTGCTGCAGTTGTACGCATATCGACAGCCGGCTGTGCTTGCGCGGCCTGCGTGGGCTTGGCCGGCCGCCGGCGAAGCCCAGGCATGCGCACGCGGTACTGGTGTCGGGGTCGTCTGCATCTAGGGTTTTAGTTTTTTTTGTTGGTTTTAGAGAGGTTTTCCTCTCGATTTCTCTCTCGGTTAAAGTACTCTTTTTGTAAACAGAGTTGGGGAAAGGGTCAGGCCTGGCTTTGGCTGGGTTGGGCTGGCCTTTTTTCTTATTTTTGCTATATATATATAGATATATGTGATGTGTGTGTGTGGTTGTGTGTGTGTGTGTGTGTGTGTGTGTGTATATATATATATATATATATATATATATATATATATATCTATATATATATTGTGTGTGTGTGTGTGTGTGTGTGTGTGTGTTATTATATAATATTATATATATATATATATATATATATCTTATAAAATAAAAAAAAATATATATATATATATATATATATATATATATATATATATATATATATATATATATATATAAATATATATATATGCTATAATCTATATATATATATATGGAGGACGAATTTATTTTAATGTGAATAGATTTGTAGCTCCCTTCCCGAAAATTTTTGAAATATTTTTTATATTTTTATTTGA
>JANAVB010024400.1:28470102-28658869 GCA_029216955.1 Iris pallida | reverse complement strand
TATATATATATCCTTTATATATGAAATGCCTATTTGGACAATCAAAATAATAAATGACATATGTACGTCTACATGGACGTATTTGGCCTCAATACAGATTACATGGGCTCGGTTTCGGTTCGAGTCTAGTCTGAGCTAAATCGACACAACGGGTCTCCTACAAGTCATTAAATTAATAAATAACTTAATTAAATTTTTTATAGAGGTCAAGTTGCAACTTGGCCTGGTTTTCCTAGTTAGGACACTCTTATGGCTAGCCATCCTACTATGGCTAATATACTAGTCAAGGTACGCCGCTGCGCTATCCATGCTATGAGTCCTAGTCGTCTTGTACTCCAAAACTCAAACCATGGCTAAAATCATATACCGTAATAATTAACTAATTAATTATTTATAAAATTATAAAAATCACATTTAAATCAAAAAATAATATAAAAATATTTCAAAAAATTTCGGGAAGGGGAGCTACAAATCTACTCACATTAAAAATAATTCGTCCTCGAATTTAAGGACTACTAGGGTATTCAAACTTGGCAGGTTGATGAGAGGTAGTAGAACTTTATGATAAAGGAAGTTGATGAAATAAATAAATGAAATAGGAAGAAAAGGTTTGAAGCTCTAAAATGCTCTCATCTTCAATTTGAAACAAGTTTGCTAAGAAAAATAACCATAAACAAAGTATTGACGAAATCTGCCTTCAACCCTGACAAATAAAATATATGGATAAATAAATGAATAAAAATTTCTAAAACTCCAAAAAAAGGAATTATAGGGATTTGACCCAATCCTGCCCGAAATTATTCATAAACTATTGTCTAAAATAATACCTATTACTTTAAATAATCCTTGTAATAAAATCAATTATCAAAATATTGTTAAGAACAATTCAGATACTTATAGCTGTATATTTCCACAAATATAATATCTCCTAAAATAATATAGTAGTAATTTGAATTTAATATAACTCATGATAAAATAGTAATTCCAATAATCCTATAATAAAATCTCTTCTAAAATTTTGCAAATATCTCCTCACCCTTTTTTTTTTTCCAAAATATCTAAAATAGAAATAAAAATTATTTCCCAATTTGGAAAAATAATTAAACTAAAATAAACTAAATGGAGAATGTAATAAAACGGAAAGTGGGCTTACGACCTATCCACCTTAGAATGATTCGTCCTTGAATTTAAGGACTAGGATGATCAAATCTTTCTAAGATGTAAATAAATATTGATTTAACAAACCAAAATCAATCCATGACGGTTTTAGAAATAATTCAAGATTTTATTAAAATATTAAAAATGTATTTGATCGAATCTAAATATAATACAATAATAATTTAAATGAATAATATGTTTATCAAATGACTTGGAAAATATTGTATATATTATTTAAACAATACATATCTTTGTTAGTCCAAGACTGAATCAAACTAATTATGATATAACAAAATGAATTTAATTGACAATTAATTTTAGCAAATAATTTAAACGATATTTTATAAATTCTAAATCAAAAATAGTTTGAAAAAAATTCTGTTGTCATCCTAAATATATTCTATAGTGGTTACAAATAAAATATATTTTCTAACCAAAATTTATTAAAATAAAAACCAAATAAAACTTTTGAAAGTAGGGATGTGGGTTTATAATTCTACCCACCTTAGAATATTTTGTCTCCAAAATTTTAAGGAGCACGATTAGGCACGACTATGAAGAATAATCAAGGTACCAAATTTTTAATTGATATGAATAAAACGACGAATGGTATAATCAAGGGAGTGATATGATTCATGATCTAATTAGTCATGCGTAAAAATGATAAAGATAATAAACAAAGGAGAGTGTGATTTGGTACGACCAGTATTCGGTCAAATGGTCTAGTTGACAAGCAAATGTTTTTAAGAACGATCAAGAGTGAAATGGTTGGGCACGACCAATCTACGGTCAGCGTGGTTGAGTCATTACCAGCTTTTTAAGGAATGACCAAAGTTTTCGATGAAATCTAAACAAGATTTTAGTCGCATTTAAGATGCAGTTACGATCAAGGCTAATCGTGCAAGTCATCCAAGCAGGGTAAAAATAGGGAGTCGGCACGAGCATGATCATGATCAAAATAGTCATAACCGTAGTTGGAATAAAAGTATAATCTTAGCTATAATTTAGTTAAAATTATAGACACGGTTGTGATTTAGTCTCGATAAAAAAATGGTGTAGGATCGATCAAATTTGAGATCATCTTGGTACGAACAACTACTTGAACAAAATTATTTAGGCACGATCATGGAATTGAATTCTAGGATGACAGACAAATTGGCACGATCGAAATAGAATCGAATAGTTTGGTCATGATCAAAAAGTATTTAAGGATGATCCAATCGAAATCGTTCTAACATGATCGATTGTGTAGCATTATCATAGAATCAAACTTAGGAAAGGATACGAATTGACTCGATCAAAATATAATAAAAGGAGTCTAGTCATGATCGAAATTGTTCAAGGATGATCAAGTTCAAAATGCTTAAAATATTTATCCTCAATTATTTAGGCACAAGTTTAGAATCAAAATCTAGATAAGCTTAGGGATCCAGTCAAAATTATATTAAAAGATGACAATCTAAAAATAGAAGGATAAGGAAGGAAGGAAGAATTACCGGTGTATTGAGAAGATTGTGACTAGGAGTAAGCACAAATTAATTGGAAAACTTAATAGTTATATGCCAATAAGACGTAGTCTCTATGGTATTCGAAACTCGTAAACAAAATCGAAGACATTTTACTGAGAATTTATGCCTCGCCAGTGTACAGCTAGCTGCATTAAACCCTTGGTTCCACAACTCAAGCCATGTTGCGGTAACGAATACCCTATCAACTCTATCTAATCTCGACATAACAACTCAAGGATGAAATAAGACGACCAAGACATAATTTTAATAATTTTTGATCACCCACGCTTACTTGAAATTATTTCAACTTAGGGGTCATGCCACGCCAGTGCGCTGTTGGCTGCAGTGAACCTGCAGTCTCGATAATTAAAATAAGTGACGACAATACGCTGCTGTCTTGTCATCGCAAGTCATCAAAATTATTCCAACTATATCTTCAAGAATATTAAAGGAGTTTAAAATATCATACAAGTTGCTAAAGATAGAAAAGTGTAAGTACCTGTTCTTCAAATATAAGGTCAGCCTCTTGAAAAGAAAAACAATTGATTTGGAAGGATAATGATCAAAGTCAAAATAAGTAAAAATCTTCTAATCCTTATTTCATGAATATCCAATATTCAACGTGTCACGACCCGATCCCAAATTGTTGGGTCGAATCGGATCATGCCCAGCCTGCACCATTGTGAGACGGCAGCAGTAAGCTGTTTCTATATGCAGGTAACCTCAACAACATTTATATATTTTGTCACAACACTAAATTTACGAACATAAAAAACTTTAATTTTTTAACACAGAGAAATGCATCTGAAAAATAAAACACTGAAACGAAAAGTCTGAAATGAAAAGTCTTCATCTCCAACACAAAGAAACTAGAAATGAAGATAACAACTATCTAGACGACCGACTCATCGGCCTCAGGATCTGTGTCCTCCAAGTGGGACTCTGGAAGCATCGTAGGATACAGCACAGGATCATAATAACTATTGAACAATAGCTCAGCATCATCAATGTTACCTATTGGGGGGGATCCAGTCAGGAAAGGTGCAAAGTACGAGTATATATCTAACATTTCAAATAATAACAGAAATATGCAATTTTAAACAGTTTAAAATACTTGAATAATATTTTCCGGCAATTTTCAGTAATTCATTATTTGAAACAATGTGATTTGAATAGGTAACGTACATGACCAGCTTGGGTTGTATAATAGCATCCTAGCGATGCGATACGGCTTATCCTCGTGTATAAGCGGGGTTAGCGCGCACAATAATGCAAAATGAGGATATTGGTCATAAACGCTACGCTACTCTCCCAATATCCCCACAATCAATAGTAGAACCCTAGGAGAGACTTTCGTGTAGCAATATGGTTTAAGCATGCAAGATAACAGTTACTAATCAAAATGCAAGAAAACATAACCGTACTTGCCTTTGTTCAATGATTGGATTGAGATGTTGTTACCGGGGAGGAAGTCAAGTATGTCCTTAAAATCCTACAGTTAAAGAATCCTGACTTAGAACCAAAATAAAGCCATCACTGGTGTGCTAGTTACAATCTCTAAAAGCAGGTCCTAGGCCAGTTTTAAGTTATTAATTATACTACCGGAACCGTCTAACGTCGCAACTACAGTCGTTGTCAATTAACATAGCAAAACCGATTTACTGATTAATTGGGGAAAAATCATACTTTTCGATTATTTAGCAAAACTTTGTATTTTTATAATATATATACATAACTAAAATTTTCTTTAAATGAGAAAAATAAGAAGTTGTTAAATTATTAGAAATCTTTATTCATTTTATCTTAATCTGAGAAACTCATATTAATTTTTCCTATATAAAATAATTAATAACAATTTTTAATTACGCGCCTACTAAGCAATCAACAATCCCAGAAAAAGAATAAAAAATCTACACTACACAAATACATGGCCGCAGAAAATAAAATAAAAGCTGGGCTTATGCCCTTACAAATTATTACATAAATTAAATGAAAATAGCTGAGGCGAGCTTTGAATGCCGTGAAACGGTCCAATCAAAAAGGCTGAGGCCCTGCACCCAAAATACTATAGGCCAGTAACAAGTTCTAAATAATAATAATTTAATTATAAAAGTATAGAATAAGGTAAGTCTCAAACTTGGACGTGCAATCTCACGTTGCATTTAGCTTATGCCTCAACGTCCGGAAAATGCCGGTTCCGTTTGCATTTCGCTAGGGCCCATGGACCGATACGGTCGTCACCTGAAAGTGTATCCGAAAGCCAACCAACACAAAAACCGTCAAATTTTAGGAATTGAACACTAAAAAGGTTTTCAAAATATTTTAGAAAAATTGGACAGCATCTCCTTTGTAACTAGGATGATCTAGCCACATTGGCGATACAGCACACACACCAACAAGAACATCTCGAATCAGGGAACACCAAAACACCAACCAAAAATGAATATCAATCCCAAAGAACAATAAGCCAAAACCAAAATCACAGCACAAACTCTCCTAACCAAACTATAGAACTATTCCGAAATAGAGTTCGAAAAGTTCGAAACCATTACCGCAACAAATCGAGCCGATTTCTATAGCGGGATCGGGGACCGTGTCATCATCGACTCTATGGGACGGAAGAACTACTGTGATAAACTCGGGAATATCAAAACAGTGTTCGGACAACGGATCAGTGCTCGGAACAACGATGGACATCGGGCAGCGCTGTCGCGGGGTTGCGGAGCACAGGAACAGGGAGGCGACGGTCGGGCTGGGCGGCCGAAGGCACGCACAGGGGTCGGCAGAGATGGGACGCGGCCGCGAGGTGGTCGCTGAGCTCGACCGCGCAGGGGGTCGCCGGGAGTGGCGCTGGCCGGGGGTCGCCGAGAGGGCAGAGCTGGCAGGAGCTCGGGTTAGGGCTTGGGGCTAGAGCTTGGGGATGGTGGTGGAGAGATAGAGGGAGAGGGGAAGGGGTTTTATAGGGAGTGAGGGATTGGGGGTTACGGGAAGAGGAGGGACATGTCGGTTTCAGGAGGTCGAGGGTCACGGCTCGGCTGTGAACGGAAGGGGAAGTGGAGGGGTTTCTCGAGCGGGTGAGAGAGAGAATGAAAGGGTTCTGAGAAAAGAAAAGGAAAATTCTTTCCTTAAAATGGAAATATTAATATAAATATAATATATATCCTAAAAGACTTAAAGGATGGTTTTGAAAATCGAGATTGGGCTCGGATTCGGACGAGGTTTCGGGACAGGTCAAGCCAAACAATCGAAAATCTAATGAATAATTTTTAAAAAAAATATAATTTTCCTAAACTAACAAGTTATATTAATTATAATAATAATAATTAACTAACTAAACTAGCTAGCAAACAAAAATCCAATAATTAAAATAATAAATCCAAAATTTGTGGGTTTTATAACCTTCCCTCCTTAGGAAATTTTGTCCTCGAAATTAAAGACAGGGTTAAGAGTTACCTTAAGCTTCAAACAAATACGGATACTGCTCCTGCATCTCGTCTTTTCGCTCCCAGTTTGACTCGCTTCGGGAGTTGTGCCGCCACATAACTCTGACTATCGGTGTCACCGAATTTCTGGTTCTCTTCTCCCCTCTGTCTAATATCGCCACTGGCTTCTCTGGCACTGTGAGGCTGGATCCAATTTCTTGCTCCGAATGATCCAAGATGTGGCTCGGGTCCGGAATATAGCGCCTGAGTTGTGAAACATGGAAGACGTTATGTACACCCTCAAGATTAGGTGGTAGAGCTAATCGGTATGCTACTTCTCCGACTCGGCTCAAAACTTCAAATGGGCCGATGTATCTGGGACTAAGCTTCCCAGCTCTTCTAAAGCGAATGGTTCCTCTGGTGGGGGAGATCTTGACAAAGACACTATCTTCTGCTTCGAACTCCAGTGGTCGGCGACTGCTATCGGCTCAATGCTTCTGTCTGTCCTGAGCAATCCTGAGCTTGTCTCTAATCATTTTTACCTTCTTTGCTGCATCGGTCACCATCTCAGGTCCAAGCAATACTCTTTCTCCTATGTCGTCCCAAGCAAGTGGAGTGCAGCAATGACGTCCATAAAGTGCCTCGAATGGAGTCATACTGATACTAGCTTGGAAGCTGTTATTGTAGGAGAACTCTGTAGGAGCGTAAAAAAGTGCTTCACAGAATGAGTCAAAGTGATATATCATTCTACTCAAATTGATCTACTTTGCGCCGCAGAGATGTTAAACACTTTATGCCCAAGACAAGGCTAATCGCTTTTTACGCCTAAAGCAGCCGGGGTCAAGACAATGGTTTTACGCCTAAGATAGGCTAACCCTCTTTTTACGCTAGACAAAGCTGTCAAAGTCTCACATTTAATGCAAAGTCTGACATAAAGATAGTGATGATGGCCTATACCACAGATTTCGAAGGGATTTCTTTTATACAGAGACCAATATTGTCATCTAGTATGTGGACTGAGCTACTTTATGCTCACACTATGGCTTCTTTTACGCACGAAAATTATATGAGTTTTTACGCTCGAAAGTCGACGTGTGCGTAAAGTCTATTTGGTCTATTTTATGCTCAAGGTTATTCAATAACCACTTTACGCGGGAAATCTATGACCGGGCTGTTTTACGCCTAGTCCACTGCTTTATGCTCAGAGTACATTGGGGTTGTTTTACGTCCTATTCTTCTTCACCAGTTGAGAACGTGGTCTGCCTACATGGCTTTCATGCCACACATCTCGAAGAACGTGTGTACGTGCATCATATTCTTACTGAAATGATGGGACACGTGTCAACATATACAGACGATGACTTCAGTCGTGGGTGACAGTTGTTAGCGTAAAGATGGAACTTTTGCCGAGTTTTTACGCACAAGAGCCCAAGTCTATAAATAGACAGATTTTTCTCATAACATACACACAGAGACAGGAGAAAAGACAGAGAGATTAGAACTCAGAGATTTTTGATTCTCTAGAGCATTCTTCTTCAACCTTTCTTTCAGAACAGAGTGAAGTAAAGCAGGAAAGCATTCGGCCTTGCCATCAGTGCCTAAGTGCGTCGATACCTTTCTGGTGACTTAGTTCTTCCAAGTTGTTCATCTTCAAGCAGCGATCTTCATCATCATCGTATGGTCCAAGGAACAAAGTGATCATTTATAGATCAGACTTCTGCAGCAATACTTTTCTAGAATCAAATTTGTACTTCTTGTACTCTTCTTCGTTCTATTTTCAAAATCTGATTTCCAGGCATTTTGTTAAGTGAAACAAAAATGACGACTCTGCTGGGGACGACCTTTTCCTCTGACGAGGAGGCAATTGCTCAATACGATGATGTGTCGATTGGATCGACAAAGAAGACTCTGGTTGTACACTTCGACCAGACTGCTTATGAAGGGATGCTCCGAACTGGGGTGGTTCTCGCTACTCTAATGTTCAAAAATCTTGCAAAGCACGAAAAATTTGGATTCCTAAATCCAAAATAGCTTCTGATCTCTCTGTTGTTACTAGTGGCAAGGGAATTCTTCCCACTCCTGTCGTAGGGGCTCCCGCTTGTAACGAGGCAGTCCTTACTTCAGAGTTGGACTCAAAGTGTGACGATTTATCTCTCGTTTGTAATGGTGAAGATAATCAGGTTTCACGCCCACTGCGTAAGAACCAGGTTTTACGCTCAGTGGGTAAAAACTAATTTTTATGCTCAATACATAAAGATGAGTCTCCCATTTGTAATGGGGCAGACTCTAACGATTGTGCTTCTGGGTGTAAGAATCAGTCTTCCATCGGTGACGTGGTAGGCTCAAATAAATTACGCTCCTCGCGTAAAACAAAATCTCCCGTCTGTGACGTGGCAGATAACCAACTTTTACGCTCTACACGTAAAGGTAAATCTCCTGTCTTTGACAGTGTAGATAAAATTTGCAATAATGTTTTTACATCTAATGTACCTAAACGTGTGCAGCGTAAAAATGTTGTTAGTAAAGATTCAGTTCTACACCAACAGCCTTCTTATACTGCTCTACGCAAAGTACCAAATCTACAAATTACACGCAATAAAAATGGAGTCCTTCGTGCTAAAAAATCTCAAGATTTACGCACACAACTTCAAACGCGTAGAAATATACAATTTGGTTCTGCGAATGCAGCCAGTAATCTTCTTTATACACAGGGGACTAAACATTTCTCTACCCCAAATGTAATAAAGAAGACTACTCCCTCCACTCCTTCTGACTTACGTGAATTGCTAATGCAAAAGCGTAAGAATAGACAATCTCCGATGACATTTCTCCAAGAAAAACATCATTGTGATTATCACCAGGTTGTAATCAATTATTGTTGTTCGGCTTCAAAACGGTCAATTTTTGATCGATTGAGTTTTAATGTATCTCAACAACAAACTGAAGACCAAGAACATGAGTTGTCATATGCGTCAGTGAACATGGCATCTCATACTAACAGAGGACGACGTCCAAGACGAAATACGTCCCAAACCCCAGGTCAGCAATAGTTCAACAGACTTCTTGATTCTTTTGAAGGAGTATATAAGAACACTCGATCAAGAAGACAAAGGCAAATGCAGACTTCTGATTCAGAAGCTGGGGGTACTCAATCTTTTGAGTCCGAGACTAACAGTGTCGATTCATACTTCTATACTGATCCTTCTATATCTTCAAGAGAGGTTAAATCCTACGCTGTTGGAGATAAACCAGAGACCTCATCTGTTAATACAGAACAGTGCCTCACTGCCGTTGAGCAATCACTGAAAGATATACTTAACATGGTGCAAAACATGCATCAGATAATATTGAATCAGCAAACTGCTCAGCCAACAACAATAGCACCAGTACCAGTAGCAGCACAAACTCAAGATAGTCAAGGGGCTGATATACCTTCGAATGTTCAGGAGCCTGCTGTTAATCAAAATTCTGCTTCTCCAGATCCTAATATTCCAGAAGATGTACCATCTCTGGTGGGGATTACGGTACATCCAACAACTACTCAATCAAATGTGCTTCCGCAAACTACTGAGGCCATTCAAGCAGTACGTGAACTCAAAGCACAGTTTGAAGTCTTGAGGCACAAGGATCAACTCCAGAGGTTAGGGATTAAGCAACCTTATCCTCCTCATTGGAATGATGTACCCTTTCCACCAAAATTCATGCCACAATCCATGGTATTGTTTGATGGGAGGACTTCTCCTAGTCAATATATTAATTATTTTAATATTATGACTGTACATCTGCAGAAAAATGATGCTCTTCTCACTCGAGTGTTCATTGGTTGCTTGACGGGTTCGGCTGATGATTGGTATCAAAGTTTACCCGACAATTGTATTTCGTCTTTCGACGAATTTAAGGCAATGTTTCTCTTCCGCTTCTATGAAGGAGGTATGGACATGAACATGTCCTCCTTGATAGAAATCAAGCAAAAGAAGAAAGAAGATACTCGGACGTTCATTGAACGTTTCCGACAAGCTACTTTAAAGATGCCTCCTGGCATGCCAGATTCAGCACTCATTGATACATGCAAGGTGAATCTGCGACCATCTATTGCTGTTTTTACGGGTTCTTAATTCACAGATTGGGCTTCGTTCATCATAGCAGCAGTTTCTGCCGAGACCAATGGTAGGTTGGCTCGTGAACATGGGATGATTTTCGCCTCAGATGATAGAGGAAAGAAAAGTAATCCTGGTAATAACCCCGACAATCGTAATGTGAAAGGAAAAGATACCCATATGGTTAATCTTTCCAAGAATAAAACGACGTCGAATAGTCAGGAATCTTCCAGGCCAAAGGAAGAATACTCTTTTGATGAGAATGATATCCCAGGGATATTTCAATGTCTGGTGAAGAGTGGCAAACTTCAGATTCTAGTGCCAAAGAGGCCTAATGAGGTAAATCTAACTGACAATCCCAAATATTGTATCTATCATAGATACATTAATCATCCTACCAGTGCTTGCTATGTCCTGAAGAAGAAAATCCAGGAGCTGATAAATGGCGGTGCTATCGCCTTGACTAATGATGACCATACGGTTACAACCAATATGGTTTCTCTTCAATTCGGGGACTTTCCTCCACAGCAAGTAGCAGATGGAATCATCCCAATCTCGAAGGCGACGATGAAGATTGTGAATATCCCGCCTCCTAGAGAAGAAAATAATGGATTGCTGCCTCTTACCTTAAAAAATGGTGAAATTATGTGGGTACATCCTGACTTAATATCGGAATTGGAAAATGAAAGTAAAACTTCAAAATCCAAGAAAGGCAAGAAGGTCAAAACCTGTAACATGATTTCTCATGTTATTCCAGATCCCGACGATTCAGATTATCTATGGGATGGCACTCCTTTGGAAGATAGACTAAGAGGATTGAACATATGTCCTCCAAGTCTAGTTCCTCCTACCAAACTCAAGCTTACTCATCAGCAGTGGTTAGCTATGAATAGTGTCCCTTTATACCGGGCACAACAAGTCTTTGCTGCTTACGAAAAAGCTCCTACAGGGATTTTTTCTCGTATCCCGAATCCTTCTCCTCCTGTAGTTACAGAGACATCTATTCCTCATTCTCCTGTGGATACAAAGATCTCTTCTTCTTCCTCTGTGGAACCATTTGTCAAAAGCCTGCTGCACATTCATCTATACAGTCAGCAATCTGTCCTTCTCATGAAGAAAATAGGTTATGACTTTCAGAAGACAGAAGGTTTGAATTATGATAAAGGAATACGACTTCCTTTACAAATTCAAAATAAAAAATCTACTGTTGGATTGGGTTCTGAAATTTCTCACAACAAACCTTACAAGAAAAGGGCTAAAGGGAGGAAAACTAAATCATGTAATATGGTACTTCCTTCTCTTGAGTCTGAAGAAGAAACTTTTACTGGTACAAGATCCGGAAAGGAGTACCACAAAGATTATGAGGGATCTTCCAAAGAAACAGAAGATGCAATGGAAACACTACCAGCTCAACCTTCTCCTGTTCCTACTAAACCCTCGATGGTTGAAAAGGGGAAACAGAAAGCAGTACGTTTTGACGTTCCATTGAAGTCTGCTTCCAGTCAGGGGGTGGTGATGAAACCTTACAAGTTTGATATTCTAGCTCAGTTAGCCAATACCCCGGCTAGATTATCCATATTTGAACTGCTTCGTCTTTCTAGAGAAAGCAGAAAGACTTTGAGTGAAGCTCTACTTCAGACAGATTCATTCTTGGCTCAACTCAAGAGTCCTAATAATACTCCAGTGTTGTGTCCGCAATGTCATAGTGTGATGGAAGCAATTCCCAATATCACCTTTACATAAGAAGATATGCTGTTGAAGCATAACAAACATGACAGACCTCTGTGCTACACTGGGTATATTGGATCTACTGAAATTGACAGGATTTACATCGATCCTGGGTCGTCAATTAGCCTAATCCTTCAAAGTATGCTAAGACCCCTGAGGATTCCTACTAGTGACCTGACTTACACTAGTACTACGATAGTTGGTTTTAACTCTGGCAAGAGTAAACCACTGGGGAAGATTCGTCTGAAGATTCAGATTGGCGATCTGCGAACTATGGTATCCTTCTATGTTATCAACTCAGATGTATCCTACAATATTCTTCTTGGAAGACCGTGGATTCATGAACACAACATTGTGCCTTCAACTCTCCACCAATGCTTTAAGTATGTGGATTCTCAAGGAGTTGTAAAGACTGAATTTGCTGATATCAATCCCTTCAAGGGTGTCGAAGCCTATTTTTCTGATTCAAGGCTTTATAAACAAGAACATGTAAAAGAGATATCAGACATAGCTGAAGATCAATCTTTTATTGAAGATCAGTCTATTAACGAAGATCCGTCAGAAGAACAACCTTTGAAGATCATGGTCAAGGGACGAATCTAATCCCAATCTGTCAATGATCAACCTTTGGTAATCAAGGTTAAAGGAAGAACTCAAGCTTCATCTGAGGAATCAGTAAATGTTCCTACTAAGAGCCAAGTTCAACTTTTTTTGATTAAGGTCAAAGGGCGTACCTCTTGTACGAATGATCCAGAACCACCATTGATTGTCAATCTTGGCAAATCTACGCAGAAGACGGATAATGGTCCACTGATGATTAATCCGAAGCATAGCAGTCAAATCGTAAATGATGTAAATATTGATCATTCTGTACTTTTTGATATCAATGATGATTTCCTTTTCGAGTATATGGCTGCCAAGTTTATTGAAAGAATGACTTTATCTCCTGATAATCAAAGTCATCAATCTAAAGGCGACATAGAACCAAAAAAAACTTTATACATCAACCATAAAGAAAATTCCTTTCCTCTTCAGGTTGATGTTGGACCTTATGCTCAAAAGTTTTTAATATCTTCTCCTTATCTACTTCCGGTGGTTGCCCAATCATAAGCTTGTGTAACTTATAGACGCCATGAAGAATCTTATTTCATGGTTCCGTCTAATAAGAAAAACAAGCGCCAAATTGTTTTTGGCTTGGCTAGAAATGTACCTGTTGCTCAGGCAGACGATCTGAAAGATAAAGATAAAGGAAGAATCCGAATTGACAAATATAGTCAACAATCCATCAAGATCATTCAGAATATAGGATATGATTTGAAGACTATGCAAGGTCTCAATCAGGGCAAAGGTAGACGACTTCCATTATATGGTGATCCGTTTTACCAGAAGACTCGTCATGGATTGGGATATGATCCATCCCATATGTTTGATGATGATATGCAAGAAGAATTCTCTTCTAATTCCTCACAATCATTTGACGAATTTGAGCAGGTATTTTCAACTTATATGGTTCAAATTGATGATGAATCCGAGCTATTTGAAAATGACCCTTGGGCCCAACAAATGGACACTCAATGGGAACTTCGTTTTGAACAGCGACAGCCACCTACAGAGGATGAGGTTATCCAGATTGATGTTGGAGATGGAACTACGTCCAAACCAATATTCATCAGTAAGAACCTTTCTGACGATGAAAAGGAAGAGTTGATAAAACTCATCAAAGAATATATTGACATCTTTGCATGGAGTTATGAGGATATGCCGGCTCTAGATCCTAAAGTTGCTACTCATAAGCTCAATATTTTGCCTAACACCAAGCCTGTAAAACAACAGCAACGACGCTTTAGACCAGATATGATGGATGCAATCGAAGCAGAAGTCAAAAAGTTGATCACATATGGATTTGTGCGTGAAGAGCAACACCCGGATTGGGTTGCCAACATTGTCCCTGTTATGAAAAAGAGCGTAAAAAAGTGCTTCACAGAATAAGTCAAAGTAATAGATCATTCAACTCAAATTGATCTACTTTACGCCGCAGGGATGTTAAACACTTTACGCCCAAGACAAGGCTAATCGCTTTTTACGCCTAAAGCAGCCGGGGTCAAGATAATGGTGTTACGCCTAAGATAGGCTAACCCTCTTTTTACGCTGGACAAAGCTGTCAAAGTCTCGCATTTAATGCAAAGTCTGACATGAAGATAGTGATGATGGCATATACCACAGATTTCGAAGGGATTTGTTTTATACAGAGACCAATGTTGTCGTCTAGTATGTGGACTGAGCTGCTTTACGCTCACACTATGGCTTCTTTTATGCACGGAGATTATATGAGTTTTTACGCTCGAAAGTCGACGTGTGCGTAAAGTCTATTTGGGCTATTTTACGCTCAAGGTTATTCAATAACCACTTTACGCGGAAAATCTATGACAGGGCTGTTTTACGCCTAGTCCACTACTTTACGCTCAGAGTACATTGGGGTTGTTTTATGCCCTATTCTTCTTCACCAGTTGAGAACGTGGTCTGTCTACATGGCTTTCATGCCACACATCTCGAAGAACGTGTGTACGTGCATCATATTCTTACTGAAATAATGGGATACGTGTCAACATATAAAGACGATGACTTCAGTCGTGGGTGACAGTTGTTAGCGTAAAGATGGAACTTTTGCCGAGCTTTTACGCACAAGAGCCCAAGTCTATAAATAGACTGATTTTTCTCATAACACACACACAAAGACAGGAGAAAAGACAGAGAGATTAGAACTCAGAGATTTTTGATTCTCTAGAGCATTCTTCTTCAACCTTTCTTTCAGAACAGAGTGAAGCAAAGCAGGAAAGCATTCGGCCTCGCCATCAGTGCCCAAGTGCGTCGATACCTTTCTGGTGACTTAGTTCTTCCAAGTTGTTCATCTTCAAGCAGCGATTTTCATCATCATCGTATGGTCCAAGGAACAAAGTGATCATTTATAGATCAGACTTCTACAGCAATACTTTCCCAGAATCAAATTTGTACTTCTTGTACTCTTCCTCGTTTTATTTTCAAAATCCGATTTCCAAGCATTTTGTTAAGTGAAACAAACTATACCAAGTGTAAGTGGTCTTCCAAAGACCCTCCAAATTCTAAGACGTAAGATCTCAGCATGTCTTCTAGCGTCTGGATTTTTCTCTCCGATTGTCTGTCAGTCTGGGGATGGTAAGCGGTGCTGAACTTCAATTTTGTTCCCAAACTGTCGTGCAAGCTCTTCCAGAAGTGAGAGGTAAATCTGGTATCCCTGTCAGATATGATACTTACCGGAACTCCATAAATTCGGTAGATATGCTACATGTATAGTGTTGCCAACTTCTCGGTGGATAGACCAACCTTGAAAGGGTTAAAGTGAGCTGACTTCGTCAGTCGGTCCACAATAACCCAAATGGCGTCCTTCTCTTCTTGGGATCGAGGCAGTCTTGACACAAAGTCCATCGTTATGTGTTCCCATTTCCACTCCGGAATGTCTAGCGACTGCAATAGTCCTGCGGGTCTCTGTCTGCTAGCTTTCACTTGTTGACAAATTAAGCATCTAGCTACATACCTGGATACGTCCTTCTTCATTTTGTACCACCACACTATAGTACGCATATCCTGATACATTTTGTTAGCTCATGGATGTATGGAATATTGCGACTGGTGCGCTTCTTGCATCAACTCGTTCCTCAGTTCGCCAGTTGGTACGCAAAGCCTCGTACCGTGCCTCAGTGCTCCATCGCTGGCGATTGAGAATCCTTCAAGTGTTCCTGCCAGCACTTGATCTCTGAGTTTGTAAAGTGTCTCGTCTTGGAATTGTGTCTCCTTGACTCTGTCCATCAGACTTGAACACACTTGCAACTGCATCATTGATGAATCAGCTCCTGGTACAATGGCTTCTCTTCCTAGTTTTTTGTATTTCCTTTTCGGGTAGTACAATCTCCAGTCCAAGCTTTTCTATGTCTTCCAGCAAATGCTGCTCCTTGGTCAAAAATATTGCCATCGGGTATCGACTAAGTGCATCTGCAACAACATTAGCCTTACCCGGATGATACTGCAGGTCGATGTCGAAGTCTTTTATCAGTTTCAGCCATCGTCTCTGTCGCATGTTCAGCTTCTTCTGAGTGAAAATATATTTAAGACTTTTGTGATCTATAAATATTTCCACTCTCTCTCCATAGAGGTAGTGCTTCAACAACTTCAAAGCAAATATAACCGCTGCAAGCTCCAAATCATACATGGGATAGTTCTTTTCATGAGTCCGTAATTGCCTAGATGCGTAAGCAATTACTTTTCTGTTTTGTTGAAGAACACAGCCCAAACCTTTCCCTGAAGCATCACTGTAAATTAAGAAACCGCCAGTAGCTGAGGGTAGCGCAAGTATAGGCGCCGTTGTAAGTCTCTTCTTCAGCTCCTCAAATGCTGACTGGCAAGCTTCATACCAAACAAATTCTTTATTCTTTCTGGTGAGCTTCATCATCGGCTCAGCAATCCTGGCAAAGTCCTTCATAAATTTTTGGTAGTATCCAGCTAAGCCCAAGAAGCTTCTGATTTCTGCAACTGAGCTTGGTGTAGTCCACGTCTCAATAGCAGCTATCTTCTTTGGATCCACCGAAATTCCTTCTCATGTGACAACATGGCCTAGAAAATCCACCTTGTCTAAGAAGAATTCGTATTTAGATAGCTTACCATAGAGCTTCTCCTTCCTTAAGGTTCCCAGAACTTTCCTCAGATGCTGTTCATGCTCTTCTTCGGTCTTCGAGTAGATCAGAATGTCATCGATGGAGACAGCAACAAACTGATCTAGGTATTCATGGAAGACCTTGTTCGTGAGATTCATGAATACTGCAGGGGCATTAGTCAATCCAAATGGCATGACCAAAAATTTATATTATCCATATTTGGTGTTGAACGTCGTCTTTGGAATATCCTCCTTCCTGACCTTGATTTAATGGTAGCCAGATCGGAGGTCTATCTTCGAGAATATTTTAGCTCCACTTAGTTGATCAAACAGGTCATCAATCCGGGGCAGAGGGTACTTGTTCTTGATGGTGATGTTGTTTAGCGCCCGGTAGTTGATGCACATCCGCACGGTTCCATCCTTCTTGGGCACGAACACAACTGGTGCTCCCCAGGATGAAGCTCTATCTCTGATAAATCCCTGGGCCTTCAGTTCATCATTCTGGTCCTTCATCTCCTTGGCCTCCTTAGGGTTGACTCTGTAGCATCCTCGAGAAATATAGGAAAATCCGAAAACTAGGTCGATGGTGAACTCTATACCTCGATCTGAGGGCAATCTTGGAAGACTATTGTAGGCCTCAAAAATAAAAGTCACGCTGAGTTGATCAAGACAGAGTCAAAAGTCACGCTCAGTTGATCCAGACAATATAAACAAATCACGCTGGGAGACAGCTCATCATTTGTCAAAAAGTAATTATGACTGACAACACGACAGTCGAAGAATATCTCTTCGTATGCCACGTATACACAGAATTCGAGAGATCATCGCCGTCTATTGCGTGATTTTCGAAATCTTCTTCAGCAAGACTCAGCCTTCGTCGAGTTGGCATACCAAAAGGGTTTTTTGTCATTTAATGCGACTGACAAAGCAATCACTGTCAGAGATTTGGTGTCAGTCGAGACACGCCGAATCAAGACAGCTGGCAGTTCTATCTCAAGTCTGCGTGTATTTGTGATCTTCATCTCAAGTTTGCGTAGATTCTGAAGTTTTCTTCCTCAAGTTTGCGTGAATTTTGAAGTTCTTTGCCTCGAAGTCTGCGTGGATCCTGAAGCTTCCTGCCCCAAGTTTGCGTGGATTTTGGAAGCTTTCTACACCGAGTTCGCGTAGATTTCGTCTTCAACAAGTCTGCGTGGATTTCATCAAATTGGAGTACGTGGCAGCCATGCCACTGATCTCTCGCCTGCGTGTCCTGTAACTTGCACACGACTCATGCATGATTGCCATGTGTCCAACAGTTACAGGCCACGTCCAGTAACTGCTCACAGCCTTGTGTATGTTAAATCCTGCGTGATTTTTAACTAGGCATAGGCTGTGAAGACAGTTATCTTTTCAGTTATTATTCTTGACTCTATAAATAGAGTTCTTTTTCTCATTCATTGTACAGATACATTGATATCTACTGTCAAAATTTTAAGAGCTTTTCTTCTTCGCATAGTCCAAGGGATAAAGCGATCGTCTTCTAGATCGGATTCCTACAGTTGTAATTTTCCCAGAAACACAACAAATAAAGAGAATTTCTTTATGAAAAACAAATTGGCGACTCTGCTGGGGAAAACCATCTCCTCTTCTGAGATGGTAACAACTCAATGCGACACTTCGTCAATCGGCTCGACGAAGAAGGTGATGACGATCAAATTCGATCAACTCGCCTATGAAGAAATGCAGCGGGCTAAGGGTGGCAAGCCCACTCCAGCCCCCATCATCACTGCCAAGTCGAAGGGACACTCTGTCTATGTCCCTAAGAATCAGTTGGCAGTCAATGGTAAAGTCTCTGCCACAGTGTCTGCTCCTAACACTGGCAAGAGCTCTACTGCAAGCACGCACACTCTTGTGCGCTCGAAGATGACAGCAATCGAAGATCACGCTAACAGTACTGGCTCCTTAGCCAAATCTGTTCCAGTGTGTATCTCCAAAGTTGAAAGTCACGCTGACAGTACTGGCTCCTTAGCCAAATCTGTTCCAGCGTGCAAATTCAACCCTAAAAGTCACGCTGACAGTACTGGCTCCTTAGCCAAATCTGTTCCAGCGTGCAAATTCAACTCTAAAAGTTACGCTGATAGTACTGGCTCCTTAGCCAAATCTATTCCAGTGTGCAATCCCACATTCAACAGTCACGCTGACAGTACTGGCTCCTTAGCCAAATCTGTTCCAGCGTGTAATTCTAAAATCAAAAGTCACGCCAACAGCACTGGTTCTTTAGCCAAATCTGTTTCAGCGTGTATTTCATCAGAGAAGAATAACTCCTTAGTTATCTCTTCTTCTTTACCGAGTTCTACTAGAACTGGGGGTGGTCTTCCACACAAAGTCCCTTCGAAAAGGAATAACTCTTTAGTTGTTTTTTCTGCTCCTGTAGTTTTTACTTCAGGAACAGCTTTGACTGATACTTTTGTTAGTCAAAGGAAAGGAGATGGTCTTTTGACTACTCTTCCTTCTGGACATTCTATGTCTCAAAATCTGAATGAGTCTAAGAAGAAATATTCCTTAATATCTTCTCCTATGACTTCTTCAAATTGGGCACAGAATCTGTCCATTAAAGAGGGTCTGTTACCAACTCCTAATCAAAGGAGTGGTTCAACTCTTCCTTCTCTGCAAATATCCAGATCAATAGAAGGAAAACTCCATGTTTCCAAAATTAATGTGTCACCTTCTACTGATTTAAGAACAAAACTCAGCACTTCTGGTGTTAAAAAACCATACCAATTGGATATGAAGATAAAAGATCCAGATGCAGAGTATGCAAGAAATTATGTGGCTCACATTAATCACTCTTTGTATAATCAAGAGCCATTAAGACCCAAGAACAGGAAGTATACTCCTCAATCTTTACAAACAGATTTACGGGAATATCTTCAACAGAAGAGAAAGAGTAATTCTATGTCAAAGGAACATGCTGAATGTGACTTCTATCCAAGAGTCATAATTCAGTGCAGATGTCAATCAACGGTTCAAGACCATGTTGATCATGAATGTGACTTCCAGCCAAGAGTCACAATGCAATGCAGATGTCAAACTAAATGACAGTCTGTCTTCAATCGGATTCAGTATGAACCTATGTCTGATGAAGATGAGCCTTTGTTTGCCTCTGTCAACATGACTTCTCGGGACACCGGGGGTAGAGTTGATAGTCCAGATGGAGTATATAGAAACACCAAAGCAAGAGTCCTGGCTTCTAGTCAAAGAAATTTGATCTCTAAAGATGATTCTGAATTCTTTGGAGAATCTAACTTCCCACCTCTTCCTACTGGGGGTAATTCTCCTATAGTTGACTTTGATGCACGAAGCAATGATTCAGAGCATACAACATCCACTAGTTCATCAATAATCCCTCATACAGTCACGACTTACATGGTTGATGGGAATACTGATGAACCTTCTTCTTCCTTGACTCCTCAAGATCAAAGAATTGCTTCTTTGGAACAGCAAATGAAGTCTATGACTGACACAATGAAGTCGATGTATGAACTCGTGATAGCTCAGTTGCAAAATCGACAAACTGTACCAGATGCCATACCAGTTGATACTGATATAAGTCCAGTACAAGTTCCTCCAGCAGTACAATCCAATACTCCTGGACCAGCTCAACCAAATCCTAGTCTCTCTGGAGCTGGGGGTAGTGCTTACAATGCTGTTCCTCCTCCCAACTATTCTCTACAAGCCACAACTCTACAATCTTCGGGAGTTGTCTCTGAAGAATTGAAGAATCTCAAAACTCAATTCGAGGCATTCAAACAGAAGGATGGTTTACAAAGGTTAGGCATCAAGCAGCCTTATCCGATAGAATGGAAGCAAGTATCATATCCTCCTAAATACAAGCCTCCTACTATCTCATTCTATGATGGAACCACCTCTTCAAGTTAGTTTATTAATCACTTTAAAGTGATGACTGATCAACTGCAACCAAGTGATGCCCTCCTTACTCGGGTATTTATTGGATGTCTCAAGGGAACGGCTTATGAATGGTATAGGAGTCTCCCAGATGGGAGCATTACCTCATTTGCTGGTTTCAAACAGATGTTTCTTGAAAGGTTCTATGAAGGGCTTAATGACATGACTATGTCTGCTCTTATTAGAATCAAGCAGAAAAATAATGAATCTACAGAGGAATACATTGAACGGTTTCGAAGAGAAGCTCTGAAGATGCCTCTTGGAACCCCTGATGCTGTCACCATTGACACGTGCAAATCAAACTTGTTGCCAATCATCAGTATGTGGACAGAGTCCACTCAATTTCAAGATTGGCCTTCCTTCATAGTCAGTGCCAAAGCTGCAGAAATCAGTGCTGAAACCTTCAAAGGTTTAGGAGTGCAGATGACTCCTAAAGAAACAGGACAAGGTGCTAACAATAAAAATAATATTCGCAAAGGAAAAGAAACTCTTGAAGTTAATCTTCAGAGCAAAGATGCATCAAATGTTCAAACTCCTGCCTCTACAACTCAACAATCAAGAACAACTCGTCCCAAAGAAGAATATTCTTTTGATGACGACGATGTCCTTGGTATCTTTGAATGTCTGCTGAAAGGTAATAAAATACAATTACCTGAGATCAAGAAACCTGATGAAGCTGGTAAGACAGATCATCCTAAATACTGTCCATACCACAGAATGCTGGGTCACACAATTCGTACATGTTATGTACTGAAAGGAAAGATCCAAAAAATGATTAAGTCTGGAGCTATCTCTCTTACTCCAAAAGAGAAGACTGTCACTTCTAATGTCGTCTCTATGCAATTTGGAGACTTCCCTCCTCAATTTCTTGAAAGCGGAATTGTTCCTATTCCCAAGGCAACTCTTGAAATAGTAAATATTCCTCCTCCACAGTCTGAAGGATTAGCACCAATCACTTTGGAGACTGGAGAAATCATGTGGATTCATCCTGATCTAATAACAGACTTTGAATCTCCTTCTCCTCAAAAGATTTCTTCTCGAAGGTCCAAGAAGGCTGGAAAGATCAAGTCATGTCATATGACTTCTCTTGGGTCTACCTCTGACACAGAGCCAAAAGAGAAAGAAGAAGCACTTGTTAGTGCTACTCGAATGGGGAAACCTTACCTAAAGGATTATTCTAAAAGTCCTGAGGATCCTCTTGATATCCCTCCAGCTGATAAAAATGCTTCTAATGTTCCTCCTGAAGAAGAATCATCTACTGCACCTGTTCCTTCAACTACATCAGTTGAACCTGTTCCTCCCAAACCCACAACTCTTGAGAAAGGCAAGCAACAGGCTCGGTTTGATAAGCCAATCAAGAAGTCTCTTCCTCTTAGACTTCAGAAGCCTTACAACGTCGACATTTTGGCTCAACTTGCTAATACTCCAGCTAGAATGTCCCTCTTTGAACTTCTACGTCTTTCTAAAGAAACTCGGGAGACGTTAAGTAAAGCACTTCTACAAGCTGACTCTTGTCTTGCACAATTGAAGAAGCCAGATGCGGAACCTGCCACTTGCTTACATTGCAACAGTGTACTGGAGATTATCCCAAATATCACCTTTACACAAGACGACATGCTACTGGAGGATAATCGACATGACCGACCTCTCTACTACACTGGTTATATTGATACGATGAAGATAGATCGTATCCTCATTGACCCAGGGTCTGCTATAAGCATAATGCCAAAGAGTTTGTTGGATGAACTAAAAATCCCTCTTCACAAGCTCTCCAAGACGGTTACTACTATCTTGGGATTCAATCAAAGCCGAAGTGAGCCTTTGAGAAAGATTCATCTGAAGCTTCAGATAGGCGATTTCAGATCTAAAGTCACTTTCTATGTGATCGAGATCGCGGGATCCTATAATCTTCTTCTGGGGAGGCCCTTTCTTCATGAAAATAATGTGGTGCCCTCTACTCTTCATCATTGTTTTAAATACATTGATAGCAATGGAAGAGTACAAAAAGAAGTTGCTGATATAAATTCCTTCCATGGGGTTGAAGCTTATTTCAACGATTCTCGAATATACAAAGAAGAGTATACAAGGATCATACAAGCTATGGAGAAAGAAGATGCACAAAGTGAGACTTTAATAATCCCTGTTAAAGGTCGAATTACTCAGCAACAATCTCCTAAACCCTCTGGAGAAGATTCTTTCATCATTCCAGTGAGTGGACGGATCTCTTCGTTACCTCAGTCATCTATTCAAAATACACTGATCATTCCTGTCAGTGGGCGTACTACAGTTCCTGTATCTTCACAAGATACTCTGCTAATTCCAATTGGAGGGCGGATTACTCTTCCTACTCAAACTTTAAGGGAGCTCACCTCTTCTGAGCCATTTGTTATCGATCTTAATCGAAACAAAGCTTCTTCTTCTTCTCCCCCTTTAGTCATTGACTTGGCTAAAATCTCTAAGGCTCAGCCTTCTCCCAATGTAAATATTGCTGCTTTTACATTTAATGAAAAGTCTCCGTCTTTGCAGTACGTTGATGTGTGTAATTATGTTTATAGTTATTTACATCTGTTAGATGACTTGAACACAATAACCATAGGAGTTGTACAGACTATTCATACAGATGTATCTCTAGAACCTGTACAATCTTCATACTTTCTAGTTCCCAGCAGAAAGCCAGGAGACATTCCAATATTCTTCTACAAAGGACCTCAAAATTCTTCTGATCTTGAGGATGATGACAAAAATGATGACACTGGAAGATTACAACTACGTCGTTATAGTCAGCAATCTAGAGACATCATCAAAAATATGGGCTATAACTTCAGGACTAGCCTTAATGATGGAAAAGGAAGAAAAATACCTGTCCGGATTCCTCCTTTGAAATATGGAAGGACAAAATGCGGATTGGGTTATACTGCTCCTACTCCTTTCATCAATATTATCCATGAAGATCCCGAGTCTGACGAAGATAAGAGATCTGATTCTTCTAGTACCACTTCTTGGGATTCCGATACGAGTATCGGTGACTTCTACTGCAACATTTTGTCTTCCAACATGGTTTCCATTAACCATTCTGAAGAAAGTGATGAAGACGAAGAAGAGTTTGAAATCTCACCTGAATCGGAACAGTGGGCCCAAAGATTAGATAATCAATGGGAGTTCCGTTTCGAGCAAAAAGAACCTCCGACTGAAGATAAACTTGTTCAAATAGATGTTGGTGAAGAGGGATCTCCCAAACCAATATTCATCAGTGAAAGTCTTTCAGAAACTGATAAGAAAGACATGATCAAACTCATTCGTGATTACATCGATGTCTTTGCTTGGAGTTATGAAGATATGCCAGGGCTTGATCCTCAAATTGTAACTCACAAGCTCAATATCTTGCCGAATGCTAAACCGGTCAAACAACAACAGCGACGATTTCGTCCAGACATCATGGATGCAATTGAAGCTGAAGTCAATAAACTCATTACCTCTGGGTTTATTAGAGAGGAACAACATCCCGATTAGGTGGCTAATATTGTTTCTGTTCTTAAAAAGACTGGCAAGATCAGAGTATGCATAGACTTCCGCGATCTCAATGCGGTATGTCCTAAAGACGAATTCCCTCTACCAATCACTGATGTCATGGTTGATAATACCTGTGGATTTGAACGAATGTCATTCATGGACGGGTATTCTGGGTACAATCAGATCAAAATATTTCCAGAGGACGAGAAGCACACTTCTTTCAGAACGTCAATTGGTACATACTGTTATACAGTTATGCCATTCGGTCTCAAGAATACAGGAGCAACTTATCAACGAGCTATGAGCACTATATTCCGTAAACATTTGCGAAAAACAGTCGAATGCTATGTTGATGATATTGCAGTCAAAAGTCGACAAAAGGATGATCATATCCAAGATTTGAAGACTATATTTGATCTAATGCGTAAGCATCAATTAAAGATGAATCCTACTAAGTCCTTCTTCGGCGTCTCTAGTGGTAAATTTCTCGGCTTCGTCATTACCTCTAAAGGTATACACGTGGATCCCGAGAAGATCAAAGCCATCCAAGAGATGCGTCCTCCACGCACCTTAAAAGAGCTACGAGGATTTCAAGAAAGAATCGCTTATATCAGGAGATTCATCTCTAATTTATCAGGACGCTGCAGACCATTCAACAAACTTATGAAGAAAGGTGTCTCTTTTGTCTGGAATGATGAATGTCAGAAAGCATTCGATGATATAAAACAATATCTAATGAGCCCTCCAGTATTTGTACCTCCCGTCTCAGGAATACCGTTCCTCCTCTATACTCGAGCAATGAGTCATTCATTGGGTGCATTACTCGCTCAAAAGAATCAAAATGGCCATGAACAAGCCATTTATTATCTCAGCCGCACTATGACCGGAGCTGAACCTCGATATTCACCGGTTGAAAAAGAATGTCTAGCCTTGATGTTTGCTGTCCAAAAGATACGACATTATATCATTGGCCAGACTATTCATGTCATCTCCAGGATCAATCCTATACGGATCATGATGAAGAAACCCAGTGTTTTGAATTCTCGATTGGCTAACTGGGGAATCCTACTTGCTCAGTATGACATGTACTATATTCCTCAGAAATCAGTCAAAGGACAAGCTTTAGCTGATTTTCTGGCTGCTCACTCAATTCCAGAAAATTCAAAACTCTATGATGAAACCCCAGATGAAGTCCTAGATTCAAATCAAATTGCTGAAGAAGATCCTACTTGGCGTCTATTCTTTGATGGAGCATCAAGAATTGGTCCTAATGGTGATATTGTCGCTGGAGTTGGAATTGTTCTTGTATCGCCAGAAGGTCTTGCTATCCAAAGAGCTTATTCTCTCGATCAGCCGTGTTTAAACAATGTAGCTGAGTACAACGCATTACTTATTGGTCTTCAACTCGCTAAACATCTGAATATTCAACATTTGGAGGCGTATGGAGACTCTAAACTCATTGTCAATCAGATCAGGGGTACTTATGAAGTTCGCCATCAAGATCTGGTTCCTTATCATAAAATAGCTATATCTATGGCTTCTTCGTTTGAAGAATTCTTTATTGAACATGTTAGGCGAGCATGTAACACAGAAGCTGATGCCCTTGCTAATCTTGCAGCGGTGCTGGCTATTCCAATCAGACGGCAACAAATGATTGTTGTTCGTAATCGAGAATTATTTCATCTTGAAAATAACTTGACTCTAGGACTTCCAGTTGACATTGAAGAATCAACATCTCATGACGTCAACACAACAAGAGGATTTGGATTCAGTCGTAAATCGATGTCATCTTCATCCGATTCCAGCATGGAATTCATCTTCAGTAACTCGACTAAGAATCAGAGTACGGATAAAGATTGGTGACTTCCTTTCTTAGATCTCGTATTATATGATATTCTTCCGGATGATCCGAGTGAGGCAGCATCTATCAGACGACGATCACTCAGATTCTACTACAATCATACAACAAAGACCTTATATCGTCGAGCTTATGATGGTTTACTCCTTCGATGTGTTGCCGGTGACGAGGCTCAACAAATCATTCGCGAAGCACATGATAGAATTTGTGGAGCACATCAGCCAGGACCAAAACTTCAAGACCGTATTCGACGTATGGGTTATTATTGGCCCACCATGGTATCTGATGCCATCGAATATGCAAAGAAGTGTAAAGCTTGTCAAATCTATACGGATTTTATTCATCAACCCTCGAAATTTCTACATCCGACGGCAGCATCATGGCCCTTCGAAGCTTGGGGCATGGACATTGTCGGCCCGATCAATCCACCGTCATCTAAAGGTCATCGGTTCATTCTCGTAATAACCGATTACTTCTCCAAATGGGCCGAAGCCATCCCTTTATCTGAAGTTAAGACGTCTAATGTCATCAACTTTATTAAGCACCACGTCATCTACAGATTTGGTGTTCCTCGATGCATTATTCATGATAACGGACCACAGTTCGTCAGTCAGAAGTTTACTCGATTCTGTGACGATCACCGGATCAACAATGTGGCTTCTACCACATATAATCCAGCAGCTAACGGATTAGTAGAAGCTTTCAACAAGACTATCATCAAACTCCTAAAGAAGTTTGTCTCCACTAACAAACGTAATTGGAGTGACAAGCTCAGGGAATGTTTGTGGGCTTATTGCACTACAGTTCGTAATGCTACCAAATGTACATCTTTCTCTCTGGTGTATGGTTGCGAAGCTGTTCTTCCATTAGAGATTCAAATTCCTTCTTTAAGGATAGCAATCGCTAATGAACTCACTGCTGAAAATAACGATCGTCTTCGACTTCAGGAATTAGAAGCTCTGGATAAAAAGCGATTATCTGCTCAACAGAATATTGAATTCTATCAAGCTAGAATTTCAAGAGCTTTTAATAAAAAAAGTCAGAGTTCGATCATATCAAAAAGGAGAACTTGTTCTAACAGTCAGACGTCCTATGACCATGACTCATATGAGTAGGGGCAAATTTGACGCAAAGTGGGAAGGTCCCTATATTGTGAGCAAAGTTTTCTCAAATGGAGCTTATCAACTCTCAGAATTGGATGGTCGAAAAGTTTTGATGCCTATTAATGGCAAATTCCTAAAAAAGTACTATGTATAAATGTAAATACTTGTAATCATCAGACAAATTCATGTTTAAAAATAAAATTTTTATTTTATTTTCATGAATGATGATACATGATATTAAGGAAGATCACTATCATCCTTCTCTACTTTTGGACGTGGGACACTACCGTCCTTCTCGAAGACGTGATCAGCAAAAGAGCCGAGAACCTCCTTGCTAGAATCCACGAGGAATTTGCAAGCGGCCATCCTCATGGCTTCCTCTTCTTCAGTCCTTCCTGGTTCGAGCAGAAAATCCAGAATATCCCTTGGTGGCTTGGGTGCAGACGAACCTTCGCCTGCTTCCGTCTTCTTTATTTTGACTGGACCAGCAGGGCGTTCTTCAGTGCCTTTCTGAACCTTTGAGGCTATCTCAGTCTTCTTGGACGCTTCTCCAGATGACATTTTTATGTTGAGGAGTGGAAGTATTCGTTCTCGCCAGATTTCTGCTATATTTATAGGCAGAAGTTCCTCATTCATCCGACGTTTCACATATTCATTAATGCTTAACAGTTCATCCATTCATTTCTCACATTCATCAGACGATTCGCCTGTTCATTAATACATGACGGTTCTTCCGTTCATTTATTACATTCACTCGACAGTTCATCTGTTCATCATTTCCTAACGGTTCATCCGTTCATAATCTTCTATCAATTTATTAAGTGGGGATTCGTTATTTATCATGTTTTCATAACCTCTGAATCAATTCCGAATCTACTTACTCATTTGTCATGTTTTGACCTCTGCATAGAAATCAATCTATTTTCTTTTGAGTTCCTATATATTATTACGTCCATAATACCTCTGATAATATCATATACTCTAAAACAGAAAAGATGATTTTATTATCTATCATGTCCACAATTCATCCACAAATACAAATCATTGAGCATAGAAGAATTATCATTTCCATTATCATTTCACCACAAAAAGTCTATTACATTTTCTTAGACTTTCTTACAAATTATAATGGAAATCTATCACGAATCTTGGATTTTCATTCTACACCACAACAATAACCTAATAGAGATCTATCTTCTTCTTTGGATCTTCTCCGTCGGACCTTCTCCATCAGGTTCGTTGTTGGTGGCAATTCCTGACTGTCTGGGTCTCAGTCACGACCAGAATAGCAGGAATCAAACTCTGGTCTTCTCTTTCAGACGAGAGGTGAACCACAGAGTATGGCAGCTCGAAGTCATGGGGCTGCCAATACAACTGGTGGATTAGGAGCGACCTTTCAGAGGAGACAGGAATGTATCCAACCTTGGGATACAATTCCTAGTTCTTCCGCGAAAGGAACTCTACTACCCGATTTCTCGGTAGTAGAGTTGACTCCACCATCCAACTCTCGTGTATAAAGGCTCTTCCTACCATCTAAGGAAGACCCTTCTATCCCACGAAGAGTTCTGAGTTGTCTGATTTACGCGTCAAAAGCGTATGAGCTCCCTGATGTAGATGTCAGCAGGATATTCTCCACAGCATCCACATCCCCAATGCCAGTTCTGAAAAAAAATTTCAGCCAAGTTTCTGCAGAAAGCATTAAGAGGAAAAAGATTAGATCAACAGAAATCATTCAGCGTGCATTTATCAAACAGAGACAGGCGTGTATTGTTCAAATCAGAAACAAGAAACAGAAAGCCTATCTTTAACAGCAAAAATAAGTGCACGTATTACACTGATTTACCTTCAAGTTTGGTGCTAAGGATTGACAAACTCATGTTTGATACAGTGCGCAGAAGTCGAACATTAGAAAACATTGCTTTCCTGTTTGAGAGTGAAATCTCCCAAAAATTTCATTCTCAGAGATGAAGAAGAGGAATGGGAGATGAGTATCTGCGAAACTCTTCCATCTATTTAAAGGGCAAAGTACAAGTCTATTCTTGGAAAAGATCCGCATAAATAGCGCTCGTAAACTGTGGAATGAGTGTCACGTGTGCTTTGGAAGACAGAGCAACATTGGAAACAATCAAAGACTGCTGATTAATATTTCTCATTAAGGCACGCAGATCAAACACAAAAGTTGTACTTCATTTCTTAAGACAGGCACTGATAGCCTTACAAAAGACAAAACAAAAAGTGCAACAAAAGCATAAAAGTCACGCTCTATTTCCCAGAGCGGCTGAGCTTGGTGCCTAGTTCTTCTACGCTCCTAACTCCCAGACAGTGCAACAGAGCTTTAAACATTTCACGCTGCTCTATGAGGCTGCGCCCATCAGAAGAGGACGAGCCATCCAAGCCAAAATAGCTCAAGAAATTCTTGGCTAGTTGCAAGGGATCATCTTTGAGCTCGAAGACAAGGGGCTCTGGCTCTTCACCCCCAAAAGTGGGGTCACCATGAGAACAAAAGCCCAACTTGCGTGCTTCTTCCTCAACTTTCTCCTTTAGTGTCATATTGACGTAAGATGAAGATTAAAAATGAATCTTCTCCCTGTTTATATAGCAGAGCTCGCCGGCGGTTCATATTCCACCATAAATTGGATACAATCAGTCTTGGAGAACGAAGAGTCATTATGACATTTAATAAGTTCATTTGGATGTTTTCAAAGAACTTCGAAGTCTTTTCGACTTCCGAAAAATTTTGAAGTCATCTCAGCGTGACTAAATCTATTTTATCATCTCTATTTTCAAAGTATTTCGAAATAATTTATCATTTTTCGAAAACTTTGAAGGGGGTTTTGTAGGCCTCAAAAATGAAAGTCACGCTGAGTTGATCAAGACAGAGTCAAAAGTCACGCTCAGTTGATCCAGACAATATAAACAAATCACGCTGGGAGACAGCTCATCATTTGTCAAAAAGTAATTATGACTGACAACACGACAGTCGAAGAATATCTCTTCGTATGCCACGTATACACAGAATTCGAGAGATCATCGCCGTCTATTGCGTGATTTTCGAAATCTTCTTCAGCAAGACTCAGCCTTTGTCGAGTTGGCGTACCAAAAGGGTTTCTTGTCATTTATTGCGACTGACAAAGCAATCACTATCAAGATTTGGTGTCAGTCGAGACACGCCGAATCAAGACAGCTGGCAGTTCTATCTCAAGTCTGCGTGTATTTGTGATCTTCATCTCAAGTTTGCGTGGATTCTAAAGTTTTCTTCCTCAAGTTTGTATAGATTTTGAAGTTCTTTGCCTCGAAGTCTGCGTGGATCCTGAAGCTTCCTGCCCCAAGTTTGCGTGGATTTTGGAAGCTTTCTACACCGAGTTCGCGTGGATTTCGTCTTCAACAAGTCTGCATGGATTTCATCAAATTGGAGTACGTGGCAGCCATGCCACTGATCTCTCGCCTGCGTGTCCTGTAACTTGCACACGACTCATGCATGATTGTCATATGTCCAACAGTTACAGGCCACGTCCAGTAACTGCTCACAGCCTTGTGTATGTTAAATCCTGCGTGATTTTTAACTAGGCATAGGCTGTGAAGACAGTTATCTTTTCAGTTATTATTCTTGACTCTATAAATAGAGTTCTTTTTCTCATTCATTGTACAGATACATTGATATCTACTATCAAAATTTTGAGAGTTTTTCTTCTTCGTATAGTCCAAGGGATAAAGCGATCGTCTTCTAGATCGGATTCCTACAGTTGTAATTTTTCCAGAAATATAACAAATAAAGAGAATTTCTTTATGGAAAACAACTATCAGGGAAGACGTCCATGAATTCCGCTATGATAGAATGAGGAGGCCCGGGTTCTTTGGTGATAGAGGAGTAGATAACACTCTCCATGTCTTCCGGAGTTCGAGAGATTTCAAACTCCGGTTCTCCTGGTGGGCTGAAGACTACACATCCTCTGTGACAATCTATCAGCGCATGCTGCTTACTTAGCCAGTCCATCCCTAGGACTATATCATAGTTAGGTAAGGGCATCACAAGTAAAGGTGCTAAGAATTTGTGGCCTGAGATAGTTGTGGGGCAGTTACAGGTCTCGGTGATGGGTATGGGTCCACCACCGGTCATAACTCTACATATCATCTTGCTAAACCCCGTAACTAGGTGGTGTATAAAAATGAACTTTGATGATATAAAACTGTGTGATGCACCCGAATCAAATAATGCTAAAGCAGGATGTGAATGCACATAAATGGAACCTGTAATAACATCAGCGGTGGGTTCCTGCTCTAGCTCTTACTCGTCTGCTGCTAGGGCAAAAGCTTGCACAGCCCTCTATTGATGTTACCCAAACTATTGTTGCTGAGTGGGTAGGGGAGCTTTCTGCTGTGTTGTTCCGGTCCGGTTAAATGTCGTGGGGTAGTCCCTCACTTGATGGGTGGCAGACCCACAAACTAGGCAGTGTCCTAGTTTTTTCCTGCAGATGTTCGCCTGTTGTCTTGGCCTCTTGCAGAAATTGTAGACAGGGATCTGCTTCTGAGGTGCTCTGTCATTAGTCTTTGTCTGATGATGTTGCTGGGGGTGGTGAGGAGGCATGTTGTGGTTGGGCCTTTTCTGGTCACTCTGAAAGTTGCTTGTTCCATAATCCTCCCTTTTTGAACGAGCAGGCTGACTCTTCTCTACATCCTGAGCTCGTATCAATATCCTCTCGTACGTCTTGGCGCCGCCTGCGATCACAGGGGTACGAATATCTTCCCTCAGTCCATACCTGAATCTTTCGACACGATCTGTGGGGTCAGCAACCAAGTTCTTGGCAAAGCAGCTAAGTTGGCCGAATTCTACCACATACTCTCCAACCGTCATATTTTCTTGCTTCAGATCCTGGAACTGTCTTTTTATCTTCCGCAATGCTAATGTTGGGAAGAACTTCCTGCGGAACAACCTCTTGAAGGTGTTCCAGTCAAGCTGTCTGTCCTAGAGACGGGGCTCATTCTGATACCAGGTGCTTGCTATGTCTAGTAGTTGGAGTCCTACAGCATCGACCTCGAGGTCGTCTGGAAGTTAAGCGACGCTGAGGAGATGCTCCACGCTGTCGAGCCATTCGTCAGCATAGATGATTCCCTCAGTTCCTTTGAAGGGTCGAGGGCCCAGCTTCTTGAATTTTTCAATATCTCCGACCTTAGAAGGCCTTGGTTCTGATTGGGCTGCTTCTCCTCTCTTGAGGATAGACATAGCTACGTTGTGAGCATTCTCTATGCCTTCTCTCATAATCGCAGTCTGCTCGCAATGAGCTTCAGCTTGGGCTCTCTGGGCCTCAAGCACTCCTCGTAGCAGGCCTACGAGGTCGGTGGGGTCCACGGGCACTGGTGGGACAGCTGGAGTGGGTACTACCGCAAGGGACTGCAGCTCAGTCCGGGAAGATATAGGATCTGCCACTGGAGTTGTAGGAGTGTAAACTCCTCGAGGTGCTGGTGCATTATGGGGACGATCGGTCAGCTGCCGAGGTGTAGGATCCAAACTTGCTTGGGGAGGTGGGGTGTGATCGAGTGATGACACCCCATCTCCAACAGTGGTGGTCTTGTCTGTGGCCATACTCTGGAAGGTTTAGGATGCAAAACATAAGCAAGGTAGCCTGCCAGTCTATAACAAAAAAAAATTATTTATAATATATTTCGATCCTATGTTGTGACAAATTAATGTTCTAGTGTTCTAATTGTTTCTAGATATGTTTACCTAAGTTGTTGATTTGACCTGCATGGGCTACCACTAAAAATATGTCACGACCCGATCCCAAATTGTTTGGTCAAATCGTATCATGCCCAGCCTGCACCGTTGTGAGACGGCGACAGTAAGCTGTTTCTATATGCAGGTAACCTCAACAACATTTATTCATTTTGTCACAACACTAAATTTACGAACATAAAAAAACTTTAATTGTTCAACACAGAAAAATACATCTGAAAAATAAAACACTAAAACGAAAAGTCTGAAATGAAAAGTCTTCATCTCCAACACAAAGAAACTAGAAATGAAGATAACAACTATCTAGACGACCGACTCATCGGCCTCAGGATCTGTGTCCTCCAAGTGGGACTCTGAAGCACCGCAGGATACAGCGCAAGATCATAATAGATATTGAACAATAGCTCAGCATCATCAATGTTACCTATTGGGGGAGGATCCAGTCAGGAAAGGAGCAAAGTACGAGTATATATATAACATTTTAAATAATAACAGAAATCTGCAATTTTAAATAGTTTGAAATACTTGAATAATATTTTTCGGCAATTTTCAGCAATTCAATATTTAAAACAATATGATTTGAATATGTAACGTATATGACCGGCTTGGGGTGTACAATAGCATCCTAGCAATACGATATGGCTTATCCCCATGTGTAAGAGGGGTTAGCGCGCACAATAATGCAATATGAGGGTATTGGTCATAAACGCTACGCTACTCCCCCAATATCCCCAGAATCAATAGTTGAACCCTAGGAGAGAGTTCCGTGTAGCAATGTGGTTTAATCATGCAAGATAACAAATACTAATCAAAATGTAAGAAAACATAACCGTACTTGCCTTTGTTCAATGACTGGATTGAGATGTCGGTACCAGGGAGGAAGTCAAGTATGTCCTTGAAATCCTACAGTCAGAGAATCCTGACTTAGAACCAAAATAAAGCCATCACTAGGTGTGCTAGTTACAATCTCTAAAAGCAGGTCCTAGTCCAGTTTTAAGTTATTACTTACACTACCGGAACCGTCTAACGTCGCAACTACAGTCGTTGTCAATTAACATAGCAAAACCGATTTACTGATTAATTGGGGAAAAATCGTATTTTTCGGTTATTTAGCAAAACTTTATATTTTTATAATATATATACAAAACTAAATTTTTCTTTGAATAAGAAAAACATGAAGTTGTTAAATTATTAGAAATCTTTATTCATTTTATGTTAATATGAGAAACAATTAATAACAATTTTTAATTACGCGCCTACTACGCAATTAACAATCCCAAAAAAGGAATAAAAAATCTACACTACACAAATATATAGCCGTAGAAAATAAAATAAAAGCTGGGCTTATGCCCTTACAAATTATTACATAAATTAAATGAAAATAGCTGAGGCGAGCTTTGAATGCCGTGAAATGGTCCAATCAAAAAGGCCGAGGCCCTGCACCCAAAATGCTATAGGCCAGTAACAAGTTCTAAATAATAATTTAATTATAAAAGTATAGAATAAGGTAAGTCTCAGACTTGGTCATGCAATCTCACGTTGCATTTAGCTTATGCCTTAACGTCCGGGAAATGCCGGTTCCGTTTGCATTTTGCTAGGGCCCATGGTCCAATACGGTTGTTTGCCATTGATTGTAAAAGTACAGAACAATTATCGGAGGACTGAACTTAGACTCACAATACAAACTCGCTTGTACAAAGAAAGCCTAGGGACGAAAACCTAGGTACAGCAATCTAAGTACAATTGTTTATTTTAGATTCTGGGGGGTGACGATAGAGGCTCGGGAAGGCGACGGCAGCCCTGCCTTACTCCTTGGACGATCGGTATGTAGCCTTGGCTCCTTGTGAAAAGATGGTTGGCGTTGACGAAGAAGTGCTCTTTTTGCTCCTCTGTTGCTCTTCTGGCTTCTTTCTCTCTCTCTGTGTATTCTCTTTCTGACTCTGTATATATTTTTATTCTTTTTGTTGCCGGTCCTTGTGCAAAGAAATGATGCTGGCTATTTATAAGAGTGGGGTATGATCATTAGGGTTTGCTATTGATCATTTGTTTGGAATGTCGGCGCTCCTTCAATCTATCTGAACCCTTGATCCTTACAATGAATCTCGGCCATTAATGAGGATAGCACCGAATCTTGTGAGCAATTAATGTTAACTGCTTTAAATCTCTATGATGGATTCTACCAATATCCGATTGCTCGCCACGTGTCCCGTTGGCTTGATGATAAATGATATGCCTTGATCTCAGTAATTATGATGATGATGTCAAATATATTTATTGAGATTCGGTTAAATCGTTGATTGATCCGATGCCACGTGGTTTGATTGTGGGTCCTGCCAGAGCCGCATAGGATGGGCAACACTTGAACCGCAGGGAGATACTCTTCGTGAGCCGCATAGGACAATGCTTCATCGAACCGCAGGGAATGAAATTTCAATGAGCCGCATATGCATAGTCTTTGCGAGCCGCATAAGCTAGCATTGTATTGAGCCGCAGGGGCTGAGCTCTCAGTGGGTCGCATATGGCTGATTTCTGCTAGTCATATAGGGTGACTTCTCAGTGAGCCGCATGAAGCTGTTCTCTCTTTAAGCTGCATGAGATTTGCCACGTGGCAACCTAGGATTTCTGACGGATTGGGTCAGAGATCTTCTTCTTTTCCCGAAGCGTCTGTCATTATGGCAGAGCCATTATGACACTTTATGCCAGAGCCGCCACAGTCGTCAAATCGTGTCAGAGCATTAAATGAGGCCACTTTTCAAAGGGCCAGCTGTAGGAAAGGATCACAGGGGGACACGTGGCATGGATCGAGCCGCATATTCCTGCTGAACCGCATACACTCTCGAGCCGCATAAGATAGAGAGTCTTTCTTTGAACTGTATAAGACAGCTCCCATATGAGCCGCATGGGCTTCGTATCCGGAGCCGCATGAACCATTATTCTGATATTTTCCATGCTTCTACAGGACCCCCTTCAAAGTTTTCAATTTGCAAAATTGAAACACTTTGAATAAGAAGCATGGTCCCGTTCATGCCGCATAAGTGTCCCAGCCGCATAGATTCATCTGTCCGCATAGGCTCTTTGCCACGTGTCCTGACTACGTGTACAAATCTTTATTAAATGCTCTTGATTCATTTTGATTTAACGCCGCCTTTTGGGGGAGGATCCTAAGGGTCGGTTTTGCCTTGACCGAAGCGTTTTTACCTTTGTCTTTTGAAGCAGTGCGTAATCCGAGGCGCAATCCGAGACGTCTGTTCATTTTGTGGGTCTCTTTCGCCTATAAATAAGAGTCGTTTAGGCTCTTGGGGGTTTCTTTACCCTCTCTCTTTGCTCGAATTCCCTGTCGCCGACTTTGCTCTTCGTCTTCTTTCTTCAATCGATCGACAATGGCTCCCAAGAAGGTCGCTGCTGCTACGGGCAAGAAGGCCACCTCATCTTCTGTGGCAGCGAAGGGCAAGAAGGCCGCGTCTTTATCGACTGCGGCGGCGAACGTGGCGGCTCCTCCGTCGACTGGCGTGCCTGCTTTTCACCCTGATGTCCACCCGCCTATTGCTGGTAAGGGTCGTTTAAAAACCCTAACTGTTGCCATGGCTCTGCTGCATACTTTATGCACAAGTCGTATGTACGAGGCTTATCGATGTGACCGCATAAGCACTTCCCCCATTGGGGTCGTATGAGCTTGTTTATACTCGATCTGAGCCGCATATACATTTTCGATTTGGGCCGCATAAGCGTCGCTCACTTTCGAACCGCATAAGCTCGCTTTCTTGTATCCGCATCAGCTCGCGTGGGTCTGGCTTCGTAGGCGTGTTTAACCTGAACCGCATGAGTCTATAAGCTCGTCTGAATTTGAGTTGCATGACTCGGCTAACTCGGAGGTGCATGCGGCTACGATGCACAAAACCGCATGGACGTATCTAAATGCTGAGCCGCATGAGGCTGTGACGACCCGAGCCGCATAGACTCAAATGATCTTTCCAATGCTTCTGTCTTTTGACTATCTTCTAACCTCGTTTCTTTCGTCTTTCTCCAGTGAATCTGCCCGTGAATCCTGCTGGGGAGCTTATAGTGGGTTCAAATCAATTCGCCTTGGGCGTGCGCCTTGATGACTTAATTAAGCATGTGTTGAATCAATTCCCTACCGATGAGCATTCGGAGAGGTTGAAGGCTATTGAGAATCATACCCTCCATTACCTCTGTTCCATGATGAATACTGGGAAGCTGGATGGTAAATACCTGAAGCCTTTGTTCCTTTTTGGAGATGCTTTAATCATCGAGAATCCCCGAGTTTTAGAGATTACCGAGAACTGGGATTTCTCTTTGGATGTGGTGGCAATCCATATTCCTCTCATGGAACGTTATTATCCTTTGTCATGGTTCAATATGGTGTTGCTGGACAGGAAGATGGTGTGTAACTTAACCCCTACTCAATCAGGGATGTTGATGGGCAACATCCATTATAATCCGAACATGCGGTCAGCGTATGCGGGTAAGGATTCCGTCCTCCGGTATATGATGGGTCTAGCCCCGGGCTCTTTCATGAATGTATACGGTCCCAACTTCACACTTACTCAAGCTGATACTTTCCTGAATCGGCTCGTTCGCAAGAAGTCCTATCCTGTTGGTAGGCTGGCACTGTCGAACTGGATAAACCCCACCTCTACGTGGGCCCAGTTGACTACTTGGGTTTTGCAGACCTATGGAACATTCTTGCGGGAGGTGGGGCTTTACCATGCCATTCGGGGCACTTGTCACGGGCTTCCCATTAATAAACCACTATTCGTAGCGCTCTTGGAGATGTATAGCCGGCGAACGGGGACGTTCTTTGCACCAGTAGGGGAGCTGGGGCTTGCTCTTCACGAGATGTATACTGTCTCTAAACTTCCATTGTGGAATGAGCCTTTCGAGGTGTATACCTCGTCGAATGAGGAGTTCGAGGCCTTGGACAGGTAATTCCCGGGTTCTGTTGCGGTGTATCGGGAGTTGTTGTGCCACCATAGTACTTGTCATCAGATGGCTATAAAAACGACAGATAGCTCCGAGGGGACCGCTCCCCATACCACATCCTGGATTAATTATCTTTTTAGAGTTGATCCTTCTGGCAAAGTTACTCCCCGAGCCCCTCGAACGCATGCAGAGGTAAGGGATCTGATGTCAAGTGTCAAGAAGTCGCGATCCAAGAGCGATATATTCGGGAGTCAAGCTGACTCTCTTAGTTATTTTCACTACGGGACCATACAGATGTCGGAGAAGGCGCTTCTGGCTGGATTTTTGATGATATAGCTACGGAACTGTGTAGTCTCGGGAGGAGCGGGTTCTATCGAGAGGATTGGTCGTCATTTCATCCTCCCTGCCGTTAAACTAGTATTCGGAGTTAGATTGGCCCTCCTTCCTGCTATGGTGTGCAGCATACACCATGGTCTGCGAATATTCTCGTCCAAGGTTATTGCTCGCAAGAAGACTTTGGATTTTGAGCGCGTAGAACTGCCTTTCCACTACCTGATGGGGTGGTTGGCGATGTACTACAAGTCTTTGCTGGGACCTGGGATAGCGGAAGATGCTACATCCGAAGATGCTTTCCTCTTCAAATGCCATCATCGGTCCTGGGAATACAACACTATGCCAGCTTGTCGGAGGGCGCTAGCGAGAGTGGATGGGTGTGACCTCTTTGTGTCTGTTCCTTCTTTTTCTGATGAGGAAGTGAGGAAGGTACACCTTGATGGTACTGGACCTTATCATTTTCTATCTACGGATATGCTTGCTTGGTTGCGTAATATCCGCCCTGCGCATCTGGTTTATCGCAACCGAGATAATGTATACTTGGAACCTTACCTACCTAGCAGGTTTTCCCGCCAGTTTGGTTATAGCCAGTTGTTCCTTGATTGTCCCAACCCTTGTTTGGGTTTTGAAGGCAGCATTCTTGACGGCGTCCGAGCGTAGAATTATTACGACGCTTATCATACTCGGGCCAGCTTCTCAGATCCCGATGCTAAGGCGCCGAAGAAAATTTTGTACGTGGCTGCTTTATATCACGTTATGGCGAACAAGCCTCCTGTTAACTTTGATTCGAGTACCAGTTTTATCGTGGGTACCGGTTTAGAGGAGAAGTCCAAAGGGGCTAAGGTTAGAAAGCAACTGGCACTCCAGGTCCCCCTCCCTGAATCAGAACCTTCCGAGTCGGCTGAGGATGAGGATGATGATGACAGCGAAGGTTCCCTCTCTGGTGGGGGTGAAGAAGTAGTGGATCAACCGCTTCCCACATCCGACGAACCGGCGGAGGATCTGTTGTTTACTACGCAAGAGGGAGTAGTGATAGAAGAACAACTTTCAGTCGTGTCTGGTCCCTCGCGTAAACGGGTCAGACCCGAGTCTTCTGACAGTAGAGCGACCTTTTTCGTGAAGAGAGCCGCTGTTAGGTCTCGTGGATTACTTATCACCGAGAAGGGTGAAGATACAGACGCTATTCTGGAGGTAAGACCAAGTCATAGCCATCTCTTTGTTGTAGTTTTCTTTTCTCTTGGGGATATGACTTAATCACTTTTCTTTGTAGGCGTCCGATGAGCCGACCTCTCTTGAATCGTCTACCACCCCTGAAGCTGATCCGGCCCTTGCTGCTTTGATTAGTGACATGTGTGCTACGGTCCTTTCTGCGGGGGCTCTCTCAGCGGCGGCTGGACGCTCCGAGGTTGCTGAGGTCTCGGCCTGGGGTGATGAAAGTTCCCTCGAACCCATCTCCGAGACCGCTGATCTTCAACAAGGTGCCGTTGATCTCGGTGTATCCCCTCCCGAGGACGCAAGGGGGGAGGAGTCTGTTATACCTGACTCGAGAACTGTTGGTGAAGAGGCTGCGGTGGCTGTAAGCGAACCTCGGCCTCCACACTCCTCAACTAGTAAGATAAGCCAGATATTGACTAGTGAGGAGGCTTATTTGCTCTATCAACATATCCTCCGGGTCAAATCGATTCATGGTTGCCTTGGCCCTGCAGGTCCTGACCCTTTACTTCCCGCCGTGGATGTTCTTGGGGAAGGCTCGGTCTGCCATGATACGGGAGGAAGGAGCGTTCCCTCTCCTTTGCCGTCTCACGTCGAGGAGCCTCCTGCCAGCTCTGGGCCGATGGGAATGGGGTTGGCGATGGTCTCTGCCTCATCCTCCGCAGATTATACGGCTCCGGAGGCCGACCTCTCGACCCTGCCGAGTATTCAAGTTTTGTAGGCTGTCGAAGAGGAGTTGGCCGCTGTTCAAGCGTCCTTCCATGCGGAGCTGGTTTCTCTCGTAGCAGGAGCGGCGGATTCTGTTGCGTCTTCTTTGGTGCTGCCAGCCACGCTCCCGTTGACACCGGCCTCCACGGAAACTCTGAACGAGGCGACGCAGGACGTGGTCGACAGTTTCTATCATCATTTGCAAAGGGGCGTAGACGCTGCCATAGGACGGGGGACCCCATTTTCTCTATCTCTCCGGTGCGCTCGGGGTCAAATTGTAACCTTGAAGTCCCTTCCTGGCGGGGTAGGATTGGCTGCACTGCTGGAACCTAAGCTGACAGAGGCTGATCAGCTTGTGACCCAACTACTGGCGATACGACAGGCGGGCTTGCCTGCTGCGATCGAGCGGGAGCGTGGCTTCCTCATTGCTGCTCGGGATCGGATTAAGCTGGCCCGAGATACTGCTGGGCCAGTTGTACGGGGGAACCTTGATAAGTTCTCCGCTTCGTATGACCAGCTGGGTCGTAGGAGTCAGGCTTGCCGTGCTCGGGAAGAGTCTGCTTCTCGTGGAATTGCTGATACGAAGGAGCGGATTCTTGGGCTCCAGAGGTAATTGGCCTTCTTAGAGTCAGAGCTGGGGGCTGCTCAGGCGGAGCAGGAGTCGATAGTTCGGGAGGCCGAGAAGGTTTTCCGATCTTCCGATAGCCTGGAGCGGGCTTTTAAGAAATTTGAAGATAACTGGCAGGCTCACGCTCATCTGGAGGATGAGGCGGTGCTGACCCACGAGGCAGAGCGTCGAGCCTCCCAGAGGTTTGAGCGGTCGGTTGCTTTGCTGACAGACCGTCTTAGGACGTTATGTGCCCCAGAGCAGTGATCAGCCGTCTGTTTTCTTTTGCTTTCTTTTCTTCTTTTTTTTGTAAGGGGTGTGATCCCCAAATGATGTAGTACGTTGAATTTTGAATAAATGAGCCTGTTTCAACTCATCATCTCTTTCTTGTACTTGTGGCGTCTGTGGAATTTGGACTTGCTGGAGGATTTATTTGTGGACCTGTTATCCTAGGCGTACCTAGGTTTTAGGTACGGATAACAAGTTTGGACAGGATGTCCGGAATAGCCCTGGCAGAGTGGTCATGGATGTTCTCGGTGCTTAACAAAAAAAAAGGAATGCCGTAGAGCAGCTGGGCTCCCGGGGCATGGTGGGGTAGTAGATTTATGCTAAGAAGCTTAGCAAAGGAATATTTGTGGACCTATTATCCTTGGCGTACCCTGGTTCGGGATACAGATAATAGGGTGAAAGGAAAACCAACATATTTGCTCAGAGGTCATGAGGACATGGCAAGCATGAGGGTTTTACCGTGGAACCTTCCTGCTCAGAGGTAGTGAGGACATGGCAGGAGAGGTTTCACGGGAGATATTCGTGGTCAACAGCGAACATTTGTGGACCTATTATCCTTGTCGTACTCCGGTTGTGGGTACAGATAATAGGTCGAAAGGAGACCGACATACTTGCTCAGAGGTAATGTGGACATGGCAAGCATGAAGGGTTCTTCGACGGAGCCTTCCCACTCAGAGGTAATGATGATATGGCAGGAGTGGGCTCAATGAAGAGGGAGTACATAGAACGACTCAGAGGTAGGAGAACGTGGAGGTTCTATGTGAGGGGCAGTTTGTTTTTGGTGGAAGTGAAAATGATTCAGAGGTAATGAGGACATGTCCGTTTTCGGAAATTTGTGGATCGATTACCCTTTTTGTGCACTGGGAGTGCGGGTATTGGATCATAAGGGAGGATCTCTTCCAGGAAGAAAGTTCAGAGGTATAATCATACGTGACTTACTATCTGAAAGAGTGACCGAAATGTGAGTTCAGAGGCACCAGCGGGTACATAACTCGGTAAATTAACATATTGAGAAAGTGGGAGTCCAGCGGCACCAGTGGGTACATGACTCGATAATCTAAAGGGGATGTAGGGGTGACTTCAGGGGCACCAGCAGGTACATGACTCGATGATCTTGAAACATTGTGGGTGTGAGTTCAGTGGTACCAGCCGGTACATGACTCGATAATCTGAAATGCTGAGGGTGTGAGTTCAGTGGTACCAGCGGGTACATAACTCGACGACCTTGTAGCGAATATCGTTTAGACATAATATTTTTTCAGGAACTTACCGTTGACGGGCAGCATGAGCAAGTCTCCGTTTTGCTTTGCAAGGCGGTAAGCACCGTTGGAGAATACCGTCTCAATGATAAATGGGCCCTCCCACTTTGGCTGGAATTTGCCGACGGTCTTGTGAGTTATGACCATTGGCCTTCGGACTGCCAAGACGAGATCGCCTACCTGGAATGTTCTGATTTTGACCTTCTTGTTGAAGGCTCCTGAGATGCGTGCTTGGTATAGCTCGATCCTTTGCTGAGCTAGGAGGCGCTTTTCATCTAAGGCCTCTAACTCTTGCAGTTGACGTCGGTAGTTATCATCGGTTGTCAATTGGTGTGTGAGGGCGACACGTAGTGAGGGGATCTGTGTCTCCAAGGGGAGGACTGCCTCACTTCCGTATACCAGGGAGAATGGTGTATTTCCGGTGGCTGTTCGGACTGTGGTGCGATAAGCCCATAAGCACTCGCCGAGCTTGTCGTTCCAGTCACGTTTGTTGGAGGAGACAAACTTCTTGAGAAGTTTGATGATTGTTTTGTTGAACGCCTCTGCTAACCCATTTGCTGCCGGGTTGTACGAGGTCGAGGCGATATTCTGAATACGGTGCTTATCGCAAAACCGATAGAATGCGTGGCTTGTAAACTGCGAACCATTATCATGGATGATCCTTCGGGGCAGTCCAAATCGGTAGATGACGTGGTGTTTAAGGAAGCTGATCATGTTTGAAGTCTTGACTTCAGCGAGCGGGACAGCTTCCGCCCATTTAGAGAAGTAATCAGTGATCGCAAGTATGAAGCGATGTCCTCGGGAGGAAGGTGGGGTGATTGGACCAATAATATCCATTCCCCATGCTTCGAATGGCCAGGACGCCACTGTCGGATGTAAAAATTTGGATGGTTGGTGGATGAAGTCCGCGTGGACTTGGCAAGCTTTGTACTTTCTAGCATAATCTATCACGTCTGCCACCATTGTGGGCCAATAGTAGCCCATTCGGCGAAGGCGGTCTTGTAGTTTCGGGCCGGGCTGGTGGGCCCCGCAAATACCGTCATGGGCTTCTCGTATGGCTTCTTTGGCTTCTGTGTTTGACAGACACCGAAGCAGTAATCCGTCGTAGGAGCGGCGATACAGCATTTTCGTCTCTGTATCGTAGAAGAATCTGAGAGAACGCCTTCTGATGGAAGTAGCTTCCTTTGGGTTCTCGGGCAGGATGTCGTAGACGACGAAGTCGATGAATGGTTGTCTCCAATCTGGGGCGTCATCGATCGTCTGTACGGAATAACTTACGATGAACTGCACATTGTTTTTGGGACAGACCAGTTCATGGCCTATCACTTCCACTGATTGCCAATCATAATTCGAAACTGCTAGGGAAGCGGCGAGACCAGCTAGGGCATCGGCTTCTATATTTCGGAGTCTGGGGACGTGCTCGATGAAGAACCCCTCAAATGCCGAGATGATATTGATCTCTATTTGATGATAAGGGATCATATCTTCATGGCGGACCTCGTACGAACCCCGGATCTGATTGACGATTAGTTGGGAATCGCCGTATGCTTCAAGGTTTTCTACCCCCAGCTCTCTTGCAAGTTGGAGGCCAATGACCAGAGCGTTGTACTCGGCCACATTGTTAGAACATGGTTCAGTGAGGGAATAAGCACGGTTAATCACCAATCCGGAAGGAGAGATTAGCACTACCCCGACTCCGACAACTATATTACCTTAGGTCCGGTCCTTGAAGCGTCGTCGAAGAACATTCGCCATATATTTTCGTGGGGAGATTGTATGCGAGTTGGCGACCTCATCTGGGATCTCTTCGTATATCCTGGAGGACTCCGAGCCTGGGTGGGCTGCCAAGAAATCTGCCAGGGCTTGACCTTTGACTGCCTTTTGGGGGACAAAAATTATATGATAAGGGGACAGCAGTATTGCCCATGTAGCGAGGCGAGAGCTGAGTGCCCCTGGTTTAGTCATGAGGACCCTAAGAGGGTTAACTCGTGAGATCACATGTATCGTTTGTCCGATGACATAGTGCCGTATTTTCTGAATGGCGAACACCAGAGCGAGGCATTCCTTCTCCACAGCGGTGTATCGGTGCTCTGGTCCAATCATCATTCGGCTGAGGTAATATATGGCCTGTTCATGGCCTGTATCGTTATTCTGTGCCAGCAGAGCACCGAAGGAGTGTTCCATTGCTCGTACATAGAGCAGAAATGGTTTTCCAGGGACTGGGCTACCAAGACCGGAGGATTTGACAGATATTCTTTGATGCTATCGAAAGCACGCTGGCATTCTTCGTCCCATACGAATGAGACTCCTTTCTTCATGAGGTGCGTAAATGGTCGGCATCGCCCGGAGAGGTTGGAAATGAACCTTCTGATGTAAGCTAGCCTTCCCTGAAGGCCTCTGAGTTCGCAAAGATTTCTCGGGGGACCCATCTCCATGATTGCTTTTGTCTTTTCGGGGTCTACATGGATACCCTTTGCAGTGATGATGAAGCCTAAGAACTTCCCGCTGGATAAGCCCAGGAAGGACTTCGTAGGGTTCATCTTCAAATTGTGTGTCCGCATTAGGTCGAATACCGTCCTTAGATCCTGCAGATAGTCTCCTTTGCTACGGCTCTTGACGGCTATATCATCAACATAGCACTCTACCGTCTTGCGTAAGTGGTCTCTAAAGATGATGCTCATAGCTCTTTGGTATGTGGCGCCAGCATTCTTTAAACCAAAAGGCATGACTCTGTAGCAGTACATGCCAATCGGTGTTCGGAATGACGTATGCTTTTTGTCGTCAGGAGATATTTTGATTTGGTTGTACCCCGAGAAGCCGTCCATGAATGACATGCGTTCGAAGCTGCAGGTGTTGTCGATCATGATGTCTGTGATAGGAAGGGGAAATTCATCTTTGGGGCATGCCTCGTTTAGGTTGCAGAAGTTGATGCAGATTCGAATCTTCCCATTCTTCTTAAGGACGGGTACTATATTGGCAACCCATTCAGGATGTTGCTCCTCACGAATAAAACCGCTGGCTATCAATTTGTTGACTTTAGCTTCGATTGCGTCCATGATGCCTGGACGGAAGCGTCGCTGCTGTTGCTTGACCGGTTTCGCGTCTGGTCGAATGTTAAGTTTGTGAAGAGCGATGTCAGGATTTAACCCTGGCATGTCTTCATAGCTCCAGGCAAACACATCAATGTAATCTCTGACAAGTTCTAACAGCGACTCCCATTCTTCGTCGGTGAGGCTTTTACTGATGAAGATCGGTTTTGGAGAAGATTCGCTGCCGAGATCCACTTGTATGACCTCATCTTCAGTAGGGGGTTCTCTCAGTTCGAACCGCTTTTTCTATTGTGCGTCTAATTGCTGGGCCCATGGCTCTAGCTCGAGGATTTCGAGGATGTCTTCGTCTTCCTCGTAAGCGTCGGCGAACGCCATGTTGACTGACATGACTTGTCTGAATACATCCCCGATGCTGATATCTGAGTCAAAAGTTGGTGATCCGGTTGAATGCGACTGCCAGTCGCATTCTTCATCTGAACTTTCCGGGGTCGTAGTAGGCGTTACATACCCTAACCCGGATCGAGTTTTGTTATAGTAGTTCCATGGTTTGCCCGTCGGGGCTTGCGGCTTCAAAGGTAATCGTCGCCCAGTGCCATAGTTCAATCCTGGCGTAGTCTCCAGATCATATCCCTGTTTCTGCATGAGATATTTGGATTGAGTGCTATAGAGATACAGAGGCAGTCTTCCGGCATCTGACCCGAGGTCGACTTCTTCTATGGTGCGGGGATGAGGGTTGTTCGTCCGGCCGAAGATGATTGGATGTTCTCCTTCCTTGTGTATTCGGTAAGCGTCTTCCACTGGAGTAAGCTGGATTGCGGTGTACACATTTGTCACCTGTGTGTGTAGGTGAGTGCCTATACCGTGTTCCATAGCATACATCGTACATAGCTTATTGAGCTCGGTGTAGTTCAAAGATAACCCTTTATTGATGAAGTAAGGTATCTTTTCTAGGAGGATTACATCATCAGCGGAGGGGACATTAGTGTGGACGGCCACATACTTGGCTAGCTCCGGTTCCTCTTCGGCTACCCCCTGTGTGGACGAAGACTGAGAGGACGACCTAGGAAGCTTGATCGTCAGTGGTCCAGTTGATGGAGCAGAGCGTGGAGTCGTTGGCAGACTGGCGACCCCCAGTTTGGCATTCGATGTGGAGCGAGGAGTGGCTGGTTCGCTGGAAGTGTCAGACCTTGCATCGAGGCGACAACCTTTCTTGGGAAGGCGTATTGTCAGTGGCCTGTCCGAGGGGTTGATCTTCTCTGTTTGTGGTTGACTGACTCTTGGTAACCTGATGGTTAGTGGCTCCGTTGTGGGTCTCGGCACTTGGCTGGATCTAGGCAGCCGGATTATCATCTGCTCCTCTTGTGCCGAGAGGCTGATCGCGTCCTTCTGCAGAGTGGCGGTGAGGGGTGCAGACTTGCCCGGTTTACGAGCTTGGAGGTGGATCGTCAGGGGTCCTTCTGATCCCGTGGCTATCTCAGTATGAGCTTGTGCGTCTCCTTCATCCAGGTGCCTCTTCGACTTTTCGTATAAACATGAGTCCGAGTAGTAAGATTCGACCCCTTTGAAGGGATCGATGTCGGTAAACTCTGTCTTCACGAAGCCGTGTTTGTCGACATATTTGAAGTACTGGTGTAGCGTGGAAGGCACGATCATATAATCGTGTATCCATGGGCGCCCCAAGAGGATGTTGTAAGAAGTGTCTGCATCTATGACGTAGCAGGTGACCTCGGATTGGAGATCGCCAATCTGACACTTCAGACGAATCTTCCCGATAGGGTAGCTCCTGCCCGAATTGAAACCGCTGATGGCGGTGCTTGTAGGTGTTAGGCGATGCATTGGGATGCGGAGATGATGTAGCAGACCTTTCGGGATGATGCTTATGGAAGAGCCAGGATCAATGTGCATCCGATCCACCTTCACATCGCCGATGTATCCCGTGTAGTATAGCGGGCGATCATGTAGGTTGGTTTTGATGAGCATGTCCTGCGGAGTGAAGACGATGTTGGGCATTGCTCTCGTGCAGGCACTATCTTGGAGATCCATGGGTGAGTCCTCTCCAGTGAGGTTATATTGAGCGAGATAGGCATCAGCATTTTGGAGTGCTTCGCTCAGTCAATACGAACGTCCTTGGAGAGCCTTAGGAGTTCGTACAATGACAATTTGGCCGGAGTGTTAGCCAATTGTGCTAAGATGTCAAAGTTGTAGGGCCTCTCTAGCCCTTGGGCTGCGTCCTTTCGGAGAGATTTGTCGAAGCGAGTCTCCTTCGGCCTAGGCTTGTCGGTCGTCGAAGGCTGAGCCGATCCCAGAGCATCAGTTGCAGTGGGTTGACGATTTTCAGCTGGACTATCAACCACAGGTTGGGATTGCGCTCCGGACCGCGTGACGACGGCTGTAGCTTCCTCGTTGTCTGCTGAAACTGTACGGCAGGTCTTGATTTTTCCACTTTTTTTGTTGGTGGGAGATGGTGTGGGCCGAGTCACTTCTGACACCAAGTCTGGATGGACCCACATGACCTCTCCTCGTGAGGTGGTGAGAGGTACTAGACCAGCAGCTTGTTCTCGGGGCGGAGGAAGATTGGTAATCTCCATTGTCGCGAGAGGGACGGGGATTACCCCGTCTTGAGTCTTCGTCGGAGGGAAGTTGCCGAACTGTACGGATACCATATTAGCTGCTACGGTTACCTCTTCGAAGTCGATGGCCAGAGCGTTTGAATCGATGAGGCTTTGGATGTACCGTTTTAATTGGTAGCAGTCATGTGTAGCGTGGTGTACATAACGGTGGTAATGGCAGAACTTCGGGTTCTCCAAATCAGCCGGCCGAGGCTCCCGTCTTGGGGGAGGAAGCTGAATTCTACCTCCTTGTATGAGCATGTCTAAGATAGGCTTGACGTGGCCATCTTCGAAAGAGTAAGTGATTTGAGGCCATTGCTTGTCTGCTGGCTGTGGCTCGGGCTTCTGGGCCGTGTCGGCCACCATAGCCTGTTTTTCTTTGCTGTCCCGATTGTTGGAGGGGTTACCCCCATTATCGTTGTTGAAACGCTTGCCCTTGTTTTCTCCTTCTGAGATGTGCAACCCTAGTTGGCGGGCCTTCTTCAGTCGTTCTTCAGCGCTTGTGGCGCTGATGATGAACGCCTTCCAATCTTTGAATTGACTCTCGCCCATCCAGAGACTGATCGTTGGAAGCAGTCTCTTTTGGCAGATTTCGATCAAAGAAGAATTCGAATTCCCGGAAGGCAGCTTCATGGCGGTCTGGCGGAACCGCTCGATGTAGTTCCTTGTTAGCTCCTTCTCCCCTTGGACGACGTCCATGAGAGTGGACATAGTAACGTCTTGTCCTACTTCATAGAATCGTTCCAAGAACATGCGCTTGAAGCCGGCGAAGGAATGGATGCAGTTGTCCGGTAGATTGCGGTACCAATCAAAGGCGACTCCTTCCAATGCTCCAATGAATAACCGTGTGAGGATCGCATCCTCATGGGGCAGATGGTCGGTGGTGACCTCAAAGTAAGTGATGTACCGACTTGCTGAGGTTTTGCCATCATACGGGTTGATGTTGAACGGCTTATATCTTGGTGGGAATGGAACATCTCTCCACTCAGCAGGGTATGGTTGCCGTATTCTGAGATCTTGAGCGTTTTCTCGGGCATGAAACATGGCACGGAGCTCTTGGACCTCTCTTCTTACTTCTCGGGTCTCATCTGTCGCGGCGGGGGCTGTTATTTCGGGAGGATTATTGCCCGGGTTTGGTGTCGCTGAGTTCGAATCTATATTGACCGCGGGGCCCGTGTTTGTTTGACCAGGCGCTCCTCCTTGTAAAGTGGGCAGGGCCGTTTTAATCTCGTTTACAGACTTGACCAAAGTAAGTAATATGGCTTCGAGACTGTCGATGCACTGGCGATCACTGGAACCACCTTGATCGCTGTCCGTCATGAACACCGTTCTTATGTGAGGAGTGATGGAAGGAACGGTGGAGGATGTGCCCTCTGAGTTGTACCCATGCACCGAGAAGTCATCGGAATAGGTGGGAATGTTCTCTTCGGGCTCGGACTCGGAGGGAATGGTATCCCCAGCTTCAGAGCTTGCCTTGTCTTGAGAGTTACGGATGTCCTCGGGGGCATCAGCGTCCGTTGCTCCTGATGGAAGAGTTGTTTGTACGGACTCGGTTCCTTGGAACATCGGATTGTTGCGGATGTTCGGAGGAGTGCTACCCCCAGCTCCTTCAACCCCCAGCGATGTGGATGATGAATTTCCCATCGAGGTACATTTCGTCTTTGAACGGGTGTGTTGGAATACACCAGTGGAGGACCACCGTTTAGACGACAGTTTCTTAGTTGTAGTGGTTGATATCTTCGGACTGGAGATGCTCGTTTTCTTCCTTCTCTCTTCGACGGGGACTTTTTGAGCAGAATTGCAGGAGACAACAGGAGGTGCCTCATCTTCTAAGTTTGGGTGCTGTAGCCTTTGGAAGACGGATGGCCGCGCTTCTGTCATTGCCGTGTTGTTGCAGCAGCAATTGACGATGATTTGGGTGCAGCGATGTCCAAGCGAGGACTCTTTACACACCGATACTCCTTCTCTTTCCTTGCGTTTGTGGAGGATCGTCTCCCGCAGGTCAGAGGAACCACTCTGTCTGTTTGCCGCGGGGGGCTGGACTTGAGTGGTTGTATACAACTTTCCATCCGAGGCCCGTGTGATAGTCAACGGGACGCTCCGATAGTCAGAGGTTGGGACAGCTGACTGGGCTCGATGAGCCCGTGCTGCCCTAGACTTCCTCCTTCTAGCACTTGTGGGTGCGTAATAGGAGGAGTCCAAGTTGAATGCCACAGAGTCTGGCTTATCATACAGAGAATCATCAGGGTCGGGACCGTATGAGAGACGGTCGAAGACCGATTGAGAGAAGCGTGGAACGGATGCTATGCTGCTAGAGTTGGGTACCGTGCAGGCTGTTTGCATGCGATCGTCTTCTGCTATCGGATGAGTTGTCTTTGGGCGTCTAGGAGTCACGACCGTGCAGGCTGGCCGCATGCGGTTGGCAATAGTGGCCGCATGGGTTTTCTGCAAGCGACTGACTCCTGTAGGCTCATGTGTTTCATCCATGTGATTGGCGACCGTAGCTGCATAAACTATATGGCTGCCAGATGTGACCGTATGATTCTTCTTCATGCGGCCAGCGACTGTGGCCGTATGGGCTTTGTCCATGCGGCTAGCGGATGTGGTCGCATGTGCCTTTTTCACTCGGCTAGCACCCCTATGCGGCTCAGTTCGCGTAGAGTTCCTCTTTGCCTCTGCAAGTCCAGCATCATAGTGTTTTCTTCTGCCGGACTTGGAGACAGCAGAGTTGTCTACGGTCTGAAGTGGGGCCGCAGAAGAGTCCTTCTCACCGTCTTGAGCAACAGAGGGTACACCGTCGGGGGCTTAGGGAGGAGCAAATGATTTTGGCCTCCACTCTCTGCGAGCCTTTGTCGTGCGGGTACGCTTCTGGACCGGACCAGCGCTTCCTTCGGAGAGCATCTCTTCAAATGCTTGTTGGTCGAAGCGGACGACCATCTTTTGTTGCGTGGAGCCAAGTTTGGCTGCATCCGATTGCGTCACCAACTCCTCAGCCGTGGAGAAGTTTGTCCCCAGCAGAGTCGCCATCGTGTTTTCCATTGATTGTAAAAGTACAGAACAATTATCGGAGGACTGAACTTAGACTCACAATACAAACTCGCTTGTACAAAGAAAGCCTAGGGACGAAAACCTAGGTACAACAATCTAAGTACAATTATTTATTTTAGATTCTGGGGGGTGACGATAGAGGCTCGGGAAGGCGACAGCAGCCCTGCCTTACTCCTTGGACGATCGGTATGCAGCCTTGGCTCCTTGTGAAAAGATGGTTGGCGTTGACGAAGAAGTGCTCTTTTTGCTCCTCTGTTGCTCTCCTGGCTTCTTTCTCTCTCTCTCTGTGTATTCTCTTTCTGACTCTGTATATTTTTTTATTCTTTTGTTGCCGGTCCTTGTGCAAAGAAATGATGCTGGCTATTTATAAGAGTGGGGTATGATCATTAGGGTTTGCTAATGATCATTTGTTTGGAATGTCGGCGCTCCTTCAATCTATCTGAACCCTTGATCCTGATTACAATGAATCTCGGCCATTAATGAGGATAGCACCGAATCTTGTGAGCAATTACTGTTAACTGCTTTAAATCTCCATGATGGATTCTACCAATATCCGATTGCTCGCCACATGTCCCGTTGGCTTGATGATAAATGATATGCCTTGATCTCAGTAATTATGATGATGATGTCAAATATATTTGTTGAGATTCGGTTAAATCGTTGATTGATCCGATGCCACGTGGTTTGATTGTGGGTCCTGCCAGAGCCGCATAGGATGGGCAACACTTGAACCGCAGGGAGATACTCTTCGTGAGCCGCATAGGACAATGCTTCATCGAACCGCAGGGAACGAACTCTCAATGAGCCGCATATGCATAGTCTTTGCGAGCCGCATGAGCTAGCGTTGTATTGAGCCGCAGGGGCTGAGCTCTCAGTGGGTCGCATATGGCTGATTTCTGCTAGTCATATAGGGTGACTTCTCAGTGAGCCGCATGAAGCTGTTCTCTCTTTAAGCCGCATGAGATTTGCCAAGTGGCAACCTAGGATTTCTAACGGAATGGGTCAGAGATCTTCTTCTTTTCCCGAAGCGTCTGTCATTATGGCAGAGCCATTATGACACTTTATGCCAGAGCCGCCACAGTCGTCAAATCGTGTCAGAGCATTAAATGAGGCCACTTTTCAAAGGGCCAGCTGTAGGGAAGGATCACAGGGGGACACGTGGCATGGATCGAGCCGCATATTCCTGCTGAACCGCATACACTCTCGAGCCGCATGAGACAGAGAGTCTTCCTTTGAACTGTATAAGAAAGCTCCCATATGAGCCGCATGGGCTTCGTATCCGGAGCCGCATGAACCATTATTCTGATATTTTCCATGCTTCTACAACGGTCGTCACCCGAAAGTGGTATCCGAAAGCCAACCAATACAAAAACCATCAAATTTTAGGAATCGAACGCTAAAAAGGTTTTCAAAATATTTTAGAAAAAATCGAACAACATCTCCTTTGTAACTAGGATGATCTAGCCACATTGGCGATACAGCACACACACCAACAAGAACATCCCGAATCAGGGAACACCAAAACACCAACCAAAAATGAATATCAATCCCAAAAAATAATAAGCCAAAACCAAAATCACATCACAAACTCTCCTAACCAAACTACAGAACTATTTCGAAATAGAGTTCGGAAAGTCCGAAACCATTGCCGCAACAAATCGAGCCGATTCCCATTGCGGGATCGGGGGCCGTGTCATCATCGACTCTACGGGAGGGATGAACTACTGTGATTAATTAGAAATTACCCAATATCCGTTGGTCGGGAAGCCACGAGATAAACTCGGGAATACCGAAATAGTGTTCGGGCAACGGATCGGTGCTCGGAACAGCGATGGACAGCGGGCAACGCTGTCGCGGGGTCGCGGAGCACGGGAACATGGAGGCGGCGGTCGGGCTAGGCGGCCGGAGGCGTGCGCAGGGTCGGCGGAGATGGGAGGCGGCCGCGAGGGGGTTGCCGGGCTCGGGTGTCACTACCCTTACCCTAGAGTAAGGGCACGAGAAGTGGGTACGTCCAGCCTACGCCGCAGTATCGACATTAGAACACTGTCCTAGGTTACAACATCTAACAATATATAATGCCAAGCAGTTTATACTCCCCGAATGGGGGTGACATAGCAGAATGTAAACTCAATCACAACTAAGGAAGAAGAAGTACGATATGACATAGAACTCAAAATGAAGTATAGATAATCAGAAGAGTCTAGTATCTAAGATAACATCTCAGCAAACATCCCGAATACAAAGTCTCAACTGCAGAATATGAAAGAATATATACATCTCAAAACAACAACTGAAAGTCAAAAACAATGTTGAAAAGAAAGATAAAGCCTAGCTGACTAGCCTAGACTATGGGAGTAGTATCCTGAACTGCAGCTGGGTCCTCCAGAGGAGCCAGGTCGCAGGTGTCGTCTAAGCTTGCTCCGTAATATGTGGTGCAAAGGGCCTCATCCTCATCCTCTGTAATATTTTCAACAGGTCCAGTCAGGACAGGAGCGAGCACAGTACATCTCATGCAGTTCATATCATGACAGGAAATATAAAGCAAGCAATAGAGTAAGATACATGAAACAGGAGAGATATTTGATAACTGAAAATATATACATGATAAGTAAGAACTGTAAGTGACTAGTGATTTAGAGTACGAGATGGCATGTAATTGGCTTAGGTTGTACATGATGAACATGAAAAGTAACAGAGTGTACATGATGGTAAATCACATGACCATTTATACTCACCCCTACCCACAATCAATACACAAGGATCTAGTCCAGTTACGTTACGTACATGATGTTTTGGTTACACAGGAAACACATGAGGAAACATGAGCGTACATGAAAGAACATGAAAGTACATGAACGTACATGAAAGAACATGAAAGAACATGAGTGTACATGAATAACGCATAAGCAAGGAATATATGATGTACATGAAACACATGTCATAAAGTATCCGATGCGCCCGCTAAGGGGGATAACATCCCAAGAAGAGATCCATATAGTACCAATCCGTGATGATAACGTAACAGCATCAAGTAAAAGTAATCTAGAATGAGAATATAAATCGTGACAAGTATGAAACGATCAGAGAATGTACTCGCCTGATATTCTGAATATCTGCTGAGAATAGATGTCTGAAACTGAGGTACAAGGTCCTAAAAATAGAGCAATACGGGTCACAACATGTCCAGAATAGTAAAACTAAAGTTTATAATGCATTCTACATGATTCTAGGTCAATCTGGGCAAAAGTCAAACTTGGTCAACTCTGGTCAATTCTAACAGTCAAACTATGTCAACTTAAGTCATATTAGGTCACAGGAAGTCAAACCAAGTCACACTAGGTCAAATAAGTCAAGGTTAGTCAAATCTAGGTTAAATTCAACTTTTGGTCAACATTCTAGTCAAACTAGTCAAGTTATCTAGGGTTTAGTTAACAATGGTCAGACTAGTCAATTACTAGTCAATATGGTCAAGCTAGGTCAAGTCTAGGTCAATCTAGACTATCTAAGGTACTACACCACAAGTTTAAGGTATAACCAATACCTATACAAGTATACCACATATAAATACATATATATATATATATAATACCAACCTTAATCCTATATTCAAGCTAATCCCATATTCCAATCTCAAGTCATGACTCAACTCTAAGTATCTCACTTAACCCATACATATCTTAATTAACATGTAACTATCCATATAACCTAAGTCACACAAATACCCTTATATACTTAGGGCACTCACATATAGGTCAAACTCAATCAGCTAGCTAATAGTCTAGGGTTTACTCAATCTTAGTCAACTAGTCCCTTCTATACCCATCCAAGTCCATTCTAGGTCAAGGTTGACCTATAGTTGACCTTGGTCAACCATGGTCAGACTAGTTAGGGTTTAGTCAAACTAGTCATTCTAGGTTATTTCAAGTCAAATCTAGTTAACTAGGTCAAGTTTGACCTAAGGTTGACTTTGGTCAACTTTAGTCAAACAAGGGTCAAAAGCCTAACCTCATAGCCATAGGCTCATAATGAATACCATAGGCTAAATCACATGGATATCTATCTCTATACCATATATATATACAACATATATATATACATATATATATACATGTATATAACATACTATATAATATAACATATATATAATTATATAGAGGGAAGGGAATGTGAGAGTGTGAGGGTGTGAGAGGGCTGTGAGAATGTCAAGACAGCAGGGGGGCTGTCAATTCTCAGAAATCTGAGAATTGGCAAACAATACACACACACATTACATATCTATACGCACATCTATACATACTTATATATACACATATATACACTCACGTACACATACACATATACCCACACACTCATATGCATATATACATACATATACAGTATATATACAGGAAAGTACACATGTATACATACATAAAAATCGATTAAAAATCCATTTCCAAAACCTGTGAAATACTGGAAATATTAAAACACATACACAATAAAGGATATTGGGGGAAAACCCAAACCCGAGTCCAAAACGACCTAAGGCCCAAAACCCTAGGTTGGTAAACGTGTCCCCCAGTGTCCCCTAGTGTCTAGGGTGCCTGAGTGTCCATCTTGACATGACACGACGTGTCAGACTCAAGAAAACCCAAATCGGGTAAAACTGGACATAGTGCAGAGCACTGTGTCGTGCACCAGTGCACGACCTTCGTGGACACACCACGAGACACGACACATCTCGTGGTCATGCATACGTGTAGCCCACATATAGGGCTACACGATCGACACACTGTTACATGTCATCATCGTGTCTACATGTGATACGACACGCGTATCAGTGTCAAAAAACTTGAGTTACGGACCGCGTCGTGCACGCGGTCGAGTGTCTCGTGCTCGTGACACAGGACACGAAACATCTCGTGCTCGTGTCCTAGTGTTCTCCCAGTGATGGGCTACACACGTGTCACCCTGACACGACACCACGACGTGTCCACGAGGGACACGAGGCTCGTATCAGAGCCGATTTCTCGGCTGCACGTGCGCGTGTGTGGCCAGTGCGGCCCTATTTCCGTGTCCGATACAAAGTGACACCTCGTGAAACTTTAGGGGCATGTTCGCAGACATTGCCCCCGTGTCTATGCCAATTTTGGCGTGTCGAAGTATCCTGTGTAGTGTGCACGAACAGTGTGGTAGCAGGACACTGCTACACTGTGCAGTGCAGTGTGTACAGAGTGTTCATGTCTGATTTTGACACGGACACGACACAATATCGTGCTCAGAGTTAGGGTTCCTAGATCTACACCTATAGGGCTAGAAGTTTGTGCAATTAGTTTTCAAAAATATTAACATTTAATTGATAGAGGCAAATCATCAAACACTTAAATTAAAATCTAGATACGTGTCCGATACGGACACCAAATCAAACCTAGTTCCTACCAAACTTAGCCTATAGGTCCCTGGTACCTAGATGCATGCAACTATGAAGAGAAATCACAATATTAATAGGTTTAGAGGCATGTTACCTATTGAGTTAAAACTCAAGGAAAAAGCCTAGAATAGGGGGGTGTCCTCTTCACTTGGTGATGCCAAATGCTTGTGCAACCTTGCTAGCTAGCTCCCTTTAGCACCCTCAATGGTAGGGGATCCCAATGCAAGAAAGTAGGCTCAATTTGGAGTTGATCTGGATATTTGGGGAGGAATTGGGGAAGAACACTAAAGGAGGCAATTAAAATGAATTAAAAATGATGCAAATGATTAATGGGATGTAGTTATAGAGGGGGGAAATGTATGATGGCTGCCATTAAGTTAGGGTTAGGGTTAGGGTTTAGGATGAGTGGTCAAGGCTTCTCCAACAATTTCTAGCCAATCTAAGGGCTCACAATTAAAGTAACATCCTTTAACCTTTAGCATAAAATATCTCTTTAACAAATATCTAGATATTACACTAATGTGATTACTTAATGAAACCCTCTAACTTAGTCTCTAGGGTCATGATTAACAATCTAGATTAGGCTAACTTCTAGGTCAAGTCTCAAATAATTTAACTAACACATATTTAATTCATATAATTTACAATTTCACAAAAGTGTCAAAATGACCAAAATACTCCTAGGCTTAAAAGTAGAAATTTGAAATCCTAAACACATGATTAGGTCTCCTTGGTCATGATTAGTCTTCTAGGTCATGTATGACTAAGGTTACACTCAGCAAAACACCAATTTCACATTTCACTCAATTAAATAGTTTTAAAATAACTAAAAATCACCAAAAATTATATCATGACTAAAATCAAATATTTTAATGATTTAAAATACAAAAGTTCAAATTTACCCTTATTTTAGAAAAGTGGGTGTTACATTGGGCGCGCAGGGGGTCGTCGGGAGGGGCGCTGGTCGTGGGTCGCCGAGAGGGCGGAGCCGGCGGGAGCTCGGGTTAGGGCTTGGGGCTAGAGCTTGGGGATGGTGGTGGAGAGGTAGAGGGAGAGGGGAAGGGGTTTTATAGCGAGTGAGGGACTAGGGGTTACGGGAAGTGGAGGGACACGTCGGTTTCGGGAGGTCGAGAGTCACGGCTCGGCTGTGAACGGAAGGGGAATTGGAGGGATTTCTCGAGCGGGTGAGAGAGAGAATGAAAGGGTTCTGAGAAAAGGAAAAGAAAATTATGTCCTTAAAAGGGAAATATTAATATAAATATAATATATATCCTAAAAGACTTAAAGGATGGTTTCGAAAATCGAGATTAGGCTCGGATTCGGACGCGATTTCGGGACGGGTTAAGCCAAACAATCGAAAATCCAATGAATAATTTTTTTTAAAATATAATTTTCCTAAACTAACAAATTATATTAATTATAATAATAATAATTAACTGACTAAACTAGCTAGCAAACAAAAATCCAACAATTAAAATAATAAATTCAAAATTTGCGGGTTTTACACAACGATTGAGAGGAAACTTTTGAATCCGAAAACTTAACTCGAGATTAATAGAAAATTGAGTGAGAAGTTATTTTAAAATATAATTCCTTAGGTCCAAGGAAAGAATATAAGTGATATGAACTTATGATATGGCGATGTTTAGAAGAGACATAAGATAAAGTCGTACAATTGATCATGATTAGCGAGAAAATGACCGAAGGCAAAGAAATATAAACTCAAATTTTATGTTTCTCTAATATTCAAGATCGAAGGAAAAATATATATAAAGCACTATGTCTACCTATTATGAATATATTTATACACAAGTATATAGCCTAAGTAAATCTCAAAAATCCTAAATATCATTCTAATAGAAGGTTATCCTATTTCCAAGTAAAATATAAATTTAAATAGCAATAATACATATATTATATTAATATATAATTTATAGAAATTATTCACAATACTAGAAATGGACTACCAATATATATACACATCCATATATCTACATGGACGACGTTGGTCGCTCTACATGACCACCAGGACTTGGGTTGGATTCGGGCTAGTTTGGAACAACCAGGTCTTCTAAAAGCCCACAATCTTAAAAATAACTAATTTAATTATTCCTAGGGCTATGTCACAATTTGGCCTGATTTTTCTAGTTAGTGCACACCTATGATTCGGCCTACTCTACCATGGCTAGAACACTAGTCAAAGCACTCGACCACACTCTAAGTGCCAAATTCTTGGTTATCTCGCACTCTGAAACTTAACCGTGACTAAGGCCTTCTATACTAAATATTTATAAAATTCTAAAAATCACATTTTAATTCAAATAAAAGGAATAAGTGCTATTTTCAAAATTTTGGAAAGATGTTACGAATCTACCCTCCTTAGAAATACCGTCGAATCAAAATGCGATAGTGTATCCTGAAAGTCATCTAGTGAGACCTATGTAGTAACCTTAACTACCCAAATGTCAAATTAAAATAGGGACTCCTTGTCCTAACCATTCTGTTAAAGTTGATTTACTCCTAATTGTGAATGAGCATTTTCTAGTCGCAAGCTCGCAGTAGTACGACTAATATGGTACTACCATGAGTTCGCACAATTTGCAAAAACTGACCTGCATGGGCCACCACAAAAACTTGTCACGACCCGCACCCACTTTTCGGATATGAGAAGTGTCCAAGCCAGCCTACGCCGCAGAGTCGGCGGTAGAACGCTGTCACGGCCAAGATGCTCAAAATCACAAAATGATACATTTATTGCTCATTCACATTACTAAATCAATTTTACAAATTACAAGGTTTTACAACTTCACATTTGCTAGAAAATACAATATATCACAAAATAAAAAAGACAGCTAGTTCAACTATCTAGGTTGACTTCAGCATACCCATGCCTTCTCAGTGCTAAGAGTGATCGCGGCTAAACCTAAAAAATATTGGTTTCCAGTCAGAAATAGAACGGGTACAATCTCACAACAGAATTAACAAATGACGAAATCCATAAATATACAAATAATAATGAAATACAAGACGAAAAGACAAGTATAGAATCATGACAGAAACTGAGCATGGTGAACAAGACAAGTGAGTACTAAAACAGAGAAGATCTGTAGCCATCAATATACTGTAGAACTAGACACTCTACCTATCTAGTGAGTTGAAATACTACTTCGACATGTAAACGACTAAGGGTAAATCCGGCACCCCGTACATGAAATGTGCGACTGCTATTAGGCACGAATAAGATTCGGCACGCCGCATATGAAGTGTACGACTGCTATTAGGTACGAATAATTTTGGGTGTGTTTACATGTCTAGAGTATTTCTCCGCCCGACCTGTATTCATGGATCCAAACAAGTCACGAACACGATAATAAATTGGTCACGAACAACATGTAAAGAATCCATAACCACTATCTCGTGTAACACCGTGTCAATAATCAATAGAATATTAATATAAAATACTACTACGTACACGATTCATATAGATAATCAAATATAAAAACTATCAGAGATATACTCGCCTGAGGTCCTGTGCTGGTGAAACCGATAATACTATACCACTCAATAAGCCACAACAGTCAACACATGCAGAAGTCTCTGGATGCTGAAATAAATATTACCAACATTTTTAGAATAGTCAAGTTAGCTAGAATTGCCTGTCCTTAAGTCCAATTCTGGACCCATTAATAAATTCTGAATAAATATTTATATGCCTATATAATAATATATTATATATATATATATATATATATATATATATATATATATATATATATATATATATATATATATATAAAATATATATATATATATATATATATATATATATATATATATATATAAATCCTTTATATATGAAATACCTATTTGCACAATCAAAATTAATAAATGCAATATGTACGTCTACATGGACGTCTTTGACCTCAATACAAGATTACATGGACTTGGTTTCGGTTCGAGTCTAGTCCGAGCTAAATCGACACAACCGGGTCTCCTACAAGTCATTAAATTAATAAATAACTTAATTAAATTCTTTATAGAGGTCAAGTTGCAACTTGGCCTGGTTTTCCTAGTTTGGACACACTTATGGCTCGGCCATCCTTACTATGGCTAATACACTAGTCAAGGGATGCCGCTGCGCTATCCATGCCATGAGTCCTAGTCGTCTTGTACTCCAAAACTCAACCATGGCTAAAGTCATCTACCGTAATAATTAACTAATTAATTATTTATAAAATTCTAAAAAATCACATTTAAATCAAATAAATAATATAAAAAATATTTCACAAATTTTCGGAAAGGGGAGCTACAAGAGCCCTGCAGGGGGTAGCCTATGAGTGGTTCTGCAGTCTTCTGGATGACTGCATCTCGTCCTTTGAAGACCTGAAGACTCGATTCGTGAACTGATTCTACGAAGGAGGCATGGATATGACCATGTCGACCCTCATGGAAATTGTCCAGAGGGAGAAAGAGCATGTCCGCACATACATCGAACGCTTCCGCCAGACAGCCCTTAGATTACCACCCGGCATGTCCGAGCCCATGCTTATGGACTCCTGCCGCAAGAACATGCTGCCCGCTATAAAATTGTGGCACAGTGCTCCCTGTACGGATTGGATGCCTTTCATTGCAGAGGCGGATGCCATACAAAGGAAAGCGCAGGACGTGCAGCTCCTGGGCTACACTTTTCTGTGCCCGAAGACAAGGGGAGACGCTCATACAGTAACAACCCCAAAGGCGAAAAAGGCATGCAAGCTATGACCGTTAACATCTCAAAAGGTTCAACAGCTGCGAACCCCAAGCCTGCAGGAGCGCAGAGGCCGAGGGAGACTTACTCCTTCAATGACGAGGATACGCTGGAGCTCTTCGAGATGCTTACGAAGAGTGGCAAACTGTCCATCCAGCCACCCAGGCGTCCTGATGAAGTAGAAAAGGTGGACCATCCCAAGTACTGCCATTATCACCAGTACGTCCATCACTCAACACAGGACTGCTATGTGTTAAAAGGGCAAATTCAGCGCCTCATTAGCACCAATTTCATATCGTTGGATTACGAAGAAAAGACCGTCACTGCCAACATGGTTACTCTCCAGTTCGAGAGTTTTCCAGCCACAGAGGTACAAGATGGCATCATCCCTATTTCAAAGGCGATGATAGAGGTAGTCAACCTTTCGCCAGCACGAAACAACGCTCAAGGGCTCGTCCCGTTCTCCACGCCTCAAGGCAAAGTCATGTGGATACATCCTGACTTGGTTCCCGACATGGTGACGTCTACAACCCTTTCTGCCAAAGGAAAGAAAAGCAAGGCATGTCGTACGGTCTCAATGTCGACCGACGATGCTTTGGTGACCACCCGTTCGGTACAAAGGCAAGAGGAGAGCCAGGCTCCAAGTCATGAGGTGTCTCCACCAGATACTTCCCCTGTCCCAGATATATCAGGAGTAGGTCCACCTCAGATCCCTGAGGCACCAGAGGCGGGTCCATCCCGGGCTCCTACCGTGGACAAACAGAAACAGAAGGAGGTTCGCTTTGACAAATCTCTCAGAAAGGATCCGACAATCGGGCCTATCAAGCCCTACAACTTCGATATTCTAGCGCAGCTGGCTAATACTCTGACTAGAATATCACTTTTCGACTCCTCCGGCTCTCTAAAGAGACCCGAGATGCGCTCAGTGAATCTCTACAGAACGTCGAGTCCTTCCTCACCTAGGTTCAGCCACCGAAAGTGGATCCCGCAGCTTGCCTCCATTGCCACAGCGTGGTCGAAGTGATTTCCAGTATCACTTTCATCCAGCAAGACATGTTGCTAAAGAATAACCGGCACAATCGCCCCCTGTACTATACGGGGTATGTCGGTGCCATTAAGGTCGATCGCATCCACATTGACCCAGGTTCCTCTTTGAGTATTATCCCAAGATGCATGCTTCAAACTTTAGGGGTTCTGATGCATCGGTTGACAGCCTTGAACAAAATAATCAGTGGCTTTAACGCGGAAAAGAGCGAGCCCTTGGGTAAAATCTGCCTGAAATGTCAGATCGAATACCTTCACAATGAAGTGACTTGCTATGTCATTGATGCAGACATAAATTACAATATGTTGCTAGGGCGACCATGGATCCATGAGTACATGATTGTCCCTTCTAGCATACATCAGTGTATGAAATATGTGGCCAGTGACGGGACTATCAAAATGGAGTTTACTGATATTGACCCATTATGGGGACTTGAAGCCTACTGTACGGATGCTGATCTATACAAGTCAGTCCCCTGGGATGAAGACAGCAACGATGCTGACGACGAGGCAGAGGCAACTTCAGAAAGTGCAGCAGTGGCCGAAGAACCTTTAAAGGTTCAACTGAAAGGGAGGCCTCCCAAGGTGTCAGTGCCTCTTGTTGTTATGCTTCGGGGCAAAGCTCCACCTTCGTCTCCAGTGACGATGAAAGATGGTCAAAATCCTATACGAATGAGGTTACCCCGGAGGTCCCCAAGGCCGGCCATGAAGGCGCAGGAGCATCCGACCACCATTCCCTTGATGGTCAAGCTGAAAGGGAGGCATCCTCCTTCCCCTCAGGCGGTAGCTCTAGCCCTCACTGACGAAGAGCTAGAAGATTATGTCTGTGCCGATACAGAGGCCCACTCTTTCGACGACATAATCCCTCGGGACAAGATATCCCACTTTATCAACAGAAAGTTGTCATCGAACTACTCTGGAGCGTGCTGGAAGACCAAGTATTTTCTGGACAACTCTCTGTGTAAACTATAGACGCAAGTGACAACTGCCAACCATGTGAGCCGAGTTGTCCTTGCCCGAAGTGCCTACTTCATAGTTCAAGCCAGGAAAAAAGGAGAGGAACCCATTATATTCGGTCGATTGGAGTATCCGTAACGAATAACTCCTGAAGACCCAGACCTCGACTGCGACAAAATACAGTTTTACCGCTACACGACGCAGGCCAAAAACCTTATCCAGAAGATGGGATATGACCAGAATAGCAATAAGGGGCTCAATTATGGCAAAGGCCGACGTATTCCCGTACGGAATTACACTCCAAAGGAAAAAATTGAAAACTACTACCAATGTACTCGTCGAGGGCTGGGGTATGTTTCACCTATGACTACCTCAGAAGATTCAGAAGAAGAAGTTATGAGGCACTCACACTCTTTTGACTCCTCAACTTGTGACTCCGATACCAGCACAGATCAAGTCCTTAAGAAGATATTGTCTGCTAACATGATCGCCAATCAGTTAACCGTCAAAGACAATCAGTGCAGGCGGTTACAAAAGCTAGAAGCGTTGGATGAAAAGTGCTTGATCGCGTAGCAAAGGATTGAGCTTTACCAAGCTCGCATATCTGGGGCCTTCAACAAAAAGGTTCGCAAAAGATCCTACCAGGTGGGCGACCTCGTCTTGGCAGTACGGAGACCGATGGTGATGATCCACAAGACGTCTGGAAAGTTCAAGCCCATGTGGGAAGGACCGTTCGTTATAGAAACGGTGTACTCCAATGGTGCTTATCGACTAGCTAAGCCTAAGGGGGACTTGCTAATGATGCCCATCAACGGAAAGTTCCTAAAGAAGTATTACGTCTGAAGACAGAACCAGCACAGGCACCCACATCCCCTGAAAAGGGTACTTATGAGTTCTGGTAAGGGGATCTCTCGCTCTCCCCCTATACACTCTCTCAAGTAGATGAAGCACTTCACGTCCACATTACCTCTGGATTGCTTCTCTACGTCTGGAAGACGCGACTACTATGTCCATATTACCTCTGAGTAGTTGTTCTTCTCGTATTAGTTCTATGATTATCTCGACGGTCTAGAAAGTACTTCACGTCCATATTACCTCTGGATTGTTGTTCCGTATCCCGACAAAGATCAAGCCTACCACGTCCATATCACCTCTAGTCAGGCAAATCCATTATAAAGGTTCCTCCTTTATTCTGGAGACGAAAGCAAAGGAAATAAGAAAGCTTCTACACATAAAAACATGTGGCTACAAAGACCTATTATAGAAACTTCGTAGTTACATACACTGGCGCAAAAAAGCTAAATTTGTAGTACAAGCTCTCAATAGCGCGAGAGAAGCGGTGACAGAGCCAATCACTTCCTGGTTAAAAATGATGACACCGCCCGAAGCTGCTACTGACCCAAGCCGGGGATAAAGACCAGCACATGACTCTCCTATCTCCCCAGCTGGCAGGCGAGAGCAACCACAGCAGCAGGCCTTGCTATTCCTCGGTAAGAATGTCAAGCAATCCTAACCCAGAAAGTAGATATCCAAGAAGCCATTGACGCCCATGATATCCAGAATGTGGGACGTCTCGAGATCCAATGGTAGTTCTACTATAGCTTTTTTGGATAAAAAGATTCGCCACCGACGGCCGCCTCAAGCAAACTCCAGGGTTGCTAGGAGAGAAACTTCGGGCAAGCAAGGCCATTAAAACAGCTGAGTCTTCTCTTGAAGGAGGACAATACTTTATGTAGGCTGTTCGCGTAGTCCAAGCACGAGCCAGCCATCGGTCAGAAGAAAGCTTACAAGTTAAGCTAAAACTCCACTCCATGACAGATGGCAGTACTGCGAGGAACATGACTCTGAACCTCCTCTGCTAAAGAGATTTGCGATCCCGGCAAAGACGCAAGAGGCTCTAATATCAAGAAGCCATCAGGAGCCCATGCTCTGAAATGATGACTCAGGACAATTAATGCTAAGAACTAGGCGTGACACCAGCCATCACCCAACTCGTACAGTCCTGACACGTGTTCATGCTTTTGTTCAAAGTATCCCGAGCTTGACTCAAGTTCGGGATACTTTGAAGGGGGTCTTGTAGAAGCATGAAAAATCTCAGCTGAAGACATCCCTTCACCAAAGCGCAGAAGATGCAAAAGACTCAGGCTCAGTGCTAAAAAGACAAAACAGAAGAAATAGAGAGAAGTCCATTTATTGTCTTGTCTACCAAAGTCTATTACAGACACATCAAGACCATACATAAGGGACTAATTCTGTTCATCTACGAAGGATCTATTACAGTTCGACAGAAGCCTAGAGATATCTATAAGGGATGCAGTCTTTATTGAAGCGTAACCTTCCTTCTTCTCGGTACACACGCTGGAGGATTGACCTCCACCGAAGCATATTCTGATATTCTTGTGGTGCAGCCTCTCAGAAGCAAATCAGAAACCCAGCACCTTGAAGAAGCCAGAGCCTTCAAACCAGAGGCACAACCACCTGTCTGAGCCAACCTCAGGAACAATATGGTGGTAGGGCCCTCATCCCCTTCTTTTATTCCAAAAGCTAGTGTTTGTACTCCAGAAGCGCGGCTATTTGCCTGCGCTAATATCAGACGCGCAAGGGTATCATACCCTTCCCTTCGTAGCCAACGCCTTCACTGTTCAGAGGTGCAGCTACTTACCTGCGTCTACATATGGCACAGGGTGGTGATATGCTCACACCATCTCCATTCCTATGGCACAGTCATTTGCTCTGGATCAGAAGTTTAAGTCACTTCTCTACAAGAGACTTGGAAACTCCCCATGCAAGTCAACCTGTCGCTCCAAAAGCACAGTAACCTCGCTAACCTGAAGTACAAGCCTACTTGTCGCCTACAGCATAGTGACTCTGGTAGCCCAAAACACACCTTCGTAAGTTGATCTATACACACAGAAGTCTCATCATCATTCGAAGCCAAGTCCACTCGTCTCCTGAAAGCACAGAGGTTCCGTCTTCTCTAGAAGCACGGTCTACTCGTTGCCACAGAAATGCAGTAGCACTTAGTCCTCACCAGAGGCACAAGAACCCCAATTGGTTTGTTTAAACCGCCTCTTGCAGAGAAGATTGGGATTAAATCATGATTGATATCATATCAGATTAATTTAAGTCTAAGACGAGGATCAATTAGACTCCAAATCTAAGATGAAATCCCAAGATTTACTCAACTGTATCCAAACAAGAAAATTGGAACGTGCCATGTGTCACCTCATTCGGTTATGTTTATAACCATCAGAGATATCATTTAAGGGGAATCTTGATGTCCGCCACGTATCAGTGTTATAGAAGCCCGCACCGTACAATGACGGCAGATTCTTTCATATCTCAGGAACCCTAATGCACATCGCATATGTGCTCGGTTCTCTATAAATAGAAGGAGTTCTTCTTCCACCAAAGGACCGAAAAAAGACAGAGGGAACATTGACAATCGACAATCTTCAAAGGAGCAGCGATCTCCATCCACGAAGAGTCAACCACCCTCATCCACCTATCAACCAACCAACCATCTTTAAGGGATCTTCTCATCCAGACAGCCTCTTGATTGGTGACCCCAGAGTCCCATCAAATGCGCCAGAGAGCCATAGCAAGGTTGATTCGTCGTCAGATCGTCAACGGAGTAAAGGAGTCATTGTAGTGCTCGATCTCAATTGTCATACTTTCCCAGAAACCTCTTCTCCTTGTACTTAGAATATCCTATTTAGGACTTTCTTCTATGTACACAGATACCTTATAGATTCAATAAAGCGAAAGGTTCATTCAACCTTTTGTTACGTCGAACACTCCTGTGCGGTCGTCGAAGAACTGCACGCAATGGCATCACAGCGGAATAGATGGCTTTGGTCACCACAAGGTGCAACGACGGAGAAGGTAGAAATTCGTTGGCATCGACGAGGGTCCACGAGATGGGAAGAAGTGTCGATGGTAGAAAATGCAACTGTGGAGGCTGGCTTTAAAGGCGGCTAGGGTTTCATTTATGGAAGAGAAGAGAATGAACAAATATATAGGGAGAGAGATGAGAGGAGCTGGAAGCTGCTCGTACGCACATGCTGCAAATTGCAGGATGCAACAGTGCCAACAGGATTTGAGAAGATGCACAGTAATTCAAAAACACGGGTGTGGGTTTGAAGTGGAGGGTTTGGGTTTAAAGTGGATATTGGGTCGGACGCTGGTGAGACCCGCCCGCCCAAACGAATTAGGTATAGGTTGGGTTGTGGGTACGAGTCGGGTCGGGTTGTTTTTGATTAGCCATGCCCACTCGTATTCTTTAGTTATGAATACAGGCCCAATAGTTCGGCTAGGCTTGGGATTTTGCTTAAAGGGAAGGAATTTGGAAAATGGGCCAGGGGAATAAATAAAATAAAATTTTTGTTTGGGTTGGGTTGAGTTCTATTGAGCTCAAAAAAAGAAAAAAAAATGATATATAACTTCTATTTTCAACACACATTTATCAAAATTTGCAAAAAAGATATTTTTACAATATATATAACCTAAGCCTGTCATATAATATGTGAGAATATATAATTTCTTGATTCTCCTAAAACCTATAATATAAAAGAATGCTAAAATTATCTACAATCATGTATCAACATGAATCAGTTAATTAATATAGATATGCTCAATAATAACCTAATAATATTAGTGATTTAACTATCTCTAATTATAAGCATAATAATAAGTAAAGTAATTTGCAACCAATTAAATTGGTTAATAATAATAGTTAGCAAAAATATATAAAAATAACTTTAAAATTGGGGGCTTACAACAATATTCAAAGATTGAAACAAGATCTCATTATTATAAAATAACTCATTAAACTTGCTAGTCAAATCTATCTAATAGGCTCTAGAATCGTCCTTCAAAATATACCAATATCTCTTCTAAGGTTCAAGTGCATGGAGTAGCAATCGACTAATCTGAAAATTAGGTTTCCATTCAGGAATGAAATGGGTACAATTCAAGCATGCAGTTTCAAATATATGATAACGACTATAAAAACAGTAAGTAGTCATGGCATACATAATGAAACAAATAAACTGTAAAACATGGCATGGAAAGTATGGTGAACAGTTAATCATGAATTATAAAAGACAAGTAAAGCATGAAATAAGGAAACATAACCATCTACGTGATTTGAAGCACACTTTTCAATACGTGACTGGTCTAGGATATCACAGCGCAAGGTCTACATAGGATTTGCATCCCCAAGGTTTAATATACATGAAATATAAAATAAAGTAAGGTCTAGGGTATGATCACATATTTACTTAGTACTTTCCCGTTCGACTATTACATATGGATCAAGTCACGAACACGATAATACAAGCATGATAAAATATGATATCATGACTAAAATCTATATGCCACTAATCCGTGTAATAATCGTGTCAAGAATCAAGTATAACATCACTAATCATGCAATTATAGTAAATATTAATATTGGAAACAAACAAAAAATGTACTCATATGGGGTCCTTAGTCGGTGAAACAGATAATCCTGGATCCAAAATAGTCCAATTGGCTAGGATCAATATGAAGGAGTCCAAACTCGCAAAGGAATAGGAAAATTTGATTAGCCATGATCAAATTGATAATCAAAGGGAAATTGCATAACTATATATATATATATATATATATATATATATATATATATATATATATATATATATATATAACTATTTAAAAAATACTTACTATATTTTCATTAGCCAAAATACTTTAGATAAATAAATAAAAATCTAGAAAATCATTTTAGGCTAAAAAGTCCTAATTTGTCCAAATATAATTTTAGGTAAAAAAAATGTTTTTAAAATACCATAAAAGTAATATAATAATATATTTAGGCCTAGAAATCCAATTTTTAAATTACATGTAGAGCCAAGCCCATTAATATATATTATGTTACAAATATAATTTTATAAGATATTATATATAATTCTTAAAATAAATAATATTAATATTAATAACAATAATAATAATAGTAACAATAATAATGATAATGATAATAATAATGATAAATAAAATCATAACAATAGCTAAATACTAATAATACATACTTAACTCTGTAAACAATATAGTAGATTATACTAATATCAATACTATACTCATTACTACTTATTTCTAGTGAAATATAATATTAATAAAAATATTATTACTCTTCGAATGGGAAAATTAAAAGGCTGAAGAGAGAATAAACATTGGGAAGAGAGAGAGAGATGATCCAGAGACAAAGAGAGTGAGAGGAAAGAGAGGAAGAACAGTGAAGGAGAGGGAGAAGGGTCTCGACAGGGCTCACCAGAAGGCGCACATGCGGAGGCAGGCAGGAAGCGGTGTTGAGCTGAGTCGCCGCGGAGGAGTTCAATCGAGAAATTGGGGAAAGGGTGAGGCAGCCAGATCTGGTGAGCTACAGTAGACTGGGGTCATGGCGGTAATGGAGGTTTCAGTGGGACGGAGTGGCGGATCGGGGCTACGATTAGAAGACGGAGGAGTAGGTGGCTAATGGAGATGATGTCGGTGGTCGAAAGGAAGTATAGATCCGGTCACCAAGGGACAGAGAGGCGATCGGAGGAGGAGGTAGTGTCAAAGTGGTTGGTCAGGCATATCGGCAGGGGTGGTAGTGCGATGGAGGTCAAGGAGAGCGGTCGATTGAGTGGGGTACGATGGTGTTTATAGTTGTTCTAGACGGTGGTGGTCGTGGTGGTGAAGAAGTGCGGGGATTGTCACCTCCATATTTGAAAAAATAGGTATAAGACTATATTTCGTATTTCCAGTAATTTTAAAATTTTGTATTTGTTTAAAATTTTATTTAAATTTCTTGATCTTGATTTTGCCTTGATTGTTGAGGTCTGAGTATTAGTTATTACTATTGCTATTAATTTACGGTTAGTGTTATTTTATTACTATTTGTGGAGACTATTTTTTTATTTTAGGGTTATTCTCATTATTATTGTTATTATTATTATTATTATTATTATTATTATTATTATTATTATTATTATTATTATTATTATTGTTCCTACAAATACCCCTCTCCATAGCATAACCCTAACCCTCACTCCCTACTCCCTTTCCCAGGGAGCAGCCGCCCCCTAAACTCCCTCTCTCTTTCCTCCCTTTCCTTACTCTCCTCTCTCTCGCTCACTCAGCCCCCTTACCGAGCTCCCTCTCCCGTCGCTCTCTCCACTCTCTGCTCTCTCCCTCCCTCTCCCATGCTCGTCCGAAGCCGTCCTGCCTCCAACCGCGACCACCTCCACCATCTTTGCCATCACCACCACATCTGCCATCACCACCCTCACCCTCACCATGCTTGCCACAACCGCCTCCTATCTCCACCACCGTGAGCTCTTGCTGTAGCCTTCCTTCCTCCGCCGGGAGCCCAACCTGCCTGGTCGAGATCCTCCGCCTCTCCCTCCTTTGTTTTCCCGTCGACTAGCGCCCGCCGCCGCATTCTCTCCCCGCAGGTGAGGACCCGAGCACCCCTCTTGTAACACCCAGTTTTCCAGATGAGGGTAATTTTGAAATTTTATAATTATAATTATAATTTATTGATATTTATTTCATATTATGATTTTTGGTGATTTTTAATCATTTTTAAACTATTTAAAATCATAACTTGTGATTTGGTGTCTTGCTAGTGTAACCCTAGAGATAGCTTGACCTAGAGTCTAGCCATGTGATTAGGGTATTTCATTTATCATTTTTAGCCTAGGGGTATTTTGGTCAATTTGAATTTAATAGAATTATTAGAATTTATTGGGATGCATGTGAATTTATTATTAATTAAATATTGCTATGTGTTATGTTAGTCCTTAACCTAGAAGTTTAGTCCTAACCCAGATTAGACATGGCCTAGACTAAGGTTAGTTAGCTTGGATTAGTCATGACTAGTCATTGGTTAGAATGATCAAGTTAGACTAGCTAGTTATAGTTAGTTGAGACTAGCATTGAAACCTAGGTTCCATCCTAGCCATCGATTTGACATGATGTGAGGGTGACCATTTGATGGGATCCCAAAACCCTAGAAGTGGCCAGCCCAAAACCCTAGGTGAGCCTATTTAATCCCTCTCAAATTACTGCCTCTTTGTTCATTCTCTCTCTTTTCAAGAACAAGGTGAGCTCAACTTCATTTCTCAATAACTTCTCCATTCCTCATCCTTTTTAACCAAACGTTTTGCATTGTGACCTAACTATCACCCTCTTACTGTCCCTGGAGGTAGAATACTGATTTGGGGAATCCACAGTGCTCGAGCTACAGTAGAAGTGGGCTATTTATTGAGTTTTTGAGCTTGAGGAGAACCCATTGGTAATCTCTCAAACCCTATCTAAACTAGTGATTTATCATCATAGATGCATAGACCTAGGTCCCCTCTAGCTTCGGGTAGGATCTGAACCTAACCTGTGTCAGATACGTGTCCGTATCGGACACATATCAGTAGGCTAATAGGGTGTTCGACCTAATGTCTCAAAGGGTTGAAGTTTGCTGTTTTCGAAATGTTTTTGAATAGGAAAGTAGGTTTTTATGTAGCTTATGGATTTCTTCATGACTGAGCTTGTTTCGTGTCGAGTCGGAGTCGCACTGGACTCGTGGACACGGCCGTGCGTACTGGGCATCGCTGTCCTGCTACCCGCAGGGTCGTGTAACCTATTTAGGACACGTGGACGCGTGTCCTTTTACACAGGCCTTGGGGAAATGTCTGACACGACATCCCCAAGACCACGTGTCCAATGGGTTCGTGTCGAGTGAGGGATTCGACCCGCACTGGACACGAGTGCACAGTCGACTGAACCCAGTTCAGTATATTTGGATTCATGTGGTTCTGGACACGCTCGTGTCCTATTTTTGGACACGATACTATATGGATAACACGAGCACATGTTCGACACTAAATACCAACCTTTAACCTACTTGTGAATTGCTATTTCAATATCGAAATGGGAATATCCTATTTTACTGATACTGTCAAGTATCAGTGAATGTATACACTGTATTCTCCATTTTGAATTACTTTTAAATGTTGTTATCATGTAATTAAGTGTGGTTTAGTTGCTATTACATTAGGTATCATGTTCGGGTTTGTAGGGAAACATTTTTATGATGAATTGATGAATGAGTATTCGAATTACCTTGGATTTTGGCTTTTGATTTCCAGTTTCTCCCAAACCAAGTTCATGTACTGCATGCCTAATTTTTCCTGTTAAGTTCAAATCATATTAACTTACTGTTACTCTTTTATGCAGCATATAGTTCAAATGTTAGGGCTTCTTCTAGCATGATTAGGCTGTGGTAGATGTGAATGGTTGCATTAAGAGAACTGGGATTATATGTACATGTACACATACACTGATTTCTCCCATATCTCACTGTCACTCTGTTAAACCTGAGTTCTATTTCAGTTCCTAATGTTCCTGTTATGTCTAAATTCAGTTTTACATACATAAATGATATGTTCAATGATGTATATAACTGTCACATTTTATTTCCTGAGGATTAAACCATTTTTCCTTCACTGATACACACAAGATACGGATTCCTGAGATTCGAATAGGTTGGTCTTGTAATAAAATCTGAACTTCATGAGACACACACTGTTAAACTTGAGTTCCTGAGATTGAATACTGTTTTCACAAATGTGCACACTATTTTCAGCTCACCTATTATATGCCACACTCTCATATTTCCCTGTCACAAAAAACTGAGACACTAAATTGTCCCTGTACAGAGCACTAGACACTGAAATTGGAATCATGAGACACTTGCATTGTAAACCTGAAATTAACCATTGAATGCACTGTCACTTGGGTTTAAACCTAGGATTGCTTACACTAAATCCTGATTTGTATGCATACATATTGACTTGATTCGAATGTAATTGACTGATTCCATTATTTTCCAATTACTGAATTGAGTTTTCCTCCTTAATAATCTGTCATTTGATTCAATATTAAAAACTGTTGTTTCATTTCCTTAATAAGCTGAGAACTGATTTCTTTTCTAAATTAAACTGTTCTCCCTTTTAAACTGATTCAAATGCTCAGATTTAATGCTAATAGCTATGTTGTAACATGTTGAATTGAATGTTAAATCGATTCATTTCCTATTCACTGTCATTTCATTCCCTTTTTAAACTGAAAATGTGATGTGAAGTTGCCAATGTCCTGTTCTCACTATTTTGCGCATTGCCATATTATTCCTACTAACACCCCATCTAATGAGTTCAGTTAAGATTTCAGGATGAGTTATTGTTCTTGATTTGATTTGTATACCCACATGTGCACACAACTGATTACACTTGAAATTTGAAATCTATAGACTATGTCATGTATTTCCAGTTCCCTCTCTGTTTTTCCAATTACACACTGTCCTATATGTACTGTTAATCCCTATTGATACTATCACTCACAAGTTCCATGTATACTCACTGTTCCAGGTTTATTACACATTTTATTAACTGTTTCCTGTTTTCCAGGATATCACACATTTACATGCTCTTCTCTATCCCTCTCTCTCTCTCTCTCTCTCTCTATATATATATATATATATATATATATATATATATATATATATATATATATATATATGGCTAAATGTGTTAATGTGATAAATAGAGATTTCCTATAGTTATATACATATATGTGTATATAGATATATATATGTGGGTACAAAGATATATGGCCTAGTGTTGAATTCTCTTTTCATGTACACCTCCATGTTCACACACACATAGCTTACATGCTAGCTTCCTTCTCTTATGTATAATATTGAATGTGATGGCTTGTGTTGGCTTGTATAGCCTTGTAATTGGTGTGTGATTGCTAGACTAGGCTTGGTTAGGCCTAGTGAGACTTATCAGACTTGTTTGGGTTAAGCTCGACCTAGTTGACCTAGCCTTGATTAGTATGGTTGACTAGAGTTGACCAAGTGTTGACTTTAGCCTAGTTTGACCTAGACAGCATGCAGATGCATTGTAGATTACATTTATCATCCCCCTGTATACATCTTGACTTGTGTTGCTCTAAATAGGAGTCAGGTACCTCATCTCGGATAGCACATTTACTACTGCTATTCAGATACCAGGCGAGTACATTCTCTGATCATTTCATAACTTGCTTAGAATTATATTCCTGCTCTAGTTTACCTTACTTGATGCTGTCACGATATTATCACGGATTGGTACTATATGGATCCTTTCATGCGATATTATCCCCCTTGGGAGCATCGGATACATCATGTCGTGTATTTCGTATACATCGTGTATTCCTCGCTCCCATGTTATTCATGTTATCATGTGCTTCATGCTCGTTCGTGCTCGCTCGTGTACTCTCATGTGCTATCATGTTCGGTCATGTTTCTCATGTATCTCATGTATAACCTATACTTCATGTGCACCATTCATGGGCCTTCATGTGGAATTTATGTACACTCAGTTTTTTGAGCCCTCATGTATACTTCATGTACACCCATCTATGGGCTTCATGTGAAAACTATGTACGTAACATAACTTGTCTGGATCCTTGTGTATTGATTGGGGTATGGGAGAGTATAAATAGTCATGTGAACAATTCCAAAGTAGTATAGCCGTGTACGCCTCTTTAGTATAGCCATGTGCAAATCAAGCCGTTCACATGTCGACTTTGTACTCTAAATCATTAGTCACTGGTAGCTCTCTACTTATAGTAGATATTCTATTACAGTTCTCTCTCTGTTTACATTATGTACTTTCTTTCAGTTTTATGTATCGTACTCTCTTGCATGTTTATATTCTCTAACCTGTTATGATCTGCGTGAGATGTATTGTGCTCGATCCCGTCCTGACTGGACCTGTTAAAAATTTTACAGAGGATGATGAGGAACCCTGCACCCCTTACTATGGAGCTTGCCTAGATGACACTCGCGACCTGGACCCCTGGAGAGGTTCAGGCAGCTGCTGAGGATGATATCCATTGCATAGTTTAGATAGTCTAGATTATTTCTTTTTTCATGTTTAGCTGTTGTCCTTACTTTCAGAGTTGTATATTTAGAGATGTTGAGACTAGTAGTTGTTAACTTGTTATTTCATTCTGCTATACCTCAGTTAAGGATTTCTTTATCTATTTTATCGTGCCATATTCTATCTATAGATTGTGATTGAGTTGTACCTCTGTGTTGGCCTCCTTGTGGAGAGTATTTCATGTTATGTTAGTTATAGTTCATGACCTAAAATAGCGTTCTACTGCCGACACTGCGGCGTAGACTGGGCGCTGTTACGTTCTCGTACCCTCACAGTGGGTGCGGGTCGTGACACCTCTTCCCTTCCTCGATCTGTGCGCATGGGGATGCATGTTGTCTCGAGCAGTACGCTGCCTCGAGTAGTATACCCTTGTCATGCCCCAGAACCAGAATACTGGAGAGGGAAGGACAGACACAGCCAGCTATGTACATTGAAGTATAATCTACCTCACAATACGGTCACGACTGTCTATATGCATGAGGGTTAAACTACAATCCATCGGTCTCTATGGTCAAGAACAAGCCTAGTGTCTCAATCTCAAGCAACCAAAAAAATGTACAAGATTTAGATCATCAGACATACAAAATAAGGCATCCCAAACATTACATATTCAGATGATCATGATGCTAGTCATACAAAATATGAGACTAGCAAGGTGCGTGAGGTGGAAGGTGCACGAATCAAAAGGTGCATGAGGTGGAAGGTGCGCGAGAGTAGATCAACAAACATACAAAGTACGTGGACCAAAAGGTGCGTGAGGTGAAAGGTGCACGAACCAAAAGGTGCACAAGGTGTAAGGTGTGCGAACTAAAAGGTGCGCAAGGTGCAAGGTGCGTAGACCAAAAGGTGCGCGAGGTACAAGGTATACGGACCAAAAGGTGCACGAGGTGCAAGGCACGCGGACCAAAAGGTACACGAGGTGCCAGGTGCACGGAGCAAAAGGTGTATGAGGTTTAAGGTGTATGGACCAAAAGGTGCGCGAGGTGCACACGAGGTGCGTGAGGTGTCATCCCTACAAGCAAGCTTTTGTCCATAGAGTTTTAGAAACTTTCATTGTCCGTAACTCGGGCTAAAGGGCTCAAAATTGGGCAAAATAAAGGTCTAAACTGAATGAAATTGAATTCTCTACAACATGGAACAAGTAGTTTTCAAAAACAAAAAAGTTTAAAAGATCAAAACCAAGAAAAACTGAAAAAACTATAAACTTAGATCTACAAAAATGTAACCATCAAAACCAAAATCTCCAAGTTCTAAAGAGGCTTAGAATCAAGCAAGGAAGACAATGGAATAGTAAAATTTAAGTCCATCATGAAGCAAGTTGCACTTGCCAAGGGTTTCTTTGGTAAGTGGGAAGGAGTAATGGAGAAGATAAAGAAAATAAAAGAAGAGTTATGGAGGAGAGAGAGAGGGGTTGACTTATATGCCAACATACTCATCTCAAACCACACAAAACCAAACCAAGCCAAGCCAAGATGAACCAAAATAAACCAAGTCAAGCCATGATGAACCAAGACCAAATAAACCAAGGCTAGATTAACCCAGGACTAGGCTAAGCAAGACAAGTCAAAATACGGGTCTCCTGACAAAAGTCAGGATTCCATACACGAATACTAATAATACGTATAACTGAAAACGGTAGTGACAACTCTACCCACCTTAAAATAATTTCGTCCTCAGAATTTAATCAAGAGGCTAGAGATGTCGGGGCAAGCTACACTAACCACAAAAAATCTATGACTAACAATTAATCAACCAATCATTCATACAAGCAAGGAGTTAAAAGCATAAGGCATAAGAAAGACATTATACCTCATAAGTCAAACAGGTGTGGATATCGCGATCGAATATCATCCTCATGTTTCCAAGTTGACTCACCCAAAGAGTGATACCCCCAAGCAACACGAACTAAACTAATAGCCTTGTTCTTGAGTATCTTTTCTCTTTGGTCCAATATGGATACGGGGCTTTTCTCATACGAAAGGTTGGTACCAACAGCCAATTCCGAATGGTCAAAGATATGGCTCGAATCCAGAATGTACTATCATAATTGGGATACATGAAATACGTCATGTACCTCACGTAATGACGGTGGAAGAGCGAGACGATAGGACACATCACCTACTCGCTCGAGAATATTAAATAACCCTATATACCTAGGACTAAGCTTTCCCCGTACGACGAATCGAATAACGCCACGGGTAGGCGAGATCCTAATGAATACGTAGTTGCCGATAGAAAACTCAAGAGGACGCTGATGAGAATCGGTCCAATGGCGCTGACGATCTTATACAACTTGAAGATGATCTCTAACTTGTCTAACCACCTCGATAGTCTGCATAACCATTTCTGGACCAAGCATCTGCCTCTCGTCTACATCATCCCAGGCTAAAGGTGATCTATACCTTCTTCCATACAGTGCCTTAAACGGTGCCATCTGGATACTGGCCTGAAAACTGTTATTGTAGGAGAACTCCACTAGATGTAGGTCATCTTCCCACGAACCACCAAAGTCAAGTGTACATGATCGCAATATATCTTCAAGAGTTTGAATCGTGCGCTCCGACTGAACATCTGTCTATGGATGATAAGCTAAACTAAACTTGAGACGAGTTTCTAAACTCTTTTGAAGACTCCGCCAAAAGTGTGATATAAATCTTGAATCTCTGTCCGATACGATACTGACTGACACTCCATACAATCTGACTATCTGTCTGAGATACATCCCTGCTAGCAGATCCGTCGACTGACCAATCCTGAAAGGGAGAAAATAAGCTACCTTGGTGAGTCGGTCAACTATAACCCATATAGCATCTTTCCAGCTGGGGATTTAGGTAATCCAGTTACAAAATCCATGGTAATATGCACCAACTTCTATTCTGGAATCGCTAAAAAATAAAGAAGTCCAGCTGATCTCTGATGTTCAGCTTTGACTTTTTGGCAAACTAAACAATGAGAGACAAACTGAGCTATCTCCCTCTTCATGCCATTCTACTAGAAATGCTGACGAATATTACGATACATCTTCGTACCACTGGAATAAATTGAATTATGTAAATTGTGAGCCTCTTCCATGATCTTCTGCCTGATGTCACCACTGGGTACACAAAGATGCCTTCCATGTCGGAGCGTGCCATCTTCGTGAATACATAACTCTGCTCTTCATCATGCTTCACATTCTGTCCTAAGTCGCTGAAGCTTAGAATCCTATGACTATGCTATCTTGATCCTCTCAACTTTACTAGACTGAACTTATATATTGGCCATCATTACCATATTAGTAGGGAGAACTATCTTTATTCCTATCCTCTGAAGATCTGCTAATAACTCGGGTTGTGCTGTTAGAAAATAAGCTCATACGCTCAGCGCATCTGCAACTACGTTGGCCTTTCCAGGATGATACTGCAGGTTGATGTCATAATCTACCAATAGCTCTAGCTACCTTCTCTGACGCATGTTAAGATCCTTCTGGGTAAACACATACTTAAGACTCTTGTGGTCGAGGAAAATCTCTAACCGATCTCCGTACAACTAATGCCTCCACAGCTTAAGTGCAAAAACCACAGCTGCTAACTCCAAGTCATGGGTTGGATAATTTCTCTCATGATCACGAAGCTGACGTGATGCATAAGCTACTACCTTGCCATGCTGCATCAAGACACATCCTAATCATCTGCCTGAAGCATCACAATAAACTAAAAATCCTCCAGTTCCATCTAGAAGCGTGAGAATGGGTGCCATCATCAATCTTTGCTTCAACTTCTCGAATGAACTCTAACACTCTGCTGTCCAAGCAAACTGCACATTCTTGCGGGTTAACTGCATCAATGGTGCTGAAATCCGAGTAAAGTCTGACACAAATCGTCGGTAATAGTCGTCCAATCCTAGGAAACTATGAACTTCTACGACGGTTCTAGGTACTGGCCATGTCTCTATAGCCACTATCTTCTGGGATCCACTTTCACTCCACCCATGGTGATGATGTGACCTAGGTACAAAATACGATCAAGCCAAAATTTACACTTACTGAACTTCGCATACAACTGGTGCTCTTTAAGAATCTAAAGGACTACTCGGAGATGTTGCTCATGCTCTACTTTATTCTTGCTATAGACTAAGATGTCGTCTATGAATACTAAGATATCGTCTAGATTTGTAGCTCCCCTTCCCAAATTTTTTTGAAATATTTTATTTAGTTATTTATTTGATATAAAGGGTGATTTTTAGAATTTTTATAAATAATTATTTAATTAATTATTACGGTAGATGACTTTAGCCATGGTTGAGTTTTGAAGTACAAGACGACTAGGAATCATGGCACGGATAGCATGATTGTGTGCCTTGACTAGTGTATTAGCCATACAGGGAAGACCCAGCCATAAGTGTGTCCAAACTAGGAAAACCAGGCCAAGTTGTGACACGACCCCCTATAAATAATTAATTAGCTATTCATTAAATATTATTAACTTTAGGGAGACCCGGTTGTACCGAACAAGCTCGGACTGGACCCGATCCGAGCACAAGCTCTAGTAGACATGTAGTACAACCAACGACGTCCTTGTGGGCATATATATGTGTATATATAAATATTGATAGTTCATGTTATAGTCTTTTGAGTACCTTATATAAATGGTATATTAATTATAATATAGACACTAATCTCCAGTTTAATCTCTAATTTCCTTGGGAAATATAGCATAGGTACCCTTGTGAATTTGGGGTATTAAGTTATATACGTGTATATATGTTTGTATGAATGCCCATTTAAGTTTTGGTATAAGGTTGTGTTATTATTATTATTATTATTATTATTATTATTATTATTATTATTATTATTATTATTATTATTTATAATTGATTATACTAATTAATTTGCCCATATTTGATTTAGCGAGCTTGTTATTACTTTTCAGATAAAATTTGCCCTAATAATGGTATAATTACTAATATCGTAATTGAGTGACAATTTCTTGCTCATTTAAATCCATATATTTATAACATTTAATTGTATTGGGCCTGGGCCCGTATATACTAGTTCATAATTTTATATATGTAAGTACTTAATTCTATTGGCATTAAGCCTATTATAAATGGTATTATTTGTTATGGCTGTATATAATAGTTTAATTGTATTGGGCTTAATGCTATATATAATGCTATATATATATATATATATATATATATATATATATATATATATATATATATATATATATATATATATATATATATATATAATATATATATATATATATATATATATATATATATATATATATATATATATATATATAATAGTTTATTTGTATTGAGTCTAAATCAATGTATATTGTAAGTATTGGACCCTTTGGCCGAATATTGTCCGACCCAAATAATTGATGATATTCATATATACAAAAATATTTTACTATATATATATATATATATATATATATATATATATATATATATATATATAGATATATATATATATATGCTCTTTCTATGTAAATAATATAATGGTTATTATGTATAGTATTTGTATTTAAATTATTATTTGATTTTGTAATTTTAGGATTCATGTATATATATATATATATATATATATATATATATATATATACATATATATGTATGTATGAATACACATTGTGAGTAATAACAGCAGGCCCAACCAGGCCCGAGCCCAGGCCTGAGCCCAGTCCAGCTCCCCACAAAGCAAACCCAACCCATTCCCAGCAGAGCCAAACCCATCCCAGGCTGGCCCAAATCAGGTTTTCTTTAACCCGCTGAACCCGAGCCCAAAGAAACTGAGAATATAGCCGACCCCCTCTGTTCACAATCTGAACAAGTTCTACCGAATCCCTATATAAGTGAGCAAGAGAAGAGGCAAAACCTAAACCCTAACCAACGCACAACCCTGGCGCACCTTCCCCAGCCACTGGCACCACCGTGCGCGGCTACAGGTCGGCCACGGCCGTGCGGATGCAGCAGCACAGCGGCAGCAACAGAAGGAACAGGGGAAGCAGGGGCCGACTTTACAGCAACCGTTCTTGACGATCGATGGATCGCTTTTCGATTCCCTTTCTCTGGTATGAACTTAATATATACACCTTCAAATTCCTACAATTGCTTTATATATAGGTGTCCTAAGATGTTCGATAGATCGACCCAAAATTGAAGAAAAGTCACATATCAACGTTGACAGTTTCAATGGTTATATCCCAAATTGGAAGGGCAATAACAACACAGTTTTAGAGGGTTTACAGAATCTAATTAAACAAACCTATAGACAACCTATAGGAGATGGAAACCCCATTATTGGTTTAATTTCTAATTGTGTATCCAGTAAAGGAAATCATAGGAAAGATCAAGAAAAAACTGTGAAAACTGTTTCGGAAAAACTTGAAAATCCTTCGATACGACGTGCGTTCCGCCAATCCGGGCGACATGATCATGAACCGAAAGCATCGAAAGGTGTGTATCGGCTTCGTGGACGTGTGGGCTTTGACGGAATTCAAATTGGTCGCGTGTGCGCGACGAATTTGATGCGTATCCATCGAAATTCACCGTATCGACCTCTGTGCAAATTTCCTAATTATTTTGTGCACGTTCATCAGATCGAGAGAAAACTTGTGCCAATAGGACCGTATCGTTTTTTGATCATGTATGCCAAGTTTCGTCCGATTCTGAGACAGTTGATCGGATCGCCATTTTGCGGGCCCCACGATCTGATTTAACGGACAATTTTGTGCACGGCCCACCGGAATCCAAAATTGGACATACCGTTGGGTCCGTATCATCAAAACAAATTCGTAGACATGTAGTTTAACGACTTTAGAGACCATTGATCCTGGCACATTTTTGGGTACAAAGCGGGTCCAACGGCGGATACCGTTTTGGCCTGAAATTACAGTTTTGCCCCTGTGTCCAGAATTGGACTTAAGGATATGTAATTCTAGCTAATTTGACTATTCTGAGAATGTTGACAATGTCTGTTTCAGCTTTCGGAGACAGTTGTGATGATTTGGACTTTATAGCTTATCAGTTGACGACATATTATTGGATCTGCGTACAAACCTCCAGGCAAGATACCTTGTCTCCCTCTACAGTTTAATTTCATGTTTATAGTTTTCATGTTATTATTGTATTATCATTGATACTCTATTTGTTATAGATTTTATATGATTTATTAGCTTTCTAGTTGACTTGATTTATCTATTTTCTATATACCGTGTTCACTAGTTTATGGTCTTGCTTGACTTGACAGTGTAGTTATACTGGACTTGACTGTGTCTTGACTGATTCGTACCTTGTCTCACCAATACCTTGCTTGAGTCGTGTCATAGAACGAGTACGTGTAGTTGAACTGCTAAATCCTTGCTATCGTTTTCCTTAACCAGAAAGTCCACACTCGGGACGAGGGTTGACCATTTGCACCAGAAAGTCCACACTCGGGACGAGGGTGTTTGTTTCTTTGGCACCAGAGAGTCCACTCGGGACGAAGGTGTTTGTCTTGATCTGTTTACATCAGAGAGTCCACACTCGGGACGAGGATGTGATATTTGCACCAGAGAGTCCACACTCGGGACGAGGGTGCCTTGCCGTGAACTAACTGTTTCACTTAACAAAATGCCTTTTAGGCTTTTGAAAGAAAACGAGAGAAAATGTACAAAAGTACAAGTAGATTCTGGAGAGTATTGCTATGGACGTTTGATCTGAGAGCGATCACTTTGTTCCTTGGACCAAACGATGATGCTAAAGAAAACTGCTTGGAGATGAAGAACTGGAAGAACTAAGTCACCAGAAAGGTATCGACACAATTGACACTGATGGCACAATCGAATGCTTTCCTTTTTTGTTTTACTCTGTTCTTGAGGAAAAGTTGAAAAGAAATACTCCGAAAAATCACTTTGCTCTGAAAGTATCTGGTCTCCAAAAAATCTTGTCACCCTTCTTTAAAAAAGAGGTCATTATATAGGCCTATCTTCTGTGCATAAAAAGCACCACAATTGGGTCTCTACGCAGGCTGTTAGGATAACTGTCACCCACGTACAGAAATTGGCCTCTATACATGTTGACACATGTCCCATAATCCAATAAAATAAGGAGAACACGTATACATGTTCTTCGAGAAGTGTGGCATGAAGGCCACGTCAGAAAACTACGTTCCCACATAATCAGGACAAACTGTGCGTAAAAGATGATGTTAAAACATGTCTGAGCGTAAAATCGCTCAAAGTAAGCTTCCAGCGTAAAGTGGCTAAAAATATCCTTGAGCGTAAAGGCTCAAATAAAATCTATGCGCAAAAAGAGTAGCTGAGATAGCCTTGAGCATAAAAGCTCAAATAACTCTTATGTGTAAAAAGGAGGTTGTTCCTCAAGTGTATTGCAGCTCATTGGTATGCTAAACAACAAACTTCTTGGCTTCTGTGCAATTATTTGTCAGAAAATTAATCTGTCAGAACAGTATCTTCGTGCATTTAATGCAGCATGGACAGCTCATTCTTCGCGTAGAGAGTAGAACTGTCTTCGCGTAAAGTCTGAATTTAACCCTTTGTGTAGAGTCTGATTTTGACTCTGTTTGACCTTTACGTAAAGTCTAATTTGAAACTGTCTTTGCGTAAAGTTCTCAACTTCTTTGACTTGGTCTACGAAATTTATTTACGCTTCTACACTAACCAGAGAGTCCACACTCGGGACAAGGGTTAGTGATTAGTTCAAATCTGCGAGTCCACTCGGGGCGAGGGTTTGGTATTCCATTGATCTCGTGTTCACTTGTTCATCCAGCAGTTCAGTTACGTGTAGTTGTTCTTGTATTTCAGTTCATAGTCACCTGTCAGTAGCCACTTGTCGTTAGTCACTTGTTAGCAGTTTGGTCGTAGTCTCTTGCCATGTTAAGTGTCGTTCCTTGTTTATATTATGTTTATATTATCATGCATGATTAAACTGCTAGATAGGCATATTTTTATGTATCTTGCTATGTCCCCTGAGGACCTGATGATCTCTTCAGGTTAGTTATTGCGTGGAGTTAGTTAGCAGTTCTGGATGGCGGATGATTATGGAACTTGTGGATTTCAGATAATTGTGATATTGCTTGCGAGATTCAGGTATTGATACCATGTTTATTATCCAGTTTATCCAGCTCTTGCTTTCCTTTCATTATAATGAGATATCGTATTTATTGATTCAGTTTGTAGACTCCCGTTATATTCTTTGGAGTCTTATCGAATATTATGCTAGTGGACTACAAACCACGACCCATAGTTGTTCATTCTTGTCTTATATATTCTCGTGGGATGAGATACACTGTAGATTACCATATTAGCCATGATACCATGATCTTGACAGCTTATACGTTCTCGAGTCGGGCTAGAGTCCGCTCGATACGTAGCCGGCTTGCTCACGCCTTGCATCCCAGAAAGCGGGTGCGGGTCATGACAAGTTTTTTTGGTGGCCCATGTAGGTCAGAGCATATCGTATCGGTTACGTAACTGTACTGATACGAGCCTACGAATATGACTAAACCCTTAGAAATCCCAATCCACTCTGCCTTGAAAAATTCTCTTAGAAATTCTCTACCGTCTTTGAAACTTCGTACTCGTTCTCGATTATTCTTCCTTGCCTTCCCGTACCATTGATTCTCGTTTCTCCCTATTTTGGGGTGACGAATGATCGTGCCGATTAGAATTTATCAGAAATTCTTAAGGTATAGTATAATATTGCTTGATTGTTAAAATTTTTGGTTGTTTGATAGATATGAGGGTATTAGAGATACCATATGCTATAAACATCTATAGATAGTGATGTTAGCAACTAGTTGGATGTTACAAGATTTTAGTGACCGTATTTTGAGGAGTAGTATGATCAAAGGTGGGTAGAAGTCATCAAGTATTCAGAGTTATAAAATGACTAGAAAAGGTCATAAAATATTTTTGGAGAAATTAAATTTGAGGAGATTAAGATAATAGTAGAATTTGAATTTTAAGGAATAGTTATGAATTAGAATTTCGAGGACAAAATTATTTTTAAGGTGGGTAGATTTGTAGCTCCCCTTCCCTTTGAAATATTTGTTATTATTTTTTTATTTGATTTAAATGGTGATTTTTAAATTTTTATAAATAATTATTTAATTAATTATTACGGTAGATGAATTTAGCCATGGTTGAGTTTTGAAGTACAAGACGACTAGGAATCATGGCACGGATAGCAGGGTCGTGTGCCTTGACTAGTGTATTAGCCATACCAGGGAAGACCCAGCCATAAGTGTGTCCAAACTAGAAAAACTAGGCCAAGTTGTGACACAACCCCCTATAAATAATTAATTAGTTATTTATTAAATATTATTAACTTTAGGGAGACCCGGTTGTACCGAACAAGTCCGGACTGGACCCGACCCGAGCACAAGCTCTAGTAGACATGTAGTACAACCAACGACGTCCTTGTGGGCATATATATGTGTATATATCAATATTGATAGTTCATGTTATAGTCTTTTGAGTACTTTATAAAAATGGTATATTAATTATAATATAGACACAAATCTCCAGTTTAATCTCTAATTTCCTTGGGAAATATAGCATAGGTACCCTTGTGCATTTGGGGTATTAAGCTATATACGTGTATATATGTTTGTATGAATGCTCATTTAAGTTTTGGTATAAGGTTGTGTTTTTATTATTATTATTATTATTATTATTATTATTATTATTATTATTATTATTATTTATAATTGATTATACCAATTAATTTGCCCATATTTGATTTAGCGAGCTTGTTATTATTTTTCGGATAAAATTTGCCCTGATAATGGTATAATTACTAATATCGTAATTGAATAATAATTTCATGCTCATTTAAATCCATATATTTATAACATTTAATTGTATTGGGCCTGGGCCCGTATATACTAGTTCATAATTTTATATATTTAAGTACTTAATTCTATTGGCATTAAGCCTATTATAAATTGTATTATTTGTTATGGTTGTATATAATAGTTTAATTGTATTGGGCTTAATGCTATATATATTTATATATATATATATATATATATATATATATATATATATATATATATATATATATATATATATATATATATATAATAGTTTATTTGTATTGAGTCTAAATCAATGTATATTGTAAGTATTGGACCCTTTGGCCGAATATTGTCCGACCCAAATAATTGATGATATTCCTATATATTACTATATATATAGATGCTCTTTCTATGTAAATAATATAATGGTTATTATTTATAGTATTTGTATTTAAATTATTAAATGCCTATATAAGTGAGCGAGAGAAGAGGCGAAACCTAAATCCTAACCAACGCACAACCCTGGCTCACCTTCCCCAGCCACTGGCGCCACCGTGCGCGGCCATAGGCCGGCCATGGCCGTGCGGATGCAGCAGCACAGCGGCAGCAACAGAAGGAACAGAGGCAGTAGGGGCCGACTTTACAGCAACCGTTTTTGACGATCGATGGATCGCTTTTCGATTCCCTTTCTCTGGTATGAACTTAATGTATACACCTTCAAATTCCTATAATTGCTTTATATATAGGTGTCCTAAGATGTTCGATAGATAGACCCAAAATTGACGAAAAGTCATATATCAACTTTGACAGTTTCAATGGTTATATCCCGAATTGGAAGGGCAATAACAACACAGTTTTAGAGGGTTTTCAGAATCTAATTAAAGAGACCTATAGACAACCTATAGGAGATGGAAACCCCATTATTGGTTTAATTTCTAGTTTTGTATCCAGTAAAGGAAATCATAGGAAAGATCAAAAAAAACTGTGAAAACAGTTTCGGAAAAACTCGAAAATCCTTCGATACGACGTGCGTTCCGCCAATACGGACGACGGGATCATGAACCGAAAGCATCGAAAGGTGCGTATTGTCTTCGTGGACGTGTGGGCTTTGACAGAATTCAAATTGGTCGCGTGTGCGCGACGAATTTGATACGTATCTGTCAAAATTTACCTTATCGACCTCTGTGCAAAATTTCCAATTATTTTGTGCACGTTCGTCAGATCGAGAGAAAACTTATGCCAACAGGACCATATCATTTTTTTGGTCCTGTATGCCATGTTTGGTCCGATTCTGAGACAATCGATCGGATTGCCGTTTTGCGGGCCCCACGATCCGATTCAAAGAGCAATTTTGTGCACGGTCCATCGAAATCCAAAATTGGACATACCGTTGGATTCGTATCATCAAAACGAATCCATAGACATGTAGTTTGACGACTTTAGAGATCATTGACCCTGGCATATTTTTCGGTGCAAAGTAGGTCCAACGCCGAAAATCGTTTTGGCCCAAAATTACCGTTTTGCCCCTGTGTCCAGAATTGGACTTAAGGACAGGCAATCCTAACTAATTTGACTATTCTAAGAATGTTGGCAATGTCTATTTTAGCTTTCGGAGACAGTTGTGATAATTTGGACTTTATAGCTTATCAGTTGACGACATATTATTGGATCTGCGTACAAACCTCCAGGCAAGATACCTTGTCTCCCCTACAGTTTAATTTCATGTTTATATTTTTTATGTTATTATTGTATTATCATTGATACTCTATTTGTTATATATTTTATATGATTCATTAGCTTTCTAGTTGACTTGATTTATCTATTTTTAATATATCGTGTTCACTAGTTTATGGTCTTGCTTGACTTGACAGTGTAGTTATACTGGACTTGACTGTGGTTTGACTGAGTCGTACATTGTCTCACCAGGACCTTGTTTGAGTCATGTCATAGAACGAGTACGTGTAGTTGAACTGCTAAATCCTTGTTATCGTTTTTCTCAACCAGAGAGTCCACACTCGGGACGAGAGTTGACCATTTGCACCAGAGAGTCCACACTCGGGACGAGGATATTTGTTTCCTTGGCACCAGAGAGTCCACTCGGGACAAGGGTGTTTGTCTTAATATGTTTACATCAGAGAGTCCACACTCGGGACGAGGATGTGATATTTGCACCAGAGAGTCCATACTCGGGACGAGGGTGCCTTGCCATGAACTAACCAGAAAGTCCACACTTAGGACGAGGGTTAGTGATTAGTTCAAACCTGTGAGTCCAATCGGGGAGAGGGTTTGGTATTCCATTGATCTCGTATTCCCTTGTTCATCCAGCAGTTCAATTATGTGTAGTTGTTCTTGTATTCCAGTTCATAGTCACATGTCAGTAGCCACTTGTCGTTAGTCACTTATTAGCAGTTTGGTCGTAGTCTCTTGCCATGTTAAGTGTCGTTCCTTGTTTATATCATGTTTATATTATCATGCATGATTAAACTGCTAGATAGGTATATTTTTATGTATCTTGTTATGTCCCCTGAGGACCTGATGATCTCTTCAGGTTAGTTATTGCATGGAGTTAGTTAGCAGTTCTAGATGGCGGATGATTATGACACTTGTGGGTTTCAGATGATTGTGATATTGCTTACGAGATTCAGGTATTGATACCATGTTTATTATCCAATTTATCCAGCTCTTGCTTTCCTTTCATTATCATGAGATATCATATTTATTGATTCAGTTTGTAGACTCTCGTTATATTCTTTGGAGTCTTATCGGACATTATGCTAGTGGGCTGCAGACCACGACCCATAGTTGTTTATTCTTGTCTTATATATTCTCGTGGATTGAGATACACTGTAGATTACCATATTAGCCATGATACCATGATCTTGACAGCTTATACGTACTCCAGTCGGGCTGGAGTCTGCTCGATACGTAGCTGGCTTACTCACGCACTTGCATCCCAGAAAGCGGGTGCGGGTCGTGACACCTTCCCAGGATGATACTGCAGGTTGATATCATAATCTACCAATAGCTCTAGCCACCTTCTCTGACGCACGTTAAGATACTTCTGGATTAACACATACTTAAGACTCTTGTGGTCGAGGAAAATCTCTACCTGATCTCCGTACAACTAATGCCCGCACAGCTTAAGTGCAGAAACCACCGCTGCTAACTCCAAGTCATGGGTTGGATAATTTCTCTCATGATCATGAAGCTGACGTGATGCATAAGCTAGTATCTTGCCATGCTGCATCAAGACACATCCCAATCCTCTTCCTGAAGTATCACAATAAACTAAAAATCCTCCAATTCCATCTAGAAGCGTGAGAATGGGGGCCATCATCAATCCTTGCTTCAACTTCTCGAATGAACTCTGACACTCTGTTGTCCAAGCAAACTGCACATCTTTACGGGTTAACTGTATCAATGGTGCTGAAATTCGAGCAAAGTCTGACACAAATCGTCGGTAATAGCCGACCAATCCTAGGAAACTGCGAACTTCTGTGGCGGTGCTAGGTACTAGCCATGTCCCTATAGCCACTATCTTCTGGGGGTCCACTTTCACTCCACCTATGGTGATGATGTGACTTAAGTACGAAATGCGATCAAGCCAAAATTCGTACTTACTGAACTTCGCATACAACTGGTACTTTTTGAGAATCTAAAGGACTACTCGGAGATGTTGCTCATGCTCTACTTTATTCTTGCTATAGACTAAGATGTCGTCTATGAATACTATCACGAACTGATCCAAATAGGGCATGAATATACGATTCATGAGATCCATGAATACTGCTGGCATATTGGTCGCTACGAATGGCATAACGAAAAACTCCTAATGTCCATATCTAGATCTGAATGCTGTCTTCGAGATGTTGTTCTCTCTGACTCTAATCTGATGGTACCCCGACCGCAAGTTAATCTTGGAGAATACTGTTGCCCCACTGAGTTGATCGAATAAATCATCGATCCTTGGTAGGGGATATTTGTTCTTAATTGTTATAGAATTCAAGGTACGATAATCAACACATAATCTTGACATACCATCCTTCTCCTTCACAAGAAGCATCGGGGCTCCCCAAGGTGATCCACTAGCACGAATGAATCCCTTAGTTTTGAGTTCTTCAATCATTTTGTACATGATCTCCAACTCTGATGGTACCATTCTATAGACTCTCTCTAATACTGGTGGTATTCCTGGAATCAAATCAATGGTGAACTCTATCTCTCTCTCTCTGGCGGCATGTTTGGGAGCTCTTCGGGAAATATATCAGGAAATTCTTCTACTACTCTGAAAAACTGAACTACTGCTGCTACCGCCATTCGCAAGACTGGTGGAGAAGGTTCTACTTCACCTCTGAAAAATGAAAACTCTTCTTCGCCAGGAATACCAAAAATAATCCTGCCAATATGGCAGTCTATTCTTGTGTATTGATCCTTCAACCAATCCATTCCTAGGACCATATCATAGTCGGCCATCGAAAATTCTATCAATCTAGTGGAAAACTCTCTACCGCTAACTACGATTCGTTACGAGAAAAAACTCTATCTACTTCTGCAAGACCTTTATAAGTAAGTATATTGAGCCTTACTGATAATGACTCGGGCTCCGGTCCTATCAGTATAGCGAATCGTACAGACATAAATGAATACGATGCACTCGAATCAAATAATACTGATGCTGGAAAAGAGTTGACAAGAATAGTACCTGGCACCACCTCACCTGATGCCAATTTTTCTGCCACGGTCAGAGCCATAGCTTGACCATGTCCTCTTGGTGCTGGTCCCCTCTGCTGGTGACCTCTCTGTCTGTTCTGAATCTGAGCCTGGGCCTGAGTATATTGTTGAGCCTGAGACGATAACGACCTCGGAGGCTGGTACTGCTGATGTTGCTGCTGCACTGGTGCTGGTGCCCTAACCGATGGACTGGTCAGGGTTGATGAAGATGAACTGGCTCTATGCGGACAGGACCCAATTTTGTGATCCGGTGCCCCACAAGCCAAACACAATTCCTGTGCCCTGCGACACTCTAAAACCACGTGCACAAGCTTCCCACAATGAGTGCAGCCCATTGCGGAAGGCTGCTTCTACCTCTGTTGCTGAGGGTACGTCGGTGTCGAGTGCTGAAATGATAAAACTGTGGATACCCTCCTAGGAGCTCTAATTGTCAAAGCCCTAGCTGTCGAGGTTGGTGTTGATGACTGGAACAACTGTCCATGAGGCCTCTTCTGTCCTCCAGTTCGATCTACTATCCTCTGGAAGGTATATTCATGCCTCCTAGCTGCTCGTAAGATAGCATCAAATGTCTGGTACTCAAACTGCTATACTGCTAGAATGATCTCTATGTGGAGTCCTTACTGGAATCGTTGCGCTCGGTCCAATTCAATTGCCACCAAGGTGGGAGCAAATCGACTAAGCCTCAAAAACTCGGTCGCATATCCATCGACCGTCCTTTCCATCTGCTTGAGATTGTTGAATATGGTCTGTAGATCATACCGAGCTACTACATCAAAATACTTCGTTTAGAACTTGTCACTGAATACCGCCCACAAGACAGGCGTCGCCAATCCAACTGCTAGCATCGCCCACTAGCTGCGGGCTAAGTCCAATAACTGTAGGTGCACAACAACCACCTTCTCTTCCTCTGGAATTCGGGCTTTCTCCTGAATAATCTCTATATCCTATAGCCAAGCATCGGTAGAAATAGCATCTTCACTGCCATCAAAGAAAGGAGGGTTCAGACGTTTGAAGCTATTAGCCACATTGTTCCTTTGATAGCCAACTCTGCCCATGACATCTTGTACTGTCTGGTGCAGGGCATCGCCCCGACGATCTTGTGATGCAAGCAAGTTCTGGATAAGTCCCATTAGGGTTCTATTGTCAGGCTCTGCAGGCTGGGCTGGCTGAACTAGCGGCTCTGGATCCCCGAAATGCATGACTCAAGATGCTGCTCCAGAGTGCTGGGCTTGGTACCTAGGTTGCTGCTGGTTCACTGGAGGTGCTCCACCCGGATGATCGGTAGGATCAGGAACAATACCACTGAAGAAAATGACATGAGGAACAATAAGGAAGGACCAAGATTGATAAAGGATAGAAGCACCTTATCAGGTCTAGAATAGAAAGATTAGAAGGCATGAGTAGAGATCAAGGGCGAATACTGATTGAGACATCTATTCAGTAAAACCCTCACACATCTTGATTTTTAAGACCTGCATGGGCCACCACTTAAACCGAATCACGCCCCAGAACCATAATACTTGAGAGCGGGGGGACAGACACAGCCAGCTACGTACATTAAAGTACAACCCACCCATCCCGCAATATGGTCACGGCTGTCTAGATGCATGAGGGTTAAACTATAATCCATCGATCTCTATGGTCAAAAACAAGCCTAGTGTCTCAATCTCAAGCAAGCAAATAAATGTACAAGATGTTTGATCATCAGACATACAAAGGAAGGCGTCCCAAACATTACATATTCAGATGATCATAAAGCAAGTCATATAAAATACGAGACTAGCAGGAGTTAAGTCATACATGATCAACCCTAGGATGTGTCAATCATGTTACAGCCCTTAGGCAAACAGAAATTAAGTTTCAATACGAGCTAACACTTGCTCGGCGGCTAAACGCCTCAAAAGAATAATTTGTAATAGGGTGGGAGAGCAAAATAGAAATCCATTCATTGCCAGGATTACGTCTGGTGTTCACCATCTAGCTGATAATCATGAAGATACTCGAATATCACTCCGAAATTAAGCCATACAAAACCAGTTGGGTCATACCCCATAAAGAGCAAGTGTCACAAGGGAGGCTTCACTTAGGAACTAAAACCAGCATATAATAAAAGAAGAACTGATAAAAGAGCATAGTTAAATAACATGAGAGACTGAGTTAACATAAAACATTAGCTTGCAGTAGGAGGAACAAGAGGTGGAATATAATTCCCATGTTAACCATGAGATAATTCATTTAAGCACGGCCAATCAAGTCCTATGGCTTGTTATTGTTAGCTAACTAAGATTATCACAAGCTTAGTTACTAACAAGATACAATGAGATGTTTTCGCAGTCACGAGCCCTGCAGCTATCCAGGTTATCCAGGCGAGGTGATTTATTGGAGTTATAAGAGTTAATCAAGATTACTGGTGTACTTTCAGTACTTATGTTTTCAAGAAGTGCCCCACATGACAGTGGGCTGGAAATATGCCCTACTTGTCAGCAGGCTACAAGTCCCTCAGGTGTGGCCGGGATAACAGGATCGCCTGTAACTGGAAAAATCTTTCTATATGAACTACTTGATCAATCTAGTTATTATCCTAGTCAGATTCATTATGAATTCCTGACCGTGGTACCACCAGGATTCCATGTCCTAGACATGATGCAAGACGAGACATATAGCTTATACAGGCAAAATCAACCATGGGATCAAGGTAAGAGTTACACTAGCTAGACAGGAATAGTCGTCGCAACAGCAATCAAGATTATACATGTCATGTCAGGTTTACTTGCCATGTTGAGAGTACTTGTCTAGAGTGCGCCTCGACAGGCCACTTATCAAGAGTTATCAAGACGGGTTCATATTATCATGTTCAAGTCAAGTTCAAGTTACTATCTCAAGACTATCAAGTGTCAAGTCGGGTCGTCGCAATTTAGGCCAAGTATAGAAAAAAAACATACAAAGAAGATCGAAAACACCCATGTGATTGAAACTATAAGTCACATATGAACTCTGATTAAAGTGAGACAGGAAGATTCTTGAAGCCAAGACAAACATCTACAACTTTCATGTTTTGAGTTTTCAATATTCTAGCTACAAAATAGCTTAAACGTACAAAAACAGTCATTTAGAGTGATTCGTGCACGGACAAAAGGCACATGGCGCAAGGTGCAAGGCGTGCAAGGTGTAAGGTGCACGAGTTGTAAGTTGCATAAGGTGCATGAGGTGCAAGGTGCACGAGGTACGCGAGGCGTAAGGTGCACGAGTTGCACGAGGTGCAAGGTGCACGAGGTACGCGAGGTACAAGGTGCACGACTTGCACGAGGTGCAAGGTGCACGAGGTACGCAAGGTGTAAGGTGCACGAGCTGTACGAGGTATAATGTGCACGAGGTGTGCGAACCAAAAGGTGTGCGAGGTACAAGATGCACGGACCAAAAGTTACGCGAGGTGCAAGGTACGTGGACAAAAAGGTGCACGAGGTACAAGGTGCGCGAGGTGCAAGGTGCGCGAGGTGCAAGGTGTGCAGACCAAAAGGTGCAAGAGATGCAAGGTGCACGGACCAAAAGGTGTGCAAGGTGCAAGGTGCGCGGACCAAAAGGTGCACGAGGTGCCAGGTGCGAAGACTAAAAGTTGCGCAAGGTGCGCGGGGTGTCGTCCCTACCAGCAAGCTTTTGGCCATGGAGTTTTAAAAAATTCCAATATCCATAACTTGGGCTAAAGGACTCGAAATTGGGCAAAATAAGGGCCTAAACTGAATAAAATTGAATTCTCTATAACATGGAACAAGTATTATTTGAAAATAACAAAGTTTAAGAGATCAAAACAAAACAATAAAAAAAACTATAAACTTAGATCTATAAAAATGTAACTATCAAAACCAAAATCTTCAAGTTCTAAAAAGGCTTAGAATCAAGCAAGGAAGACAATGGAAGAATAAAATTTAAGGTCCATCATGAAGCAAGTTGCACTTATCTAGGGTTTCTTTGTGGTAGGGAGGAGTAATGGAGAATATGAAGAAAATAAATAAAAAGTTATGGAGGAGGGAGAGAGAGGGGTTAATTTATATACCAACATACTCATCTAAAACCACACAAAACCAAACCAAGCCAAGCTAAGCCAAGATGAACCAAAATAAACCAAGTCAAGCCATGATGAACCAAGGCCAAATAAACCAAGGCTAGATTAACCCAGGACTAGGAAAAGCAAGACAAGTCTACGGGTCTCCTAACAAAAGTTAGAATTTCGTACACGTATACTAAAAATACGTATAACAAAAAATGAGAGTGACAACCCTCGATATGCGTGCTGCCTCAGGGTATGATATGCGTGCACTTTGGTACACGTGTCAGTTTTAACTTTTGTGCTATCCCGATTCACGTGCTACCTTGGGCAACGGGACGCCTTGAGCCCCCTGCTGCCTCGGGCACCTTGCCATTTTGATTTACGTATCATCTCATTTTTTTGTGTCTCGACATTTATGCCTATTTTGTGATTCGTGTCGCTCTGATTTGCATGTATGCATCGATTTGTGTGTCGTATTGATTTGTATGTCATATTGTATCTTGTATCTTATATCTTCTCGATTTGTGTGTATGCCTCGATTTGTGTGTCGTATTGATTCATGTGTTATCTCGATATTCATGATCTCTTGATTTGCGTGCATATCTCAATTTAAGTGCATGATTTGTTTCCTATTCATCTCGGTACTTGTGTCATCTCGATTCTTGTATGTGTTTCGATATACATGCACATATTGGTTTACGAGTCCATATCGATCTGCGTGTCTTAATTTTTATACCATATTCCTGTACTGCTTGCGGGACCTATACGATATAGCCTCCTTCCATCTTTTATGATTTTTTTGTTATTTTATTATTTAATGCTATTGATTGTTTATTGTGTGTTCTGAGGACCCCGATGGACGTGCTAGCCTTGGATCCAGGACATCGAAGACTTGCTTACATAGCTGAGCCCTTTAGGCAAGTACCTCTTGCTCATCGACGGTACTTGCCCTTCTGCTAGATTTTTTGCATTAAATTAATCTTGTAATTTGGAAATGTAAATGTATAATTGTGAGTAGTGTAGCATAGTAGTATAACTGCCATGATTATGACTCATGTTATAAATTAGTTCGATATCGGGTCAAGTCGTATCGGACAACTCGGATGGGTCATCCACACCTCCGAGGACACGAGCACGACTCACAAGTATAGATTGTCCCCATATGCCCCGTGTTCGATCGCGGTCGGGTAACGGCTTTGACTAACTATTTCTATGACTATGCTTGTGGATTGGATATGACAGTGGTCTGTGATGCATCCCACGTGATGATTCTTATTGCATGTGTTAGCTTGGCGTCCAGCATGCATCATAGTGCTACTGGAGGTCGAAACTTAGTGTTCTCGGCTATGGTTTGGTTCCCAGTATGCATCATGGCGCTGTTGGAGGTTGAAAATTAATGTTCTCAGTTTGTGATTCTGTGGCGGGTTGCGTCGAGTGGTTATAGCCTTAATTCACAGGGAGCTCCCACTTAGAAATACGGAGGAGTCTCTGCTCAATTTTTCTAGAATTCTCTGTCGGGAATTTGATTCAAAGATTTAGGCAGAACCTTTCCTTTGGTTTGCTGAACTAGACTCGTACAGATTTATTTTTATATAGTATACCTGGTTCCAGTACCTGCTTGGTAGACTCATGACTAGATTAGTCACCTAGCTACTTGACATGTCTCGTCCGTCAAATAGCATAAGGAGCGCGATTCTACTCGGGAGACGGTCTGCGACCCCGGCCCTTGATTGGTTTAAGGGTCGTAGATCTGCTCTAGAGTGGTTCATGCAATCCTTATCATTTTTCGATGACATTAATTAATAGCCTCTTGTCCCCTGACCATTCTTTCTAGTAGTTATATTAGTTTATCCAGATAGGGCTGACAGTTGTCCTATGTATCGAGATTATGACCTTTGGATATATATATATATATATATATATATATATATATATATATAAAATATATATATATATATATATATATATATATATATGAGGATTGAGTATTATAGGGAGTATGATCCCGGGATATTGATTTGGTAGACTCATATGGATTCTTGGATAGTGTTGCCATTTCCTTTTCAGATGATGTTCTAATTTGATCAGATATGACCATGTGGACTCCTGGATTTTGATGATTGTACGAGTGTTTTACAGAACAAGGAGAATATCGAGGGTATTATTATATAATTTTTACCCGACTTTCCAAGCACCCAAAACCTGATACCATTGTTGTATCCTGATAGTTGGGGGACTTGGTTGCTGATAAGCCTATGATCATTGATTCAGAGGATTCTTGTGAGCCAGAAGTCCTAGCATTGTTTATGGTGATTAGCATAGTATCTGGTGATTGTATTTCTTGACCTTATTTCCATCGTAGATAGGAGGACTATTGATAGATTAATCCAGTGGATAGACCGACTTGATGATTAGAGCTGTAGGCTACCATCTGTGCTTGAGATGCTATTATAGCAGAGATCCCAACCGTGTACCTAACCTGATACACATGCCATGATGTGGGCAAATGACTTCATATGACTGACTGATTGTCCTTGTTCTTGACATGACTACGTATATGCATGCTATGATTTCCAACTTATCCTTTGAGGTAGTGGTCCTGTTATTGTACTGAGGTCCTTTTTATTTACTGGCGCACTAAGGTGCTATTTTTCCTGTTTATATTGTATTACGGTACCATCCTGTTATTCTAGCTATTATATGATTACCTACACGGGTACCCTGGTAGTTGGCCTGTAGTCTTAGCGTGGTCAGGATTGATTGATTGCTTATTGCATTACACTAAGAATGAATCACCAACTGGGACTTTAGGTGTCGAGGTTGATTCTTACTTAGAGTTCCCGTACTGAGGTATGACATCTAGGAGGTTGATCATGTGACCACGACATATGATTCTGAATAACTGTAAGGATAATCTAGGTAACTTAAACTGGTAGAAGCATTGGAAGGGAACATAATCTTGAGGTCGTGCAGTACTAGCCTTTTATTTCAGTTGGCCGCCACAGATATTGTTACCGTTTGCATTAGAGGATGGCAGTATCCGGCTACTTTATGTACTATGTATTATATGCTTGTCTTATTTCGTACGGTGGCCATACGAGGGATCAGTGCTTATCCTGTCTTGTCTTGTTATATTTGGCCCCACTATCCCGCTGGATCAGCACGATATGAAGATTCATATTTTTGCATTATTGGGGTAGCCCAACCTCCACATAGAAAGTTGTAGCATTTGAGTGGCCGCTTATTCACCTAAATTGTTTGGCTTGCTGCTTGCAAAGTTGGCTGGTATGTAACGCTGTCCAGATCGGTAATTCATTCCCTTGTCCATTATCGGTGTAGGGATGGACTTCTATTTTGTGGTGTTACTGCCACTTTTCTAGCTTGAGGGTATTTTGGTCATTTTTAAAATTTTGGAATTAATTAAGATTATTATTATTTATTATTAATGTGATTTTTAGGTGATTTTTTAGTATAATTGTTTGGTGCTAGTTTTAGTTATTGACTGGTGTTGACTAGGAGACTGCCCTATAGGCTAACCTAGGTTAGGACATCTTGGTTAGGTTAAGAAACCCTAGTATGACCAAAGTTAGTGGATTCAAGTCCATTAGAATTAGTTTGGGGTAGAATGGAATTAGATTGGTTAAGTTATGACTTGTGAAGTCATAAGTCTTGATCATGACTTGAACCTTAGAAGGCTCAACCTAAGCTAGCCAAACCCTAACCTAGCCATCATGGCCGGCCACTAGGTCAGCCCCCCTATAAAATCCCTCCTAGATTTTAGGGCTAGCCTCTTTTAGGGTTTATCCAAAGTTCTAAGGAAAGAGGTGAGTTCCATCTTCCAAAATTTATTTAAAATCAAATTTAAATCCTTTCTTCCCCAAACCAATTTCTTTAGGACCTAAAATCATTCTCCTTGCTGCTGGTATTGGTTGTTTGCAGGAAAGCAACAATTTGTGAGATTTTGGGTGGCTTGAGGAATCATTCCATTGGGATTTTTGTGAGGGCTTGTTCATCAATAGGTATAACCTTGTATACTCTATTTAAATCCTGTTTAAAATCATTTTAGGAATGCCCTAGCCCTAACCTAACTGTAGGATAGGCTAACCCTAGGTTTTGAATCCATTTCGTGTCCGTATTGGACACGTATCAGTCGGTTGTATAGGGTGTTCGACGAAATGTCTCAAAGGACACTTCGTTCGAATTTCAGAGAAGTAAATGAATAGGAAAATAGTCCTAGGGTTTGCTTAGAGGATTCCAGTGTCTTTTGATGTTTTTCGTGTCGTGTCGAGTCGTGGGGGACACGTGCACACACGGGTTTGATGCGTGCGCACGAGCACTGTAGCTCCCCTGCTACCAGCGTGCTCGTGCGGGCTGCACAGGGCACTAGAGTGCCTGGTTTTTGACACTGAGCAAGGGGCAGTGTCTGTCATGACACTCCCCAAGCCTCGTGTCATATAGTGTCATGTCGGACACGAAATTTCGTGTGCACGGGGAAGGGGCTGTGTGTTTCAGTGCACTGGTTTTGTTTCTATTTTAAATTCGATTCTAATGGTTTAATTCATGTTTTATATTGTTAATTAAGATCCTAATATGTCTAATGATATGTGGTAGATTAGGTTTTGCATAGTAGTTTAGTGATTTGGATGTGATTGGTCTCGAGCATGAGTTTGGATTCACTGATACACTGACACTTGATTTCTGTTGTTTCCAGTTTTCTAACTTGATTCTTGCCTGATTAATTTAACATATTTATCTCTGTTTAATGCATGTTTAAGGCTCAAACCTATTCTTCTACTTATAATCTAGTTGTAGCTCAGTTTTTGGATGTTTTGATAGTGATATGAATTCGAGTATAGGCTTTGGTTTGAAGGACATGATTTTAGTATATGGTTTACTTGAATTGTGAACTGGGGATTTTGTTCCCAGTTATGAACCTGGGGTGATCCTTAGACATCACTTAAATTAAATACTTTCCTTCTTGAACTGATAACTGATTTGAGTTAATGATTTATTCTTAGCCCAGGAAATCCTTCCTTTATAATGGCCTACAGTTTTGATTCAATGTCTTCCTATAGTATATAATCTGAAATTTTTTGACAGTTTAATAAAACCTGAGATGACTAACCTATAAAGCCTGATAAGATGTAATAGCAATATAACTGATTCTTCTTTTCCTTTTCTGAAATTGTTTTACTCCTTGTTCACTGTCTCAGTTTCCACTGTCATATTCCTGCCATGTTAGGATAGTTGAATGTTGGGTTGTTCAATGGTTATTTAGATAACTCACTGAGATGTATGGGATTCATAATTCATTTCCATGTTTCATAAATCTGAGAATACAAGAGTGTTTGGAAAGAAAACTGATGTTAAATGTGAAATGATTTCCAGTTGAATTGTGCATTGTTGGGTTCCCTCTTCACAGTGTTAGATTCCAGATTTCTTCATGATTATAGTTCAATGACTGCCTATTTTGCTCACTGTTTTAATTAGTTCCAGATTTTCATATTACACACACTGTCCTCTCTTTTTCACTGATTTTAATTCCTGTACATTGTTCATTACACACACACACATTTACTCATGTTTCCGATATGCCTACCTAATGTACAGTCTATATATGTGACTATATATATGTAATGCAAATGTATTTTATATGTAGGTTAATAGATACATTGTGATATGTATGTTCCTATATATATGAATGTGGTTCTATATAGATAGATACATATGGGGTTGTATGGGTTATACAGTTCATGTATATGCCATATGTGTATATCTTGGTTATTTACTATATATAGGTATTGTGTATACTTGTGTTGAGAATAGGCTTAGGTAGTTTGGTATAGCTTGGTGAGACTAGATAGGGCTTGTACAACAATATTAGACTTAGTATAGCCTAGTTTAGACAAGGTTGACCTAGTTTGACTTCTAGGGTTGACCAGAGTTGACCAAGAGTTGACTTTAGCCTAGATTGACCTAGAATCATATAAATGCATAGCAGAGCTTCATCTTATCATTTTAGACTTGTTGTGACTTGTGCTGTTCTGATTAGGAGCCAGACACCACTCCTTGGACAGTACGTTTCATATTGGACACTCAGATACAGGCGAGTACATTCTATGATCATTTCATATCCTGCTTAGAATTATTTCCTGCAGTAGATTACTTTACTTGTACTGTCACGATGGTCACACGGATTGGTACTATATGGATCCTTTCTTGAGATGTTATCCTTAGGGAGCATCGGATACTACGTGTTCTGTGCGTTTCACTTACATGGTGTATCACTATGCTCCTTGGTTCATTTGATCACTTGTGACATGTACCCTCATGATCACAGAGTCTCTTGAATCTTACACTGTTGGGTAACCCCCAGAATCCCCATTTATGGGACATTCATGTATCACCCTTCGGGGGCCGTGCATGGAATCATATAACATAACCTGGCTGGATCCTTGTGTATTGATTGGGGGTACGGGGGAGTAGAATTGGACATGTGAATAATACACCAGTAGTATCTTATCAGAATCATTCCTTAGTGTCTTATCAGAATCATCCCAGTCCATTTACATGTCTATATTGTACTCTGAATCACTAGTCACTGCTAGTCTCTATTTATAGTAGATATTTCTATTACAGCTCTCTCTTTTTACATACTGTACTTCTTTCAGTACTTGTATCTTACTTTACTGCATGTTTATATTTTCTAACCTGCTATGATCTGTTGAGATATACTGTACTCGCTCATGTCCTGACTGGACCTGTTGAAAATATTACAGAGGACGAGGAGGAGGTCTGCCTAGATACCTACTACGGAGCAGCCTTAGATGACACCTGCGAGCTGGACTCCCAGGAGGACCCAGCTGCAGCTGAGGATATTCTCCCGACTGCCTAGACTAGATTAGTTAGGCTGTTTATCTTTATGTAGTTGGGAGGCATGTTTTAGTTAGACTTTATTTGGAGTTCAGAGTTGTATATATTCTTTCATCTGAGACCTTGTACTGTTGGATATTGCTGGGATTATCTTAGATTACTTTCATCTATTTATTTCCTTGAGTTCTGTTTCATATCGTGCTATCTCTTCCTTAGTTGTGATTGAGTTTATTATTGCTATGTCACCCCCATTCGGGGAGTATAAACTGTTATAGATATATTGTTAGATGTTGTGACCTAGGACAGCATTCTACCGCCGATACTGCGGCGTAGGCTGGGCGTTGTTACGTTCTCGTACCCTCACAGTGGGTGCGGGTCGTGACATATGGATAGAGTACGAGTTCCAGTTGGCGATGCAGGTATTACTGGATGTTAGGGTGACTGTGATGATTGTTGGTTATTCAGCTGTATTAGTTGTGGATTGTTATCGTGCATTGGTACCGCACGATTCTTACCCTCATTTACTATTCATATATGTTTTTCTGTCATATATTTTTATCCTGCTAGTTTTCTTCGCCCTTCCTTGAGCCTTCCTTTCTATTACTTGCTGCGATTGGCCTGACCAACCTTGGATTATTTCCAGATTGCCAGTGACCGATCCTGTAGATCTTCCAAACTTGACTTGGAGGATGTGCTTCAGTTCCAGACCATGTAGGAACTGTGTGGGAAGGTATTATATTATTGTCTACATTATTTTATACTGTAGACTTCATGATTATCATATGAGTATTTCCTATTTTTTATATGGTTCTTTCTTGCTGATTACTTCATTGTTACTACCTGTGGATATGAGATCAAATTTAGGTCATAGATTGATTGCATGCTAGGATACCCAACAAAATTTACAGTCGTAATCGTCGTATGTCTTATACGGTGTAGCTGGCCTACGTCCGTCCCCGTATTCTGGTACCGGGGCGTGACAGGGATGGTAGCTGCTTGCCAGGAAGGATGTAGGGTCCCGGCGAGGATGGCCAGAGGCACAAGCTGTTCGGCCAGGCTGGTCGCGAGATTTCGGTGAGGCTGAGTTAGGGTTAGGGTTTTGATTTGGGAATGGAAGTGTCGGGCACGTGTCCTGTGTGACACAGACACAGAAAGATCTTTGTGATGTAAAATTGTGTCTGGTGTGTCAGACACGGAAGAGAGATAATGTAATTGTAAAATAGTTGAAGAAAAATAATGGATGGACAAGGACATGGTCACAGACACGATGCACAACACAATGGCTATGATGGTTGTGATGTTTGTGGTGATGGAGTTGTGACTAGTAGGATATCTTTTGCTTGGAGAAAAATTAGAATAAGGGACCTCCTTGAATAGGATACACAACTTCTAATTGGATAAGGACTAGAATATCTAGTAGATAAGTCTTCTTCCTTTTAAATTAAATCAAATAAATATTTAAAACAAATCCAATCTAATCACTATCTTATAAATGTTAATAATAATATTTAAAGTATATATTTGATAATATCAAATAATTTAGATTATATACATTGAAATCTTAATCCAATAATGGATTATACTAATAATTTGAAAAAATATATCTAGTATTATCAAAGTAATTTTAATAATATTTGATACTGGCAAAATCATTTAGAATATACTCATATTAAATCAAAATCTTATTTGAAGATAATTTGGCTAAATCTTTTGATCGATAAAATACTGATAATTCTAAAATTCCATTTTTGAAATCAAATCATTTGATAGACCAAAATAATAACAATTATCTTTCATAATTCTAATATCAAAATTCAAGAATTTTTTTTATAAAACAAAATAGTATTTACAAATCATTAATTTAAAATAGTTTTCGAAATACAAAATAATAGCATATTAGCTTTTATACGTTTCAATGAGACTTTATTTTAAAACTCGATTTTTTAAAAATAGAATAAAAAATAAAAAAATTTAAAAATCCAGGAAGATGGGTTATAATCATGGTTGTACCTTTCTCTCGAGAACCTGATAGCTCCGATAATAATTGATATTGGTACCAGACCATAACGAACGAACCTTAATATGATACTAGATGTTGGGATCGGACACGTCCTACAAGCGCTTCAATACCATGTTTGAAACTGACAACATCGAAAACTTACCCACCTGAGATAACCAATCCTCGACTAATGACATCATGCACAGAAAATATAACGTATATGGTCGGTGACTACGTCACTTAAACAAATCCTAATCTATATAATTCGGGTGAAATTAAAAGATTGATAAGAACCAATGTTGAACCATTTGTCCTAATAGGTTCAACCCCCTCACCATTGTAAAGAAGAAAAGACAAAGATTACAATAAAATCACTCATCCTATCTGCAGTGATCTCCCTAAACGAAGGCGACGACTCCACGATCAATTCTTCTCTTCCTTCTGTATTGAATGACAAGTCCTAAGAGCAAAATATGTACTTTCTTTTAGATTTTCTGTGGACAAGCAAGCATCCTGAATCTCCACCTTATGATGTATTCTTTGTGTCTCCACCCTCAACACATATAAATAAGATAAAAAACCTATTTTAGGTCATACTATAAGTCCTAAAATAGTCCACCATCAGATCTGGCCATCAAACAAATCCAACGGTGGTGATTAAAACCCAGAACTCGTTAGCCCCAACGATATCGAACTCGGACAGAGTTTGGTCCATGTAGAACAGTTATGGAACAAAAGCACCAAAATCGGGTAGAGCTGGTCGGGTTTTGTACCTCTCAGCCATGCTTCAAACAAATAATCCGGTCCATATATAAATATTTATGAGGAAATTTGAACCATGAACCTCAAGGAAGTTTTAAAGTTTTTGAACTAACCACTATTTCTACATTACTTTTGTCACGACCCGCACCCTGATTAGGGGCACGAGAAGTGGGTACGTCCAGCCTACGCCGCAGCATCGGCGGTAGAACGCTGTCTAGGTCATCTAAAAATACTACAACTAAACAGATAAAGGTACCTGTACAGTATATACACTCCGAATGGAGGTGACCTAGCAATACAGTCTCAATCACAAATGTAAAACTAAGGTAGATAGCATGGAAAGGAAATATGATAGATGAAGCAGGAAATAAATTCGAGATCCACACAAGTCTAAAACTAAACATAACATCACAGAATATAATATAATACTACAGTCTGAAAAGTACTAGCTGGCTCGCAGGCCAGACAAACCTAACTAAACTACACTACTCAGGGTGAGCAAAGTCTAGTGGCTCTACTAACAAGCCATGGTCCAAGTCTACTCCATCTAACCCGTCCCCATAAAAGGTCGGGCAATCAGCCTCTAAATCATCTGTAAAATTTTGTCAACATATCCAGTCAGGATGGAACGAGTACAAATCTCAAATAACAGTTCTAATTAGACGATATTGAAAATATAGCAGTAGATAGAGAGAATATACAAGAAATCATGAAATGTACATGTGAGTATCATGGCAAGGTAAGCTGTAAATCTAGAGCTAGAACAAGGCAAGTAAAACTGATCATGGCATGTACAAGAATCAAGAATCATCTGTCTAAGTGTGTGAGTACTAGTTTCAACATGTGGCCGGCTTGGGTCTTGCACAAGGTCTACTGGCCTGGTTAATCATACGTGGGGTGTATGATTAACACTCACAAGGTCTACAAGAATAACAAGGTGGATAATGACCACACATCTACACTAATACTCCCCGTCGCCGACCAGTATAGTGGATCCAACCATGACACATCATGACACGCAATTCTCTGAGAGGGTAGCTAGCCTTCACAGGAATCGTGTCTATACAATGCACAAGGAACAAGAAAGACTTGCACAAGATATACCAAGGAAAGCGAGGAATAACATCTCATGACGGGATCCAGGAAAATACCAATCCGTGTGAACAATGTGTCAAGAGAACAAGGGTATCTACACTAAATACAAGAAACATAAACGATATCATAAAACAGAATTATTATCAGAAAATGTACTCGCCTGTGGTCCTGAGCTGATAAGGTGAACAAACGCTCAGAGTAATCACAGACCTAAAGATGAGATACTACAAGTCAAAACATGGTTTAATAATGAAAGGAAAGCTAATCTAATCATGATATGCAAGTCTAAGTCAAAACTAGGTCAAACTAAGTCACACCAAGCTAAACTAGGTCACACTAGGACAACCAAGGTCAAACAACGTCACAGGGAGTCAATCCAAGTCAAACTAGGTCAATTTGGGTCAAGGTTGACTTACAGTTGACTTTTGGATCAAAAAGTCAACTTTGGTCAACTCTGGTCAACACTGAGTCAACCCTAGGTCAAACAAGTCAAATGTTGACTAACAGTTGATTTTCAGTCAACTGGTCAACTCTGGTTTGGTTTTGGTCAATTCTAAGTCAAGTGTTGACTTGAAGTTGACTTTTGGTCAAAAAGTCCACTCTTAGTCAACGGAGGTCAAGACTAGCCTAAACTACCCTCATATAGTCATTACCTACCAAGACAACTTATTTCTAATCCCATCTTAGAAGTTAAACTCAATATCTCATCAATACCCTATTTCCTACATTTATCCTTCTCATTCTCCTCCTTATTCTCCTCTCTATTCTCCTCCTTCTCATTCTCCTCCTCATTCTCCTCTCTATTCTCCTCCTCATTCTCCTCCTCATTCTCCGTCCCATTCTCATCCTCATTCTTCGTCCCATTCTCCTTCCCATTCTCCTTCCCATTCTTCTCCTCATTCTCCTTCCCATTCTCCTTCCTATTCTTCTTCCTATTCTCCTCCTCATTCTCCTCTCTATTCTCCTCCTCATTCTCCTCCTCATTCTCCGTCCCATTCTTCTCCTCATTCTCCGTCCCATTCTTCTTCCCATTCTCCTCCTCATTCTCCTCTCTATTCTCCTCCTCATTCTCCTTCCCATTTTCCTCTCTATTCTCCTCCTTCTAATTCTCCCATATACATATCTACATACACACACACATATATATACAGACATACTCTCAACACCACTACCACTATTCTCATGACACCATGTAAATATATATATATATATATAACAAATATGATACAATATGATACATTAAAAATACCTTCTCTAAACAATATAAAATCTGGAATTTAAATGTCTAATAATTAATCACACAATATATATATATTAAAAATAAGAATCCAATAGGAATTTTCTACTAGGACACAAACCTACACATAGGACACTCCTAAAAGTCTCCAAAAGGACACAAAACGGACACAAATGGAGACACAACCATGGGGGTTATTCTTATGGGTCAAAAATAATCCTATATGCATGTTGGGGTGATTTAGAAGAGAGATTATACCTTCCGGGAGAGAGATCCAAATGAAAAAGCTTTCCGACTCGACACCGACACGTAGAGATTTCAAAAGGACACGAACGAGCTCCGAATCCTCCCAAACTTGGCTAGCTCCTTCCTTTCATGGAGTAGAAGAGAAAAGAAGAATATTTGGTGGAAGAAATGGTGGATTTGGAGATGAAATCAATGGAGTGGCTCTCTAAATTTTGGAGAAGAACAAAAGAGAGAAAGTTGTGGATAGAAATGAAATGGAGAGAGAGAGAGAGAGATTGCTTTGGAGTAAAGCAAAGGAGAGGGGGTGCTGCTCCATACATGGCCGGCCACATCTCAGAGGGTTCGGGCATTTGGCAATTTACCAAAATGCCCTCCAAGTCAAAGAAATGAGTGGTTTGAGTTGGGGTCAAAATGGTAACTTGAAACCTCCTAATTTCAAGTTCTAAATATAATTCTAATCCCTAATCCCACTAAAATCAAATGGGATTAGTCAAATATAAATATCTGGGTTTGGTCATGACAAGTTGGTCGGTTCCAGTTGGGTCCCGTTCAGAGTCTAAGCTACCCCGGGTCCCCGATACAAGTTGGAATGAGCTGAAATTCGAACCCGACTCAAATAACCCCAAAACAATATTATAATTAATAAAATAAATTTCAAAAATATTCAAAAGTACAAAATGACAAAAACACCCCTGTTCCTAAAAACTGGGGGTGACAAATCTATCCACCTTAAAAATTTTCGTCCTCGAAATTAAAACAAATTAATCACAGAAAAACACACGCAGAAAACAATCCCTCTTGAATACTTCCAAAAAGAAAAAAAAAATTTAGCAAAATAAAAATCTTTTAAGACACAACAACACTTGCAAATAAAAACTGTTACGTGTCCGACACGGACACGAAACCATCACAAAATCTCACCTATCAAAAGCCAAATCAACAATCACCAATGCAAAATATCAAAATAAATCAAAGAGGTCCAATGACCAAAATACCCTTGGGCCAGGAATGATACTGAAAATATCCTAATCACATGGTTAGGCTCTAGGTCAAACAGTCTCTAAGGTTTCACTAGCAAATCATTAAAATCACCAATCATGGCTTAAAATTTAAAATGATTTAAAATCTCAAAAATCAAAGCATGAATTAAATGACTAAAATTATAAAATTTAAAATTACTCTTAAATAGAAACTGGGTGCTATAAGTCTATCCACCTTAAAAAAATTATCCTCAAAATTTTAAAACAAGTAAATACAAAAATCATGCAATCGATAATCGTATGCGTCTGTCCAATCATCATGATACTCAGAATCTCCGTCATGCTAGTGAGCAAGGCTACGATAATCACAGAGTCCTTGACTAAGGTACATACCTCTAGAATTATGGTATTTAAAATTTTCGCATTGCCGCTAGCTTGGTAGCGAAAACCTTAAATTCCCACACCCGAGAAATACGTCCATAGTCCGACTATATGTCCTCACTCTGCCTGCTAGCATGACCCTAGAGGATTCTAAAATCTCATAATCGAGGCGACCTAGCCCATACGACTTATCTCAGAAGAATATCACATCACAAGGACAACCTTTCATTAAACAATCAAGGAACAGATGGAATCAAATTTCAAACAGTTTATAATTAAGGAAGCAAATGCGGAAATGAGATCGAAAGATTGGAACCTGCACTCTGCCCTGCTGCCTGACTGCGAGTAATCGTCATCCTGAGGACGAATTGAACCCAAGAGATCAATATGGCACAAGATAAGATATTATCAAAGGAGGACAATTGAATTCAAATGCAAGAAGAGTTGTCATGGTAATCAAAAAGATCAGAAAAATTTCCTAAAATGTGATTGAGTAACTCCTATCATATTCTAGATCCTATGTCCTAGTCGCAGGCTCGTAATTAGTACTCTAAGTCGAGCACCATTACGAGATCGCACTAATTGCGACACTGACCTGCATGGGCCGCCACATAAACGTGTCACGACCCGCACCCTGATTAGGGGCACGAGAAGTGGGTACGTCCAGCCTACGCCGCAGCATCGACGGTAGAACGCTGTCTAGGTCATCTAAAAATACTACAACTAAACAGATAAAGGTACCTGTACAGTATATACACTCCGAATGGAGGTGACCTAGCAATACAGTCTCAATCACAAATGTAAAACTAAGGAAGATAGCATGGAAAGGAAATATGATAGATGAAGCAGGAAATAAATTCGAGATCCACACAAGTCCAAAACTAAACATAACATCACAGAATATAATATAATACTACAGTCTGAAAAGTACTAGTTGGCTCGCAGGCCAGACAAACCTAACTAAACTACACTACTCAGGGTGAGCAAAGTCTAGTGGCTATACTAACAAGCCATGGTCCAAGTCTACTCCATCTAACCCGTCCCCATAATAGGTCGGGCAATCAGCCCCTGAATCATCTGTAAAATTTTGTCAACATATCCAGTCAGGATGGAACGAGTACAAATCTCAAATAATAGTTCTAATTAGACGATATTGAAAATATAACAGTAAATAGAGAGAATATACAAGAAATCATGAAATGTACATGTGAGTATCATGGCAAGGTAAGCTGTAAATCTAGAGCAAGAACAAGGCAAGTAAAACTGATCATGGCATGTACAAGAATCAAGAATCATCTGTCTAAGTGTGTGAGTACTAGTTTCAACAGGTGGTCGGCTTGGGTCTTGCACAAGGTCTACTGGCCTGGTTAATCATACGTGGGGTGTATGATTAACACTCACAAGGTCTACAAGAATAACAAGGTGGATAATGACCACACATCTACACTAATACTCCCCGTCCCCGACCAGTATAGTGGATCCAACCATGACACATCATGACACGCGATTCTCTGAGAGGGTAGCTAGCCTTCACAGGAATCGTGTCTATACAATGCACAAGGAACAAGAAAGACTTGCACAAGATATACCAAGGAAAGCGAGGAATAACATCTCATGACGGGATCCAGAGAAATACCAATCCGTGTGAACAATGTGTCAAGAGAACAAGGGTATCTACACTAAATACAAGAAACATAAACGATATCATAAAACAGAATTATTATCAGAGAATGTACTCGCCTGTGGTCCTGAGCTGATAAGGTGAACAGACGCTCAGAGTAATCACAGACCTAAAGATGAGATACTACAAGTCAAAACATGGTTTAATAATGAAAGAAAAGTTAATCTAATCATGATATGCAAGTCTAAGTCAAAACTAGGTCAAACTAAGTCACACCAAGCTAAACTAGGTCACACTAGGACAACCAAGGTCAAACAACGTCACAGGGAGTCAATCCAAGTCAAACTAGGTCAATTTGGGTCAAGGTTGACTTACAGTTGACTTTTGGGTCAAAAAGTCAACTTTGGTCAACTCTGGTCAACACTGAGTCAACCCTAGGTCAAACAAGTCAAATGTTGACTAACAGTTGATTTTCAGTCAACTGGTCAACTCTGGTTTGGTTTTGGTCAATTCTAAGTCAAGTGTTGACTTGAAGTTGACTTTTGGTCAAAAAGTCCACTCTTGGTCAACGGAGGTCAAGACTAGCCTAAACTACCCTCATATAGTCATTACCTACCAAGACAACTTATTTCTAATCCCATCTTAGAAGTTAAACTCAATATCTCATCAATACCCTATTTCCTACATTTACCCTTCCAATTCTCCTTCTCATTCTCCTCCTTATTCTCCTCTCTATTCTCCTCCTTCTCATTCTCCTCCTCATTCTCCTCTCTATTCTCCTCCTCATTCTCCTCCTCATTCTCCGTCCCATTCTTCACCTCATTCTCCGTCCCATTCTCCTTCTCATTCTCCTTCCCATTCTCCTTCCTATTCTCCTTCCTATTCTTCTCCTCATTCTCCTCTCTATTCTCCTCCTCATTCTCCTCCTCATTCTCCTCTCTATTCTCCTCCTCATTCTCCTCCTCATTCTCCGTCCCATTCTCCTCCTCATTCTCCGTCCCATTCTCCTTCCCATTCTCCTCCTCATTCTCCTCTCTATTCTCCTCCTCATTCTCCTTCCCATTCTCCTCTCTATTCTCCTCCTTCTAATTCTCCCACATACATATCTACATACACACACACATATATATATATATATATACAGACATACTCTCAACACCACTACCACTATTCTCATGACACCATGTAAATATATATATATAACAAATATGATACAATATGATACATTGAAAATACCTTCTCTAAACAATATAAAATATGGAATTTAAATGTCTAATAATTAATCACACAATATATATATATATATTAAAAATAAGAGTCCAATAGGAATTTTCTACTAGGACACAAACCTACACATAGGACACTCCTAAAAGTCTCCAAAAGGACACGAAACAGACACAAATGGAGACACAACCATGGGAGTTATTCCTATGGGTCAAAAATAATCCTATATGCATGTTGGGGTGATTTAGAAGAGAGATTATACCTTCCGGGAGAGAGATCCAAATGAAAAAGCTTTCCGACTCGACACCGACACGTAGAGATTTCAAAAAGACACGAACGAGCTCCGAATCCTCCCAAACTTGGCTAGCTCCTTCCTTTCATGGAGTAGAAGAGAAAAGAAGAATATTTGGTGGAAGAAATGGTGGATTTGGAGATGAAATCAATGGAGTGGCTCTCTAAATTTTGGGGAAGAGCAAGAGAGAGAAAGTTGTGGATAGAAATGAAATGGAGAGAGAGAGATTGCTTTGGAGTGAAGCAAAGGAGAGGGGGTGCTGCTCCATACATGGCCGGCCACATCTCAGAGGGTTGGGACATTTGGCAATTTACCAAAATGCCCTCCAAGTCAAAGAAATGAGTGGTTTGAGTTGGGGTCAAAATGGTAACTTGAAATCTCCTAATTTCAAGTTCTAAATATAATTCTAATCCCTAATCCCACTAAAATCAAATGAGATTAGTCAAATATAAATATCTGGGTTTGGTCATGACAAGTTGGTCGGTTCCAGTTGGGTCCCGATCAGAGTCTAAGCTACCCCGGGTCCCCGACACAAGTCGGAATGAGCTGAAATTCGAACCCGACTCAAATAACCCCAAAACAATATCATAATTAATAAAATAAATTTCAAAAATATTCAAAAGTACAAAATGACAAAAATACCCATGTTCCTAAAAACTGGGGGTGACAACTTTAGTATTATAAGTATATATAAATATAACATACATAGTAAATTTTAATTTTTTTTATTGAATTTCTCGTATACCGGGTCAGGTCCAACCTGAATTTAGTCTAGACCTGACCCGGACCAAAGCTAATCGGATCTCGATTTATTTTGAATCTGGAGTTTTAATCTAAGCCCGGCCACTCAAGATCGGACTGGTTCGGTCCAAATCCGATGAAATCCGGTCAAATTGGACCAGACCGGCCCATACACACATTGAGCTGACCAACCACAGGCCAAGTATCAGATATTTTTCCTGTCCAGAAACCAATCTCTCCAGACACTTCCTCTTCTGTATCAACCAATAACCATCCAACTTGTGGCATCCACAAGATAAGGCTAGGATAAGGTGATGTAACTGACAACCGTTGGATGGATCTCACTCTCCCTGTCAGCCGTCCGATTTCCAAACCAGGATAGACCCCCACTGACCACGCCAACAATCCAACCATGCTGATATATGCATGAGCACAAGCACGCAAGGCTCTCACTCACTCCCCAACCCTACTTTGAAAGAACAAGAAGGAGAAGTAGTGAAGTGAAGCTATGGCTACCTCCGCCGCCGCCGCCTCCAGCTTCCTAGGCACCGAGCTCATCGCCGCTTCCAACGGCGGCAAGTTCCGAGCCCGGTTCGGCTTCGGCCGCAAGAAAGCCGTCAAGAAGTCCCCCAAGGCGCCCACCAACGATCGTCCCCTGTGGTTCCCGGGCGCCAAGGCTCCCGAATATCTCGACGGCACCCTCGTCGGAGACTACGGCTTCGACCCCTTCGGCCTCGGCAAGCCCGCAGAGTACCTCCAGTACGACTTCGACTCGCTCGACCAGAACCTGGCCAAGAACAACGCGGGAGAGGTCATCGGCACCCGGTTCGAGTCGGCGGAGGTCAACTCCACCCCCTTCCAGCCCTACACCGAAGTGTTCGGGCTGCAGAGGTTCCGGGAGTGCGAGCTCATCCACGGCAGGTGGGCCATGCTCGGCACCCTCGGAGCCCTGTCGGTCGAGGCCCTTACCGGTGTCACATGGCAAGATGCAGGAAAGGTACGTACGTAAGTGTTGTCAACTTTTTTTTAATCTAACTGTCCAAACAGATATATATATTTTTTGACCAGCTGTCGATATGACGTCAAACTATAGGTTGAGCTGGTCGATGGATCCTCGTATCTGGGCCAGCCGCTCCCGTTCTCGATCACCGCATTGATATGGATCGAGGTGCTCGTGATCGGGTACATCGAGTTCCAGAGGAACGCCGAGCTCGACCCGGAGACGAGGCTGTACCCAGGAGGGAAGTACTTCGACCCCCTTGGCCTGGCCTCCGACCCGGAGAAGAAGGCGAAGCTGCAGCTGGCGGAGATCAAGCACGCCCGGCTTGCCATGGTGGGTTTCCTGGGCTTCGCGGTGCAGGCTGCGGTGACCGGGAAGGGGCCACTCAACAACTGGGCTACCCACCTCAGTGACCCGCTCCACACCACCATCATCGACGCATTCTCCTCTACTTAATTAAAGTCTCTCTCTATCCGACGTCCCTCCTTGTATTAATGAATCAATGTACGTACGTACTACTTGAATCAGTTTGTAAATCTTGAGAGAGAAACTCCCCTCTATCTTTTATGATTAGGCCATCCTAATCGCAATGTCATACTTGGCCACGGTCATTGAGACTATATATTTGTGGTATAATCCTTCTTCCCTGATGATGCTGTAGAAATTTGTGAGCTTTCAAATCCAAGCTTTCTGGACTGGAGCATCATCCCAATAGGAAGAACCTAATAAAAAGTCCGAGGAACCAAATTAAAGACTACTTGTTGGCCTGTATATATTCGTTTCGTGAATGTGCGAATACAAGATGTGTTGTTGATTTTGATGGAAATCCGTACAAGACTTGAACAATCTTTGACCACGGAAGTGGCGATTACAACAAATAAAGGCCAATTATGTGCGAAAGCACTCCAAGCGAATCTACCATTGAAAAAAATAAGCAATTAAAATTGGTGAAAAGAGCAAAACTCTGAAACTACAACAAAGTTGTTAAGAACACAAATACGAGAATTCTGAAAACCATTGAAAGAACTCTTAATCGGGATGATGAAGATCGCCATTACTCAAAACAAGATTTTGCCATTTCTGTCGACCCACTCCCAGGAAACAATAAGCTCAATAAAACTTTCGGAACGCTCATTTGTCGATGCCTCGACGTCGGGCAGAGTCGAAACATGGCACGCTCTTGTTGTTGCTGCTATCTCTTTCTCTCTAGATGCATATAATCTCTACTGTTCTAAGCACTAAGTGGAAAAACATGGAGTTTATACAGGTGAGACCATCCCCTAGCAGCCATAACAGCCTACGAACAATGTGGGCAAAAAACCAAGGAAAACTCCACATTAAATGCATGGGTAGTTACCAACAATAAAATAGGGTAACGAATCTAAACCAATGGCAACAACAAACTAGACGACCCCTGCGGAACATACGAAACCCGCAAAACCATGGAACATTGAACATACAGAATACCCTGTTCAGCAGAACGTGTAGAACACGTTGAACACGAGGATCCGTGGAACGTTAAACACAGGAAACCATTGAACAACTGAGTTACACGAATATGCAGGACATGTAGATACGTCATCTCTGCGTCCGATACGTACATGTTGAAGTTTTGGTCTTTCCTTTAGAAACTTTAGTCCCACATCGGATAGGCCAAAGAGTTTGTATCTCTATATATTAGCTTTGCTATTATTGGAGATGCACATGTGGTGTGGAGGTGCACATGGGCTTGCCTTGTGGGTTTATTTTTCTAATGGAAAAAAGGCTAAAATCAACAATAAAAGCTTTCATGTTTTTTGCTCTTGGAAAATTTATTTCCATAGGAGCTAACTCGGACTCGGACTCGGGCTCATGAGACGTAATGTGGCGTTTTCTTGGCGCACTTTGCACTTGCGCAATCCCACTTGCGCATGCCCAGTTGCGCATGCCCAGTTGCGCATGCCTAGGTTACGCTCAGGTTGCGCTGGTTGCGCAGTGCGTGCAGTGCGCGCAGTGCGTGCAGTGCGCGCAGTGCGTGCAGTGCGCGCAGTGCGTGCAGTGCGCGCAGTGTGCGCAGTTCAGTGCGTGCTCTGTCGCGCAAAGTGCAAGGAGCGCTGGGTGTGCGCAGTTGGCAGCAGAACATGCGTTTGCATGTTCTGGACGGTTGCTACATGTTCGGGGTGGTTATTACCACATCCCTAACTTTGTGGCAATCGACCAGTTGCTGCAGGGCCTATATAAGGCATCCTCTCTCTCAAGGCTCATTACAAAATAGAAAGAGAAGCCACCAGAAAGTTTACGAAGTGTTCTTTAGCACAAGTAAACAGAGAATTCTGACGTGTTCTTTAACACAGTTCTGATCTGCAGCCTTCGAGAGAGAGAGGAAATGCGCCGCACCAGCGTTGCTTTTGCACGGTAGTTCGTGTCCATCCGAGGAGTTAGAAGAGCAGGAGTGTTCCAAGTTCTCCGACGAACTTGCTGGTTCCTGGAAGCTGTTCGTGTAGGGCGAATAAATCTTTGAGCAACGGTGATCATTCACCCCAGCAGGCCATCTTCCATCTCTCGTCTGTCATCTTTTCCGCTGCTGTGATTATGAAATCTTTTTAGATTCTCGTAATATCATAACGATATCTTTTTAGATTTTCGTTATACTTGTGCAACCTTTCTAGAAGTGTTGCGTTGGAACATTGTTTTTACAATTGTTTCATATTCTCAGTTTTTTATCGAAAAATTGTGCCCCGGCAATAACAATCTCAAAGCTTTATTGCTACGATGGAAAACGTTAATGCTTCACTCCTCAATACTGACTTTTGTAAATTAGAAAAGTTTGATGGAGAGTATTATCATGTCTGGAAGAGAAATATTTTTCTCACTCTTCAACTCAGAGACATGGATCACGTGCTTCTTGAAGAGGAACCTACCGTTCCAGATACTGGGTCTGCTGCCGCAATCTCTACGGCTACTAAACTTCAGGCCAAGTGGAGAAGAGAAAATAGCATTTGCAGGCTGCATATCCTGAATGCTATGGAGGATTCCCTTGCAGAATCCTATTCTAAGAAGAATATCGCTAGAGACATATGGGAGTCTCTAGAAAAACTCTACGAAGAAGACAAGAACCGCAGTAAAATATTTGTGGTTGAAAAATATCACAAGTGGTTCTTTGAGGACGAAAAGTCTATGCTGTACCTGCTATCGCCAAGAACCTGATCTCAGGAGGCCTACTCTGCAAAGCAGGCCTCAGGATGGACATCAATGCTGGCCAGATGGTGATGTCTATCAAAGGAACATATTTCGGAAAAGCTTTTTATACCGAAGGAATGTTCAAAATTCAGCTTGTAAATCACTCCAATGTAATTAATGTGATTAATGAAGTCACTCATTCTGCTTATACTCTTGAGTTGTGGCATAATAGGCTAGGACATATTTATTGTAAACGAATAAACAGAATGTCTAGTCTAGGACTTATCTCCAAGTGTGGGGATAAGGTAGAGAAATGTGAAGTTTGTGCTTAAACAAAGATCATAAGGAAACCCTTTCCTCGGGTTAATCGAAGTACATATCTTCTGGAGTTGGTACACTCCGATATCTGTGACTTCAAACAGTTCTCTACAAAGGCCGGGATAAAGTATTTCATAACCTTCATCGATGACTTCTCAAAGTATGCGTTCGTCTACTTGCTGAAGGCTAAAGATGAAGCATTCGAGAAGTTCAAGGAGTTCAGAGCCGAAGCTGAGCGGCAGACTGGACAACAACTCAAAAGGATAAGAAGTGATCGAGGTGGGGAGTACAGGTCTCATGAATTCGCATCGTTCTGCAAAGAACATGGAATTGTCAATGAGACTACGGCTCCGTACTCTTCTCAATCAAACGGAGTAGCAGAGAGGAAGAACAGAACGTTAACAGAAATGATTAACTCAATGTTGTTGACTGCTGGTCTTCCTAAGTGCTATTGGGGAGAAGCTGTATTGACGGCCACTTTTATTCTAAATAGAGTGCCTCGTGCAACTTCAGATGTTACTCCTCATGAACTCTGGTTCAAGGTCAGACCTAACTTGAATGTCATTCGAGTGTGGGGGTGTCTGGTATATGTCAAGCTTCCAGATCTGAAGATTCAGAAGCTTGGGACAAGAACTACTAAGACGATCTTCTTGGGGTATGCCGAGAAGAGTGATGCTCGAAGATTTCTTGATATTGAGTTAAATCATATCATTGAATCTCGCGACACAGAATATTTTGAAGACAAATTTGCAAGGCACAAGAATATTGTTCTTGCGAATATTCCAGAGAACAATGAGGGTGCGCAGGTCTTCAATGAAGATGTGGTCCAAGAAGATGTTATTGTTGAAACAACGGTTGAACCAGATCTCGCTGAGCCGTCAACGAAGCGAGTGAGGAGGCCGAAGGACTTCAGAAGTGACTTTGTCACCTATCATATGGAAGCAGATCCGCTTACCTATGATGAGGCGATGAAGACCAGAGACGCAGTTTTCTGGAAGGAGGCGATTGACAATGAAATTGATTCCATCACCTGAAATAACACTTGGGTGTTGGTTGATCTTCCTGAAGGAGCGAAATCCATCGGATGCAAATGGATCTTCAAGAAGAAGATAAAAGCAGACGGAACTATTGACAAGTTCAAGGCTAGGTTGGTAGCCAAGGGGTTTTCTCAGAAGCAGGGGATTGACTATTTTGACACGTATGCTCCAGTAGCCTGGATGACCACCATCAGAATGTTGATTGCTCTCGCAGCAATACATAAGATGGTGATACATCATATGGATGTGAATACGGCTTTCCTAAATGGCGAGCTGACCGAAGAGATTTACATGCAACAGCCAGAGGGATTTGTCATCAGGGGTCTTGAAGACAAAGTCTGCAAGTTGGTAAAATTCTTGTACGGTCTTAAACAAGCTCCCAAGATATGGCATGAAAAATTTGACAAAGTTATAAGGTCAAATGGCTACATGATCAGCGATACGGACAAGTGTGTTTACACGAAGTTCGTTGATGGAAGAGGTGTGATCGTTTGTCTGTACGTGTACGACATGCTTATCCTGGGTACGGATATTAGCTGTGTCACGGAGACAAAGAAATTCATCTCAAGCAAGTTCAGTATGAAGGACTTGGGGGAAGCTGATGTGATCTTAGGGATCAAGATCATCCGAACAGACACTGGACTAGCGCTGTCATAGTCTCATTATATTGAGAAAATGATCACTCGTTATGGGTATCGGGATCTTCCAGGGATCGATACGCCGTACAGGTATGATCTGAAGCTGAAGCCTAATTCAGGGGAAAGCGTCAGGCAACTAGAGTATGCAAGCGTAATCAAAAGTTTGATGTATGCTACTAATGCCACAAGGCCTGACATAGCTTTCGTCGTGGGAATGCTGAGTCGTTTCACGAGCAACCCAGGTGCTGAACACTGGAAAGCTGTGAAACGGGTTATGAGATATCTCAAGAAGACTCAGACATATGCACTGTACTACAGCGGAGATCCGCCGGTAGTAGAAGGTTTCAGTGATGCCAGCTGGTGCTCAGAGGTGGAGAGCGAGAGATCCACAGGTGGATTCATTTTTATAATGGGTGGAGCTGCTATATCGTGGAAGTCGAAGAAGCAGACTATGCTCTCACGGTCATCCATAGAATCTGAGTTCTTTGCACTTTATACCGCAGCCGAGGAAGCAGAATGGCTTCGGGAGCTCATGTATGATCTTCCAATAGTTGGGGCGCAAATACCGGTGATACCGATATACTGCGACAACCAGGCGACTGCGGCGGTGGCGTCAAATGACCTCTTCAACGGGAAGAAGAGAACTGTGCGGTTGAAGCACAGGGCAGTACACGATCTTATCAAGAGAGGTGTTATTGCAGTAATTGATGTTCGGAGTCAGGAGAACCTGGCGGATCCGTTCACCAAGGGCCTCAAGCGCCAGCTGGTCGATCACACAGCTTGTAAAATGGGCTTGAAGGCATTCTGATATTGTATTATTATATTCCTACCATAAAGTTTTATGCTATTAGTTCAAAGATTTATCTACTAGGCATCTAGCTTTTGGTTCAAGGGAGGACCACTAATCGGAAGAATATCAGGAACGATGGGTACATGTTCTATTGGGCATGGAGAGGTTACGGACCTATAACCACTGTTGTCTACTGTTGTTTTCTGCGGAAAACGGTTCCTGTGGGAAGGTTGGCTTAATTGCCTTAATGGGTTCTCAGGCATAGTGAATGCCTGGTGTGCTTTACAGGAAGCACGGTAGAGCAGCACTACAAGGAGTGAAACTCCATGCTACAGTGGAGTGACTCCACAATGAGGTTCCTATATGTGGGATGCTGCCCAGTAATAGGATAAAGCCTCGGCTTTGCAGGCCAAGTCACAGCGGCGTAGCACCGCAAATAGGCAGTTAGCCTAATGATGTATGATAAAAATAAAGAGGGGTGTAGTCAGCACTACAAAGAGGAGGAGTTCCTCATGTTACAGTGGCATGACACCACGATGAGGTTCCATGTTAGGGATAAAGCCTCGGCCTTGCAAGCCATGTCGTTGTGGCGTAACACCGTAAGGGAGCCTAAGGCTTCATGCTGGGTAGTTTGGCACTACAAAGAGACGGTTGCCTCATGCTACAGTGGTATGACACTACGATGAGGTTCTCGGTACGGGGTAAGGCCTCGGCTTTAAGCCATGTCATAGCGGCGTAGCACTGCAAGGGAAGCGCAAAGCGCTTCATGCCATGTCTTATTATAATGAACTCACCTATAGTGTATGGACAAAGAGAAATCAGGCCGTCTCTTGAGGGTAAACTTGTAGACGTCCAAAATTATATACTGAAACCAGGCTGGCACAGGGCCTTTAATGTATAGCCAGAAGCACATGTAACTACATTATGTGAGTGGAAAGAATTTCAGCTATGATGCAGAATTCAAGGCTTAGTCCATTCTTGTATTATAGTCTGATTTTTGACCCATGCGGGAAGATTCAAGTCGTCAGCGACATCTCTCCTAATGCATGATGGACAGTTACTGTGGGGAACACTTATACCCATATATAGAGATATGTGGGAGATTATAGGAGTTTTGGCCTTTCCTTTAGAAACTTTAGTCCCACATCGGATAGGCCAAAGAGTTTGTATCTCTATATATTAGCTTTGCTATTATTGGAGATGCACATGTGGTGTGGAGGTGCACATGGGCTTGTCTTGTGGGGTTATTTTTCTAATGGAAAAAAGGCTAAAATTAACAATAAAAGCTTTCATGCTTTTTGCTCTTGGAAAATTTATTTCCATAGGAGCTAAGCCCCGTAGGGGCTTAGCGACTCGGACTCGGACTCGGACTCGGGCTCATGGGCTCATGAGGCGTAATATGGCATTTTGTTGGCGCACTTTGCACTTAGCACGTCAGCATCGTCGCTAGGCGCATAGTGCGCTTTAGTTGTGCTCGTTGTGCGAGCCACTTGCGCAGCCACGTTGCGCAATCCCAGTTGCGTATGCCCAGTTGCGCTGCCTAGGTGCGTGCCCAAGTTGCGCTCAGGTTGCGCTTGGGTGCGCAGGGTTGCGCTGGGTTGCGCTGGGTTGTGCTAGGTTGCGCTGGTTGCGCTGGGTTGCGCTGGTTGCGCTGGTTGCGCAGTGTGCGCAATGTACACAGTGTGCACAGTGCGTGCAGTGCGTGCAGTGTGCGCAGTTCAGTGCGCGCTTTGTTGCGCAAAGTACAAGGAGCACTGGGTGTGCGTAGTTGGCAGCAGAATGTGCGTTTGCATGTTCTGGACGATTGCTACATGTTCGGAGTGGTTATTACCACGTCCCTAACTTTGTGGCAACCGACCAGTTGCTGCAGGGCCTATATAAGGTATCCTCTCTCTCAAGGCTCATTACAGAATAGAAAGAGAAGCCTCCAGAAAGTTTACGAAGTGTTCTTTAGCACAAGTAAACAGAGAATTCAGACGTGTTCTTTAACACAGTTCTGATCTGCAGCCTTCAAGAGAGAGAGAAAAGGCGCCGCACCAGCGTTGCTTTTGTACGGGAGTTCGTGTCCATTCGCGGAGTCAGAAGAGCAGGAGTGTTCCAAGTTCTCCGACGAACTTGCTGGTTCCTGGAAGCTGTTCGTGTAGGACGAATAAAGCTTTGAGCAACGGTGATCATTCACCCCAGCAGGCCATCTTCCATCTCTCGTCTGTCATCTTCTTCGCTGCTGTGATTACGAAATCTTTTTAGATTCTCGTAATATCATAACGATATCTTTTTAGATTTTCGTTATACTTGTGCAACCTTCCTAGAAGTGTTGCGTTGGAACATTGTTTTTACAATTGTTTCATATTCTCAGTTTTCCATCGAAAAATTGTGTCCCGGCAATAACAGTACATACAAAGTGCATCATCAAAACGCCACTTTGTGTCATTCGTCCATGCTAATGCCCGAGTAGCTAGGTCCCTTTAGGGTCTAGCTTCAAAGAAAATTCCCTAGAAAATGGCAACAACAAATAATTATCTGTTCTGGAAATTTGAACATTGTCCACTAGGAAAAGAATCCTACCAAACCAGCATCACTTAAGCTAACACACCCATGTGTGCAAAGTCAATATTGATGGCCCATTGGTCATATGGTCAACCTGATTTTATTAATTGATCAAACTCTGTCTGGATATTTGAAGCTAGTCAAGATGTATCGGACTCTTGGACATGAACAAGAACAACTATCTACATAGTTCAAGACCGAAGCTATGTTTGCCTGTTCGAGTCTGTATTTCCTTTAAGCAATATATTTTTCATTTTATTGAGTCTAGGAATACGTTGTACACCGAGTCGTACTGACAAATAGGCTATTCCAAAATGTTTTTAAAATAATTTTAAAATATCCTTTGTTTTGAAAAACATTCTTTTAAACAAAAGCTTCAAAAAAAAGTTTTCAAAAAGGTTTTCAAAAATCCCTAAAAATTGATTTTAAAACCCTAACCTAACCCTGACAGAACTCGGCCAGAGTTCGGCCAGAGTTCGGTTGGTGGCCGTTTGATTTTTGAAATCTCTGGAACTTGGTCCTCCTGCAGTTGCAGATTTGATCGAGATTTTCTCATCGAGTTCTGCCCGAATTCTGCCAGAATTCTGTCTTTGGAATTCCTATAAATAGAGAAGGATTTCGATCATTTCAACTCACTCATTCACTTTCAATCTTCTCTCTATCTAAAGCTTTCAGTCTTCCAAAAGAGTTTTCTTGAGCTTTAAATTTTAGATCCCAAGCCAATTACAATCCTCTAGTCGATTTGCCAGTGCGGTACGGTCTAGAAGTTTCTGAGAGAATGTAATCAGAAGGCTTGATTGAAGAATACCTCTTCACATTTGAAGTTGGACGAGTTCTTCGTATCAAAGCTCGCGTTGTAGAAGTTGCAAGGACTTCGTAAAAAAACTTGCGGTTTACCAATAGTGGATTCAACTGGTAGCAAGAGTTCTACCGACTGGATTAGTCCTCAACAGAGGAAAACCAGTATATATCGCTGTCTTTGCGTTTGCTTTCTTATCTCTGCCTTTACTTTACTTAGTTGTGATTATTATTCTGTGATCTTGCTGCTAACATTTTTAATTAGCAATTTTTCGCTGCCTACTCTATTCACCCCCCCTCTAGAGTATTGTGCTTTACGATTTCGTTCCTACAATTGGTATCAGAGCGGGTGTTACAGGTAAAGCAAGGTAACAGTGCAATTATTTATTCATTTTATTAACTGTTATATAGATCACAGCACAACACATGGCAATTGTGAAATTCACAAGTGAAGGCCAGGCCACAAACAGACCTCCACTGTTTGATGGTACAAACTATACCTATTGGAAAACACGGATGAGTTTCTTCTTGAAATCTCTTGACTTTGATTTATGGTCTATTGTTATTGATGGCTATCAAAAGCCACCTCGTATAAATGTTGATGGAGTTTTAGTTGAAAAACCCCCATAGCAGATATACAGAGGAGGAAAAGAAAAAGGCCAGTCTTGACGCACGTGCTATTAATGCTCTATTTTATGCTTTAGACAGAACTGAATTTAACAGGGTGTCTATATGCACAACGGCTAATAAAGTGTGGAAGCTACTTGAAGTCACACATGAAGGCACGACTCAAGTCAAAAAATCTAAAGTCAGCAGACTTACTCAAGAGTATGAGGTGTTCAAAATGAAGCCCAACGAAATAGTTACTCAAATGTTCAAAAGATTTTTGGATATTGTAAATCCTTTGTCCTCCCTAGGCAAAGAGTACAGTAACCATGAAAAGATTCGCAAACTCCTGCGAGCACTTACCAAGAACTGGATTCCGAAGGCTACTGCAATCATTGAAGGAAACGACCTCACATCTATGTCCCTCGAAGTACTCATGGGTAAGCTACTCACTCATGAACTGGAGCTACAAGATTTTGAAGAACCTGCACCAAAGGAGAAGATGATCGCTTTCAAGGCTCAGCACAGAAAAGCTGCTGAAGGTGACTCAGACAATAGTGAATCTGATGCTGAAGATCAAGCATTCCTAGCAAGGAAATTCAAAAGATTCATGAGATATGAGAAGAGAGGCAAAGAAAACAACAGCAGCAACAATTGGTATCAAGATGATGCTGTCTGCTACGGCTGCAAGAAGAAGGGACACATAAAGAAGGATTGTCCTACAAACTCATCATCAAGCAAGAAGAGCAACAGATATGAAAAGGGAACCTGAAGAGATCAACATCTAGGAGATATGCTAATACCAGCATATGGCATAAAAGTGAAGCGAGCGACTCAGAAGACGAACAATCAGAAGACGCTGCAAACGTATGCTTTATGGCATCCGATCAGGTACCTACTGAACCTGTAGTTGATACTTATGATGACTTCACCTTTGAGCAATTAGGAGATGCCTTCAGTGACCTGATGACTGATTACAGGAAACTGCGTAGCAAGTATCAGACCTCTAAGAAGGTACTCAAAGAGTACAAAGGTGAAATAGGTAGACTTACCGACCTACTAGCCGAGGTTAGAAATAATGTTAGTGAGTCTGGTGAGCTTTCTTCAATAAAGCTCTTATTACACGAGACTACCAAGTCATCTGAAGAGAAAGACAAAGTTATTGACCAACTCAAGGAAGAACTTTCTAAAGAGAAGAAAAGTCTTCAAAGTGCACAAATTAGAATGAAAATACTCACTTCTGATTATACTAAGTTATATGACACTTCCAAAAGATTGGAAATTAGGTTAGGAAAACAGCCTGAGCCTGCTGCTTTCTATCCTAACACGTGTCACTTACCAAAAAATTGGAACATTCCCAAGCCAAACACTGTCAGACCTAACCCTATCAAACCTTTACCCCAAAAGGTTAAGCCCAAACAGGATTATAGGCATGCTTTCTTCTATACTAGAAAACCTAAACCTATCAACCATGCACAACACTCAGCTTTCAACACTCGACATGCAAAATGTCATTATTGTGGCCTCATTGGTCATATTTCATCTGCATGTAGAATCAAAAAGCTTGTTGATTTAAATATTTATGCTTGGATACCAAAGGCTAACATTTCAGGACCCTACAAGAAATGGGTACCAAAAGTTTCATCTGCAAACTGTTTTGTAGGTGGAACACCCTTCACATGATAGAAGCAAATGTATCCTCGACAGCGGTTGCTCACGGCATATGACCGGTGACGCTACACTATTTACAATACTGTCGAAAAAAAAGAAGGAAGGCTATGTTTCCTTCGGTAATAACTTGAAAGGGTATATTATTGGTATCGGTGATGTTGGTAAGTCTCCCTATCCTGTTATTAAAGATGTCTGTCTGGTTATCGAGTTGAAACATAATCTACTCAGCGTAAGTCATTTGGCTGATCATGGTTATGGCATCAACTTTGGCAAAGACAAATGTACTATAGTTGATAGCTCAACTGGCAGTACTATCTTTGAAGGTATCAGGGAAGACAATATATATGTTTTCTATTTGTTGGAAGAAACTAACATTTCAGGTAGATGCTTAATGGCTAAAAGCGATGAGAGTTATCTGTGGCATATGAGACTCGGTCACGCAAATATGGACACAATATCAAGATTATCCACAAAGAAGCTAGTACGCGGTTTACCGGATATTACATTCAAGAAGGATTCGGTATGCAGCCAATGTGAAAAGAACAAAGCTACCAGATCCACATTCAAGTCAGTAAACGCAGTATGTACTACTAGACCTCTACAATTGCTTCATATGGACTTATTTGGTCCTAGCAGAGTTGCTAGCCTCGGAGGTAAGCTTTATGCTTTCTAATTGTAGATGATGTCTCTAGATACACATGGGTATACTTCTTGACACGCAAGAATGATATATTATCCGAATTTGTCGCCTTTTGCAAGAAAGTTCAGAATGAAAAAAGGTTACATGATCACTCGTATAAGAAGCGATCATGGTGGCGAATTCGAGAATGCAGAGTTTGAGCAATTTTGTGACACACACGGCTTTGTACACGAGTTCTCCTGCCCTAGGACTCCACAACAAAATGGAGTTGTGGAACGTAAGAACAGAACTCTATCCGAAATGGCCAGAGTAATGTTAAATCAGTTTAGTCTACCCAAATATTTCTGGGCTGAAGCTGTCAATACAGCTTGCTTTGTTCTCAATAAAGTTCTAATTCGACCCAAATTGAAGAAGACTCCATTTGAGTTATGGTTTGATAGAATTCCATCTGTTTCATATTTTAGAATATTTGGTTGTAAATGCTTTATTCTTAATACTAAAGATAATTTGGGAAAGTTTGACGAAAAGGCCGATGAAGGTATATTTTTAGGTTATGCGGCCAAGAGCAAAGGATACAGAGCCTTCAACAAATGAACCATGATCATCGAAGAGTCAATCAACGTCACTTTTGATGAACTAAATCAAATGACTATCGATGACAATGACGAAGATCAAACTGTACCAAGCTCAATAACAGCTGATTCTCAACCAAGCTCGGCACTAGTTGATCCTCCTAGAGAAGATCCAGGAACCAGCTACCTTCAGAGTCTGCCGAAAAGATTAAAATTTACAGCTGATCATCCAAAGGATTTGGTAATTGGTGACATTACCAAAGGTGTAAGTACTCGTACATCCAGTAGAGATATTGTTTCAAGTATTGCATTTATTTCACAGCTAGAACCAAAAACTATTGATGAAGCATGTAGTGATAGCTTTTGGATAGATGCTATGCAAGAGGAATTAAACCAATTTGAACGGAATCAAGTTTGGGAACTTGTTCCCAAGCCTATTGATCGTCCGATCATTGGCACCCGTTGGGTATTCCGAAATAAACTGAATGAGAATGGTTTAGTGACTCGTAATAAGGCTCGACTCGTAGCTCAAGGATACAATCAAGAAGAAGGTATCGACTACGATGAGACTTATGCCCCAGTTGCGAGATTAGAATCCATTCGCATGTTATGTGCATTTGCATGTTTTTATGATTTCAAATTATTTCAAATGGATGTCAAGAGTGCATTTTTAAATGGTTTTATAAAAGAAGAAGTTTTTGTAGCACAACCTCCCGGTTTCACAGATTTTAAAAATCCTGATCATGTTTTCAAGTTGAAGAAAGCTTTGTACGGTTTGAAACAAGCCCCTCGTGCTTGGTATGATCGACTAAGTTCTTTCCTACTTGACAACGGTTTTTCAAAAGGCAAGGTTGACACTACACTTTTTATTAAGTCCTTTAATGGTAAGCTTCTTTTAATACAAGTCTATGTAGATGATATCATATTTGGATCTACTGATGAATCTTTGTGTCAAGAATTTTCTAAGTATATGCAGAATGAGTTTGAGATGAGCATGATGGGAGAGCTGAAATTCTTTCTCGGACTGCAAATCAAACAAACTGACAATGGGACGTTCATAAATCAAGCCAAATACACAAAAGATTTGCTAAAAAAGTTTGACCTGGACAATGTCAAACCTATTGGCACTCCGATGGAAACTTCAACAAAGCTTGATATTGATGAACAAGGCAAGCCGGTCGACACACGTAAGTATGAGGTATGATCGGTAGTTTACTTTATTTAAATGCTAGTCGTCCAGATATAATGTTTAGTGTTTGCCTGTGTGCACGTTTTCAAGCTAATCCAAAGGAATCACATCTGTGCGCAGTTAAGCGTATCTTTCGATACCTTAAGGGCACTTCTTCTGTTGGCTTGTGGTATCCCAAAACTAAGTCCTTTGACCTTACTGGTTATTCGGATACAGTTTTTGCTGGATGCAAAGTTGATAAAAAAAGTACCAGTGGCACATGTCATTTCTTATGCAAAGCTTTAGTCTCATGGTTTAGTAAAAAGCAAAATTCTGTAGCCCTATCAACAACAGAGGCTGAGTATATCGTCGCAGGAAGTTGTTGTGCTCAGATTTTGTGGATAAAACAAACCTTGGAAGACTATGATTTATTTTATACACATATTCCCATTTTCTGTGATAACACGAGCACTATTAATTTGACTAAAAATCCTGTATGTCATTCTCGTACAAAACATATCGAGATTAGACATCATTTTCTTAGAGATCATCATTAAAATGGAGATATTGACCTTGTATACATAGATACTGAGAATCAATTAGCTGACATTTTCACAAAACCTCTAGCAGAAGATCGTTTCAATTATTTACGTCGAGAATTAAGAATTTTGGACGTCAATAATATTAATTAATTTTATTTTATAATTTTATTTCAATATGTAAAAACTGTGTTAGAGACAAGCCAATAAAGAGTCTGTCTGTCACCACAACTACGGTTGAAGCGAAGCGGTACTTAAGAGTTCCCCGGTGAACCTCCGTCAGCTGGGACAGTACTCCTACAGCTAATCTGAAACAGTCGCTGTGTAATGATATTTAATCTATAAAATAATATTAATTATGTTAATTGAAGGTTGAAATTTCTAATCTTTAAATTAAATATTTAAAATGAGCCAATGAAAAAGAAAGTATTTCAAACCAAACCCAGGCGAATTCGGCCAGACTTCGGACCGAATTCGGCCCGAGTTCGGTTGAGGGTGTCAGGTTATATATACCAGAACCCGAGAGCCTTTATTCCTCATTGCTTCTAAACTACATTATAACCAGCAACAGCAGCCGCGAAGGAGCCCCGAACCCTAGCTTTTCACCACCCCCTATCTTCTAATCCAAGTGGTGAAATCAATCCAAACTTTGGATTCGTGCGGAGTTCATCGTTCTCTTCGACATACTTTGATTTCAGGAGGTATAACTCCATCTTTCTCCACTTTTCAATTAGTGCATATTTACTTCTACTTGCACAAATGGCACCTAAGGGATTCAACCCCTTTAAGAGGAAGAAGACAACCAACCCAAGTGAGAAAGGTTCATCTTTGGATCCACCGACTAATTTCCTATTTTCGTCAGTCCAATCTAGCGACGCCACGTTCGACAGATTTTACTTTCAAACCCTAGACCAAGCCTTACTGTGGTATGGAGACTTCTCCATGAGATCCATATGCACAGGCGCACCCATCAAGTGGACTGTATTTCCTGATCATCACCATTTCTTTGAGGCATTAGGGTTACAGCATTTTGTTAAACTCTGTTTTCCCGTAGCAACTAATGCCATTAGATTGTTTTACTGCAATATCATATTAAACACTTTTGATGTAAGCACACGTGTTGGAGAATTAGATATCAATTTCAATGATGTTCTCTTAGCGGAGATCCTTAGTATTTCCAACGAAGGTGAACCACTTGTTGACATCACTGAGTTTGATTTCCCCGAAGGCACGACACTTACAAGTTTCAAAGCTGAACTTTGTGCACCTGATAGAGTTCGCTCTGGAAAGTTCAAGGCAAACAACCTGAACTTGTTTAATTATGAATTGCACCGTATCATTTATTCTACTCTCCTTCCAAAATCTACTTCGAAGGATGATGTCACGTCTCTTGAATTATCTGCTATGTATCACATTCTTAAGGGGATTCCATTTCCTGCCCCTAAGACCATTATTCAGATGATGGGACGTTGTCGTACAAGAGATAGAAATCTCTCTTATGCGATGATTCTCCCACGCATCTTCCAACGTTTCGACATCGACTTATCTACTTGTGCTCAAGAGCCTGAGCCCAAGGTTCTCAAGTTATCTCATCGCAGTATGACTGCATCTGCTCCTCCTCCTGCTCCTGCTACTGCTCCACCTCCTCCACCTCCTCAGCAGTATGCTATGACTTTTGAGGGCATACACCATCACCTTTCAGATTTGCACGTCTCGATGACGGACATGGCTCGCGAGCGTGAGTTCCGCGATGTCACCCGTTATCAGGCGATTGCAAATTCATTAGCTGATCTTCGTTTCGCCCAGACTGGACATTCAGCCGGTTCCATCCCTAGAGATCCAGCTTTCTCTGGTTACCGCTGTGAGGATGAGGCTGTTCATGCCTACTTCCAGCCCGATAACGCATATGATTGGTACCGTTCTGACCGTGCTCCTCCTCGTGATTATGTTGGTGAGTTTTACACTGGCGCTCCTCCTCACCCTTCTGTCGCGGGTACTTCTAGCGTTGGTCCTTCTGGACATGCTGGTCATCATACTGATGATGATGATGATGAGAAGTTTTGATATATTAGTTGATATGAGACTTAGACATTATCTACTGTACACTTGGAAATGCTCCGACATTCCAAGTTTTTCTTTTATCAGACTTTATTATCAGTATATTTGAGGACTTGTACTGGATTTGATTTTATTGATGTCATCTGAACATCTTTATGGATTTCGTAGTTTATGGTTCACATCAGTTTATTTACTTAGCATTTTTTTATCTGCTTCTTTACTATAAACTGCCTGTGACATAATTCTTTGTTTATTATAAACTGCCTGAGTATAAATACATGCCTGTGATGTCATTCAAATTTTCTTTACTATTATTTATCATATGTATTTTCTTGTGTTTCTTCACTGTTTGTTATTTATGCATTGATTGCGGGGGAATTTTTCTTCTTTTACAATTATTTTGCTAAATGACAACGGGGGAGAAAAATAAAGATCTAACATTCGTCGTTTGAGAAAATACAGGACATGTACTATTTTTTTGATTTTATTTTCAAGCTTAAATGTTATATCATTCATAGTTTGTCAATTATCAAAATGGGGGAGATTGTTGGCCCATTGGTCATATGGTCAACCTGATTTAAATAATTGATCAAACTCTGTCTGGATATTTGAAGCTAGTCAAGATGTATCAGACTCTTGGACATGAACAAGAACATCTATCTACACAGTTCAAGACCGAAGCTATGTTTGCCTGCTCGAGTCTGTATTTCCTTTAAGCAATGTATTTTTCATTTTATTGAGTCTAGGAATACGTTGTACACCGAGTCGTACTGGCAAATAGGCTATTCCAAAATGTTTTTAAAATACTTTTAAAATATCCTTTGTTTTGAAAAACATTCTTTTAAACAAAAGCTTCAAAAAAAGGTTTTCAAAAAGGTTTTCAAAAATCCCCAAAAATTGATTTTAAAACCCTAACCTAACCCTGACAGAACTCGGCCAGAGTTCGGTTGGTGGCCGTTTGATTTTTGAAATCTCTAGAACTTGGTCCTCCTGCAGTTGCGGATTTGACCGAGATTTCCTCATCGAGTTCTGCCCGAATTCTGCCAGAATTCTGTCTTTGGAATTCCTATAAATAGAGAAAGATTTCGATCATTTCAACTCACTCATTCACTTTCAATCTTCTCTCTATCTAAAGCTTTTAGTCTTCCAAAAGATTTTTCTTGAGCTTTAAATTTCAGATCCCAAGACAATTACAATCCTCTAGTCGATTTGCCAGTACAGTACGGTCTAGAAGTTTCTGAGAGATTGTAATCAGAAGGCTTGATTGAAGAATACCTCTTCACATTTGAAGTTGGACGAGTTCTTCGTATCAAAGCTCGCGTTGTAGAAGTTGCAAGGGCTTCGTAAGAAAATTTGCGGTTTACCAATAGTGGATTCAACTGGTAGCAAGAGTTCTACCGACTGGATTAGTCCTCAACAGAGGAAAACGAGTATACATCGCTATCTTTGCGTTTGCTTTCTTATCTCTGCCTTTACTTTACTTAGTTGTGATTATTATTCTGTGATCTTGCTGCTAACATTTTTAATTAGCAGTTTTCCGCTGCCTACTCTATTCACCCTCCCTCTAGAGTATTGTGCTTTACGATTTCGTTCCTACAAATATACGATGGTTGAAATATTTAAATACATAACACTTGGGGTTTGCCACATCATGAAGTGTGTGACTAGGTTACTACTGACCATTTTCAATTAAACTCCAATTGTTCCCCAAATATTTCAATATGTGAGCAGAGCGTTCCTCACAGTGACTGTACATTGTGCATAAGATAGATGTTGCTTATGACTTGAATCTTCATGCATGGTTCAAATAATAGTACGATATATAAAGGACTAAGCCTTGAATTCAATACCATAGCTACAATTCTTTTAACTCAAACAATGACATCAATTGTGCATATGGTCGCATGTTAAAGGCCATATGCTGACCCGGGTATTTGTGTATGTATTATGGGTGACAAGTTTATCATCAAGAGATGACCTACATCTTTATTTGTACACATAGGTGACTTCTTATTTTAGAGAGTTTAATTTTCTCAACATAAGGCCTTTCGCCTCCTTGTGGTTCTATGCCATTGTGACGTGGTCCGAAGTTGAGGTCCAACCTCATGGTGGTGCCACTGCACTATAGAACGAGGTCCTAGCCTCTTTGTAGTGCTATTATTATCTACCTTAAATAGTATAATACATGTCTTTATGCGGTGCTACGCCACTATGACATGATCCAAAGTCGTGGTCTACCTCATATGGTGTCATGCCACTATAGCATGGAATAGTTGTCCTTTTGTACTACTGAGCTACATGTGCTTCCTATAAAGCATGTATGCTAAGCATTAAAAATGCTCAATAACTCATTAACGCTTGAAGCCTTTCTCCTACAAGACTTGTTCTTATAGTATACTACAGAGTTCTAGGGTCCAATCCCAATAATGTCTCCAAGGACTAACCTCTCTAACTGATCTATAGTAATCATTCTTTGAACCAAAATCTTATGATATAGGCCGTTTCAATTCTTTAAGTCTAATCTTATGATACATCTGTTTAAGTAAAACGTCAAAAAAAAAAAAAATATATATATATATATATATATATATATATATATATATATATATATATATATATATATATTATTGGTGTCCATTCTAGTGGTTAGACGTCCATGGCAAAGCCATCCAACCGACATCCAAGGGAGGATTTGAACCCGGCTCTCCCCACCGGCGGCCCCCATCCAACCGTTATATCTAGGACACACACACACACACAGAATAAGGGAGTTGAGGTGCCACCTCACGGTGAGGTGGCTATATGTCACCCCCCACACTATCATCATACTCTTGTATACTTTTTGGTGCATAATGATAGCATGGGAGGGGGGGTGACACATAGCCACCACCCATAAGGTGGCACCTCACATCCCTTATTCTCTCTCTCTCTCTCTCTCTCTCTTTATATATCATAAGGTGGCACCTCACATCCCTTATTCTCTCTCTCTCTCTCTTTATATATATATAAAGAGAGAGAAAGAGAGAATAAGGGATGTGAGGTGCCACCTTATGGGTGGTGGCTATGTGTCACCCCCCTCCCATGCTATCATTATGCACCAAAAAGTATACAAGTGTATGATGATATATATATATATATATATATATATATATATATATATATATATATATATATATATATATATATATATATATTTTTTTTTTTTTATATATATATATATATATATATATACGAGTGCCCCCCACCCCGTTTCTTTGTATAACCCGAGCGGCCCCCTTTAACCCGTATGTGTGTATATATTTATATATACACACACACATACGGGTTAAAGGGGGCCGCTCGGGTTATATAAAGAAACGGGGTGGGGGGCGCTCGGACTTTGAAAGCAGTAGCTGCTGCTGCTTTGCTTTTGTGTGTGTGTGCTTTTGTTTGTTTTATTTTCTTTTTTCTTTTCTTTATTCTTTCTTTCTTAAACCTTGAACCTTATATATATATATATATATATATATATATATATATATATATATATATATATATATATATATAAAAGAAAAAAAAAATATATATATATATATATAAACACACACACACACACACACACACACACACACACACACCACACACACACACACACACACACACACACACACATACATACGTACATACATACATACATACACACATATATTATATATTTACACATATATCTATATATTAATTTATATAAAATAAACCCATTAATATTTACCCATTAATATTTTTTCCATTAATACAAATATATATATTTATATATATATCCCATAAATGGAATAATACCTATATATATATATATATATATATATATATATATATATATATATATATATATATATATATATATATATATATACTCAGAATTTATTTATAAACAAAAACTAAATATTTTATTTTATATAATTATTAAATATATAATGCTTTTATAAATAAAAACTCTATCAATAAAATACCTATTTAACTATTAATATAAAAACACTAACAATAATATTAAAATAATAAAATAAATATTATAATTAACTATATTAACCCTATTCAGAAAAGTGGAGGTGACAAATCTACCCTCCTAAAAAAATTTCATCCTCGAAATTAGAGCAAACTAGCGCAATAACAGCAACAAGAACAAAAAAAAAAAATACCTCAAGGCTCGAAGAGATAAGGGTAATGCTCCCGCATCTCGTCCTCCCTCTCCCAGGTAGACTCTCTTGGTTCCGGAGCACCTTCTCCCGACGATCTAGAATCTCTACAGGCTGCTCTGGATAGCGAAGAGTAGGCCCCACCTCTAACTCGGAGTGATCCAATACGTGACTAGGGTCTGCCACGTACCGCCTCAACTGCGACACATGGAACATGTTATGGACTCCCTCGAACGTAGGCAGCAAGTCTAGTCGATAGGCCACTGCACCGTCCCTTCCAAGAATAGTGAAAGGTCCGATGAAGTGCGGACTAAGCTTCCCGCCTCGGCCAAAACGAATCGTGCCCCGTATCGAAGAAATCCTCAGGAACACCATATCGCCAACCTAGTCACAAGACAAGACTCAATACAATATCCTAAAGCAAACAATCATAAATAACCACAAATAGAAAAACTGATACTAACCTCGAACTCTAACGGTCTCCGGTGGCTATCGGCCCAATGCCGCTGTCTATCCTGAGCCACCCGAAGTCTATCCCTGATCAACTTAACCTTCTCTGCTGTATCCACCACCATCTCCGGGCCAAGCAAAACTCTCTCACCGACATCTTTTCATGACAAAGGAGTACGACATCTCTGTCCGTATAGAGCCTAAAATGGTGACATCTCTATACTTGCCTGATAGCTATTATTGTAAGCAAACTCTACCAGGTGAAGATGGTCCTCCCAAGGTCCCCCAAAATCTAACACACAACTACGAAGCATATCCTCGAGTGTCTGGATGGTCCTCTCCGACGGACTGTCTGTCTGGGGGTGATATACGGTACTGAACTTGAGCTGGGTGCCCAAGCTAGTATGCAAACTCCTCCAGAAGTGGAAAGTGAAATGACTATCCCAATCCGAGACTATGCTCACCGAAACTCCGTGCAATCTGACTATCTGCCGCACATACATCTCTGCCAGCTTCTCCGTAGATAGTCCCACCTTGAAAGGCAAAAATGGGCCAATTTGCTCAATCTATCAACGATGACCCAAATCGCGTCTTTTTGTCACGCCCCGCTCCCGAAAGAGCGATCGTCCTCGCTAAGGCGTGATGCCGCACGGGCCTAGGTTGCGCCCGTGCAAGGCCAAGTCCAAAAACGACCAATTTGAGCTAGGCCACAGAGTCGCACAGAGTGTCCTCATTTGCAGCAAAAAATAAATGAACACAAATTGAAGCGAATTCAAACTTTTTATTGATATTCAAGAAGTTTACAAGCGGCGCTAGGCCGAGTTTACAAGTCGCTCAAGCTCTCTCTCTCTGAAACATAAAAGACGTACCAAGTGGCTTACAACATGGAATGATTCATGGCGATGATTCGATACATTATGTCCTGTATAGGTGCTTCAGCTTCTTGCAACGTCCCAAGGCCCCGGATGTTGGCTCCGCGCCTTAACACGTTCGATGGAAGCTCCACACCCGCCGGCGTCTCCTGCATCTTGCAAGAAGACAGTAGGGTTATCAGTACATTGTTATGCACTGGTGGGGAGGCTAGCTCGCCCACAATGCTATCATTACCAAACACGTTCCATTTACTTTTGTGCATCTCTATCATTTATTGTCTTTCTAATCTTGCCTTAGGATCATTTTTATGGCATATCTCATAGCCTATCTCGTGTTGCCGAATACAAGTATCGCAGGGAAATACATGTACGACTTACCCATACTTATCGTCCGGTCTTTCCTGTCCAACGTAAACCAAGTTAGTAAACAATTCATATGAAATAACTTAACGTAGTTCATGTAAACATTCAATGTCAAGTGCGTGTCCTTGCCTCGGGTTCTAGCACGTCGTAAGCACGTTTTCTAACTCGTTTGCTCGAAATACTCTTGATCATTTTGTGTATTATATTCAGAACTATTCAGAAAGTGCTTTGTACGGTTACTTAGACTACTTTGATTTCAATGCAAGGACTTGCACGTGGATTGCCACCAGTAAAGCCCTCTTAAATCTATATGCACCGGTCGCTGGCATCACAAGCCATTTTGGACACATCCCAGCGTGGTATTTCTCAATTAGCGTAGGGTGAGGACTGGCACACACCCCGTTAGTCTCTTGAAATACCTCTGCACTTACGTCCCCCGGGTGGCCAAGTCCGCACCCAGGCAGCCCGTAAGCCTTGACTTGATCCCGCCTAGGCCGACCACGATCCTTCCTTTGATCATGCTGCAGAATCTGTATCACCCGTGCACGGGTCCGTCCACGACCATTTCGTATTTTATCGTCATAGGCTAACCCTTAGCCACAATGCGTTATTGACCAGGTTGGCATCCGTACAGCGCGGATAGCGAGCCCCGTTGCACGTGCCCGTCACACCTGTCGCTGACCATTTCTTTCCTTCTTATCTTTTATTCATTTTTTCTTTTCTTTCTTTCACTTGTCCATTCGTTCATTGGTTCATTTTCATATTCATCCATTCGTTGATTCATTCATTCACTCGTTTATTTGTTCATTCTTTCATTTATACATTATGCAACTTCCCGTGCGGGAGTCGTCTTGGCGACCCATCGGTCCCATAGTCTTTTAATGTTGCTAAACTCTACTCGGAACGACTATGTTGATAGTCTTTCCATTTCATTGTTGTAAACCATTCATTGTTTCATTGTTGAACACATAAAGGACTTGAACGTAAGCTTGTGCCTTAGCACGAGCGTGGAGCACGGTACGAGAGTTCTCCTATTTTCCATGTTCCTTTCCATATTCTATACAAGCGTACAAGATAGGATTAATCCCTTAGCTAGGCGCGTTGGGTCATTTATTAGCATGCGCGGTGTTATCGCATAGCGATTTTAGTGATAGTGTCTGTATTATTATGTGTCTAGGCTAAGCAAAGATGGGTTCATCGGAGCCACCCACCTTAGCGATGATCGCATCGGCCGAGCGATACTCTAAGCGCGCCTTTGATAGTCTAAGTCTGGATTCATCTTTGACGGGCTATTGTAAGTCTTACATCGATTCGCATCGATACTTCATCAGGTCGACGCAACTCTTCGACTCGATGGCTCGTTTAAATCATTACACTTGTCGTTTGAATCGGCGTTCCGCTAGGGCGGAGCGGGTCATTACATAATACACCACTCAAAACAAGTCTCGTCCTTGAGACTTCCTGAGTGCAGGTCATCCTACCATTCCTTAACTCGTGTCGTCGTGTTTCTTAGGCAATCCCTATCGAACGGCTATATCGTTCTATGGCACCGAACTATACTCGATACCTTTCCAAGTTTTGTGTCGCATACGTTTGGTCAATTTTATTGAATGGCTTTTCATTCATTTTAGAGTTGATGGTTCTTATTCAATTGTCGTGTTTCTTCGACTTGGTTGCTACTTTGACGTATCATGGGACTGAAAGCGGTCGCACGAGGTGCGTTGTAATTCGTCAAATGCGAGTGTCGTAGGCTGAGGCAAACTCACTTTCGTTTATGCGCATCGCAACACCCACTTGCAGCTGCATTCGAGTTCATCATATCGCTGAGTTTGGATCGTGCACGTATCCAAGGCGTCCCTCGAATACATACATTTCAACCAAGCTTAGCGACTAGCAAAGTCGGACAAGCTACTCGTGATAGTTTTGATTTGCCGATCGCTTTGCTAACTTCGATTTAAAACCGAACTCATGTGTGTATCACATATCGTTTATCTCGGTCCTCGAGATGATTCGATTCGCTTCTCAAGCGTTATTGTCCACGAAATCAGTATGATTTCTTCTTAGCGGGGTCGACCAAGCCTAAGTAATTTCCATCCGATTCAAAACCAAGTATTGCACCATCATCAAGTATTTCTTCCTATCAACGATTTAATTCGTTATCCCAACTTTTACTTGCGCATCATCCATCCCTATCATTTCCTTCGTTTGGGGCCAATCTCGTCGTCGTTCATGCACACTCCCAGTTCTCCGTCCTACTCTAAGTCTTGTTTTCCAAAGTCTATCGTCTGTCCAGACGATACTGTACATGCCATCGCACAGGTTCAATCACTCGGCATAGGGTCGTCCGCCTATCCGCTAGGTCAGCTCACAAGGTCATAGTTACACGTCAGGTCCGTGGCTCGTCGCGCAAGGTCGTTGCACGACGCTCGCCCCAAATCCTATGGTCAGACCATTTGTTCGCTTGTACGGAAGTTTCTACCCAAGTTCGTTTCACTCAAATTTCTAAGCATCAAGCATGATCACCTATTCGCATCAATATATTCGTCGCACATATTCGAATCCATTCAAATCACCCAATCGACATACTTCATATATCCATTCTAACCAATTCATGTATTCGATTACGAGTTCATCTAGCTTTGACAATATGTTGTGCCCCAATCTCACGTGAGTCCGATTATCCACGGTGGTTCATGAATCACCATGCAATGCTCCCGTGGAATAATCATTCTCATCGGGACGTAACTCTTGCTTGCGTCTAGATTAATTCATTCTCGATACGCGGATTGGACCTACTCAATCCTCAAACTTAACCATCAAGCATACCGAATCATTCTCGAGTTTATCTCCGTGTCAAACCACAAGTCGAAGCAATCAAATTGCCACGCCATCCAAGTTCAATCACTCCCGCTGTATGAATCACCATATCAGCGCTCACGCGGAGTGATCGTCCTAATCCGGCACGACGCATGTGCGAGGCTGGAGTTGCACTCGCATAAGATAAGAACGTCAACATTGTGGTTGTCAACGAAGCAAATCGAAGCATTCTAATTTTCATGCAAGACAAATCAATTCGACAGTCTGACCGTCATGCGTTCAACTAGAAAATCCTCGAGCCAAGTCTATCTTTTCCTCGACACATTTTTAACATCCCAAGTATAGCATCCAACGGAACAATAACATTTGCACGATCGTCATTCGCTGAATCAGAGTACCCCCGAGTTATCGTATATCAATCTTTGATATGCCTCAATACCATCGACGATATGCGTAACCTGACGATCTTCCTTTGCAACCGATTTCGAGTCGTGCATTGATGCTGTTGTCCGAGTTGGATATTCCACAATTTCATTTAATATTCAAGATCAAGTTCAACTTTTATTTCTCAAGCTAGTTTCAAGATCGTTGTTCAAACTCAAGTCACAATTCATTTGAATCAATCTGAAATCGTACGCACGATCCTCTAAGTTTCCTCGATCAAGACCATTCATATTTATTCATCGTTCCGAACTATTTTCTAACTTGCGTTGCCCATTGACAAGTTTTCCAGCGACATCCCGTTCGGGACTTTTGAAGTCACGACCAATTAAGCGTGACACGTTCTAAGGCTTTGTGCAATCGCATCGCTTGCCGACATACTCGTACGATCCGTAAATCCTTTAGTCTCGCTCGAACAATTTCTATGACGTCCATACACCACTCAGGGTTTGAGCCACTCGACTAGTCGTCGACACTCACTCTTATTCTTCTCCGAACCTATCACATACACCACTCGGATTCAAGCCATACGATCTAGTCCTCAATCACGTTTGCATCATGCGCTAAGACATCCTTCAGATTCGTTCGACGAATCTCTAGCGTAATCGCTCACGTCGCCTCGACGTACTAAGTCGTTCACACTAATCCTCAAAATCTAAGCCAATCCTTTGGGTATGCCTAAGTGTTAACTCGATAGCGTTCCTATCGATAGACACTCAAAGTGTATCTCCGTTCTTAATCGAGCGATACTTGATATCGTGCGCAACTCGATTGCACCAAAAGTCGAGGTGCGCGACACGCGACACAACTTAGCCAAAGGGCCGTGTGCATAGCGATTCCGTACGGACTATATTTGAGTTTGCACGCTTAATTATTCTCGTTCGAGCGATAATTGATCTCGCTCGCAACTCATTCGCACCTAAGGGTCTAGGTGGCGATACTCTACACAACTTAGCCAAAAGGCTGCGTGCATAACCATCCCGTTCGAACTATACTTTGGTCTCGTGTACTTGTTTACTGTCAGCGTAAGCTCATTCAAGCACGCACTGCGTTTGCTAACTCTTAGCATCGGTTCCTTCCAACTCACGTCCGTCGTGGTGGCACAAAGGCCTTCGCCTATAGATCCCGTCCAACCGAGTACTCGTATGAACTTTTGAGAATATTAGACTTATTGTATGGAACATCCCAAGGCACAATGAGAGAGAGCGTACACTTCTTTTTCCAACGACGAGCTTTCAAAACTGAAAAATCGATGTGAAGTCCAAGGACGTAAAGCCGTGCTCTGATACCAATATGTCACGCCCCGCTCCCGTAGGAGCGATCGTCCTCGCTAAGGCGTGATGCCGCACGGGCCTAGGTTGCGCCCGTGCAAGGCCAAGTCCAGAAACGGCCAATTTGAGCTAGGCCACAGAGTCGCACAGAGTGTCCTCATTTGCAGCGGAAAGTAAATGAACACAAATTGAAGTGAATTCAAACTCTTTATTGATATTCAAGAAGTTTACAAGCGGCGCTAGGCCGAGTTTACAAGTCGCTCAAGCTCTCTCTCTCTCTGAAACATAAAAGGCGTGCCAAGTGGCTTACAACATGGAATAATTCATGGCGATGTTCCGATACATTATGTGCTGTATAGGTGCTTCAGCTTCTTGCAACGTCCCAAGGCCCCGGATGTTGGCTCCGCGCCTTAACACGTTCGATGGAAGCTCCGCACCCGCCGGCGTCTTCTGCATCCTGCAAGCAAACTGTGGGGTTATCAGTACATTGTTATGCACTGGCGGGGAGGCTAGCTCGCCCACAATGCTATCATTACCAAACACGTTCCATTTACTTTTGTGCATCTCTATCATTCATTGTCTTTCTAATCTTGCCTTAGGATCATTTTCATGGCATATCTCATAGCCTATCTCGTGTTACCGAATACAAGTTTCGCATGGAAATACATGTACGACTTACCCATACTTACCGTCCGACCTTTCCTGTCCAACGTAAACCAAGTTAGTCAACAATTTATATGAAATAACTTAACGTAGTTCATATAAACATTCAATGTCAAGTGCGTGTCCTTGCCTCAGGTTCTAGCACGTCGTAAGCACGTTTTCTAACTCGTTTGCTCGAAATACTCTTGATCATTTTGTGTATTATATTCAGAACTATTCAGAAAGTGCCTTGTACAGTTACTTAGACTACTTTGATTTCAATGCAAGGACTTGCACGTGGATTACCACCAGCAAAGCCCTCTTAAATCTATATGCACCGGTCGCTGGCATCACAAGCCATTTTGGATACATCCCAGCGTAGTATTTCTCAACTAGCGTAGGGTGAGGACTGGCACACACCCCGTTAGTCTCTTGAAATACCTCTGCACTTACGTCCCCCGGGTGGCCAAGTCTGTACCCAGGCAGCCCGTAAGCCTTGACTTGATCCCGCCTAGGCCGGCCACGATCCTCCCTTTGATCATGCCGCGGAATCCGTATCACCCGTGCACGGGTCCGTCCACGACCATTTCGTATTTTATCGTCATAGGCTAACCCTTAGCCACAATGCGTTATCGACCAGGTTGGCGTCCGTGCAGCGCGGATAGCGAGCCCCGTTGCACGTGCCCGTCACACTTGTCGCTAACCATTTCTTTCCTTCTTATCTTTTATTCATTCTTTCTTTTCTTTCTTTCACTTGTCCATTCATTCATTGGTTCATTTTCGTATTCATCCATTCGTTGATTCATTCATTCACTCGTTTATTCGTTCATTCTTTCATTTATATATTATGCAACTTCCCGTACGGGAGTCGCCTTGGCGACCCATCGGTCCCATAGTCTTTCAATGTTGCTAAACTCTACTCGGAACGACTATGTTGATAGTCTTCCCGTTTCATTGTTGTAAACCATTCATTGTTTCATTGTTGAACGCATAAGAGACTTGAACGTAAGCTTGTGCCTTAGCACTAGCGTGGAGCGCGGTACGAGAGTTCTCGTATTTTCCATGTTCCTTTCCATATTCTATACAAGCATACAAGATGGGATTAATCCCTTAGCTAGGTGCGTTGGATCATTTATTAGCATGCGCGGTGTTATCGCATAGCGATTTCAGTGATAGTGTCCGTATTATTATGTGTCTAGGCTAAGCAAAGACGTGTTCATCGGAGCCACCCACCTTAGCGATGTTCGCATCGGCCGAGCGATACTTCGAGAGCGCCTTTGATAGTCTAAGTCTGGATTCATCTTTGACGGGCTATTGTAAGTCTTGCATCGATTCGCATCGATACTTCATCGGGTCGATGCAACTCTTCGAGTCGACGGCTCGTTTGAGTCGTTACACTTGCCATTTGAATCGGTATTTCGCTAGGGCGGAGCGGATCATTACACTTTTTCTTCTGAAGATCGTGGAAGTCCAGATACAAAGTCCATAGTGATGTGCTTCCACTTTCACTCTGGAATGGGTAGTGGCTGAAGCAGACCACCTGGCCTCTGTCTCTCGGCTTTCACCTACTGGCACACTAAGCATCGAGATACAAACTGAGCTACCTCTCGCTTCATGCCATACCACCATACGTGCTCCCTCAGGTCTCTGTACATCTTGTTGGCTCTAGGATGCAAAGAGTACTGAAAACGATGTGCTTCCTGCAGAATCTCCTTCCAAAGCTCTCCACTCGGAATGCACAATCTAGTACCGTACGCCTCAGCGACCCATCTTCGGCTATAGAGAAATCGTCTAGCAATCCTACTTGTACCTGCTCCCTGATGCTCCTCAAGGGCACTCATCAAACTGTGCTGATTTGACTATGTCCATCAATGCAGACTGAATCTGTAAACCCCACATCTGAACCTCTATGCCCGGAATGATCACCTCGATACCCAAACTATCCATATCGGCCAATAGATGACGATCTGTCGTCAAATATATAGCGACTGGATACCTGCTCAAGGCATCTGCAACTACGTTGGCCTTCCCTGGATGGTACTACAAAGAGATATCGAAGTCCTTCATCAGCTCAAGCCAGCGCCTCTGCCTCATGTTTAATTCCTTCTGGGTAAACACGTACTTCAAGCTCTTATGATCCGTGAAGATCTCAACTTACTGGCACACTCTATCCAGGATACTATACTACACTTATGGGATACTACCTTCTATTATCTTCCTCAACGAATGCGGGTGAATAAGTAGCATACGGGACTCAGTTGAATGGGACACAAGTGTCATGTGGGTAGTAGGCTTAATGTGGGTCGTGTCCATATTTTGGGTCAACAAGTTTGGGTCGAAATGGTGCCCCCAATTCGAGTCAAAATAAAAGTAACTTCGTGGGGTGAATTAAGATTGGGCCTTGTGTCCGGAGAGTCGTGTGATAAAATGAAGCACAAGATGGTGTGCCTGAGTGGGACACAAAGGTCATGGGCGTAGGGTGTCTTGTCTAGATCATGCATATGAAGTTGGTTTTGAGAAAACAACTAGTCTTGTGCTCCTAAATTAGAAGTTATGGCAATACGCATATGATAATCATAAATAAAAGTGGGAATGGCCAAAGGCCTAAATTGATCCTGTAAGCCCTCTGAATTTTCGAAATTATTTTTGAATTTTCTAAATGAATTATTTTTCGATAATTTATTTTGATTTAATTAATTTTGATCATTTAATGCTCTTTACCGTGACTTGGATTTCTAAAGCATCAGGGATGCTAGTCTCTGAAAACTTTCTTCTTGAAGTTTGTAGTAGACGAGATTATCTTCATGTTGATATATGGTGTCCCACTCGAACTTGTTCCCTTGTGCTTCATTTGCTTTACGCAACTTTCGGGTCAATTTAGACCAATTTATCGTCTACCGTAAATTGTGACTTAATTTCCAATTTAATTTCTGGGCCCGACATCGGTCCAATCTAGTCGACCCAATATATGGCCCTGGCCTGTTTTGAGTCTACTATGCACGTGCCACTTGCGTGCCACCGAATTGATCTTCCTTGTGCTCCCATTTTATCCGTGATTTTAATTAATTTAAAATTATTATTTTAATTAAATCTTGGCCCCAAGCTTGTCCAACTTGACCCAACACCCAACCCAAATTGGTGTGACCCTATCATGTCTACCCATATCACCCCACTACTGTATTTGCATTTTCTCTACTCAAAAATATTTCTATTTTATATAAATATCTTATTTTTCTCTCCCTATTATATATATATATATATTATATATATATATATATATATATATATATATATATATATATATATAAAATATATATATATATATATATATATATATATATATATATATATATATATATATATATATAATATGTATATAATACTCTCACTCTCTCTCTCTCTCTCTCAAAAAAAATATATATATAATACTCTCACTCTTTCTCTACATTTAAATCCTCACACAAACACACCCCAACTCATTGATGTAAGCCCCCTGAATTTCTGGGATTATTTTTAAATTTTCTAAATGAATTATTTTTCGATTATTTATTTTGATTTAATTAATTTTGATCATTTAATGCTCTTTACCGTGACTTGGATTTCTAGAGCATCAGGGATGCTAGTCTCTGGAAACTTTCTTCTTAAAGTTTGTAGTAGACAAGATTATCGTCATGTTGATATATCGTGTCCCACTCGAACTTGTTCCCTTGTGCTCCATTTGCTTCGCGCAACTTTCGGGTCAATTTAGACCAATTTATCGTCTGCCGTAAATTGTGACTTAATTTCCAATTTAATTTTCGGGCCCGACATCGGTCCAATCCAATCGACCCAATATATGGCCCTGGCCTGTTTTGAGTCTACTATGCACGTGCCACTTGCGTGCCACCAAATTGATCTTCCTTGTGCTCCCATTTCATCCGTGATTTTAATTGATTTAAAATTATTATTTTAATTAAATCTTGGCCCCAAGCTTGACCAACTTGACCCGACACCCAACCCAAATTGGTGTGACCCTACCATGTCTACCCATATCACCCCACTATTGTATTTGCATTTTCTCTACTCAAAAATATTCCTATTTTATATAAATATCTTATTTTTCTCTCCCAATTATATATATATATATATTTTTTTATTTATTTATATATATATATATATATATATATATATATATATATATATATATATATATATATATATATATATATTTGGAAAAAAAACTTTATTGATATATAGGCGCAAAATGTCGAAGCCTATACAAGTAAGCGCGCCTCGCGCGACGAAGGACCCAAAAATAAACCAAGAAAGAAACACTAAGTGTTGCCCACAAAACGGTAACTGGACCGAGCATCAGAAGGTTAGGCGGTCATAGCAGCGCCTAAGGAAAGAGCGCCTCATCCCCTGTCAGGAGTCCAGTGCGTCCCAAAACTGGTTCGAGGTGTGAGTGCAACGTCTCTTTCTTTTGAAGATTTGCCGCACCACCCCACTGTACAATTGAGGGGGCGGTAGTTGACGGCCCTCGTATCTGTACTTATTTCTGTTTTTCCATAAAACCCAAAATGCGGCGGCAGCGACGATCTGATGCCCGTGAGACGCGTTCCAGCTGGTCAGCAGATCGTTGATGCCCCCGTTTGTGGGGACCAAGTTGCACCTGTAATGAAGGATCGACCAAATGTGGCAGGCCGAATCACCAGAAAGAAGAACGTGCTCGACTGATTCTGATTGGTGATCAACACAGCAGTGGCATCTGGACGCCAGACTGAAGCCGAAGGATAAGACAGCATCGTCCGTAGGGAGTTTTCGACGCGTGGCACGCCAAAGGAGGATGGACCATTTCACTGGAATACACGAGTGCCAAAATTTGGCGGAAGGGGCGGTCGTTACTTGGATTTCTCTGATGATGGTTCTGGCCGAAGCAAGGGTGAAGACGCCACTCTGGTTTGGGGACCATCTGAGCACGTCAGGAGCATCGTTGATCGACAGATGCGAAGCACCCAGGGTCGCCATGGCCGTCGGTCCCAGCCAATCGCGAACTCTATCCCAATTCCAGCTTGACGCGTCATCATCCCAAAAATCTCGGATCTCACACAACGGCAGAGTAATAGCGTTGGGCCTGAGGATCTCGTCCCCCAACCAGCATTCCTTGTATGCCTCCGAATGACCATTGCCTAGTATCAGGTGCAAGTGCGGTTCCGCGAGAGATCGGCCGCGGATGATACGCCGCCACGACGCCGAGGATCTGTTGTTGGCAGACGCCTCAGTTAAGTGATAGAATCTGGCGTATCTCGCTCTCATGAACCTGGTCCAGATTGAGTTATCGGAGTAGATTTTCTACCACAATTTTGCTGATTGGGCGTCGACCATGTGGACAAGTCTGCAGAATCCCAGGCCACCCTCTTCAGTAGGTTTGGCCATGGAAGCCTAACTAGCCCAGTGATACTTATTCTTTCCCTCGAGATGTCCCCAAAAGAATTTGGCGAGAATGGATTCAATAGAATGAAGCACTTTGATGGGGGGCACGCACACAGCAAGGGTGTATAGGGGGATAGAAGATAGGACGTGCTTTATAAGAATTAACTTCCCTCCGGGGGAAAGGGTGGCGTTATGCCAGCCCGCTATTTTCTGACGAATCTTGCCCACCATGTGGTCGAACATCCCAGAGCTCGTTCTGCCGTACACCAACGGGCAGCCTAAGTACAGGAAAGGGGGGTAAGCTGTGGAGAAAGAGGTCATGGTGGACAGCACTGCCGAGTGAGTTCTATCGGCTTTGTGATGAGTGTAGATCACGCTCTTGCTGTTATTGATTTTCTGGCCAGAGCACCGAGTGTAATTAGCAAGAGTTCTAATAACCACCTCAATGGCTCCAATAGCGCCAGCGGAGAAAATGAGGATGTCGTCCGCGTACGCAAGATGAGTTATGAGAGGGCAGCCGATCGTTGTGTGAAAGTGCTGAATCCAGGAGATCGTGGCATGATTTTGAGGTTTCTGCTCAGGGCTTCTGCTGTGATGATGAAAATTGTGGAGGAGAGGGGGTCTCCCTGTCTGACACCGCGAGTAGCTTTGAAGAAACCTTGAGGTTGACCGTTGATGACGGTGGAAAACCAGGAGTTGTTGATGGATCTGAAGAGGATGTCAATAACCGGTTCCGAGAAGCCAAATGTTCTGAACACCCAGATCATGAACTGCCAGTCAAGACGGTCGTAGGCTTTTTCCATGTCCAGTTTGATGGCGACGTTCCCCCCTAGACGGAAATTTCATGCAAGTGATCATTTCTTGAGCCAGGAGGATATTATCGGTGATATTACGTCCTTTGACGAAGCCACTTTGTTCTTCGGAGATGATTCTGGGGAGGATATCCGACATTCTGGAGGCGATGATTTTAGAAATAATTTTATTGGTGAAAGTGCAGAGGCTGATTGGTCTGAAGTCTTTAAAGGTCTCCGGGTTGTCTTTCTTGGGAATGAGGATGATGTGGGCAGAGGATATAGATTTCGGGTACGTTGCTCCTTGGAAAAAGGCGGTTGTGGCCTCCCAGAGGTCGGACCGAATAATGTCCCAGCTTGTTCGGAAAAACACCCCGTTGAAATCGTCCGGACCCGGGGCGCTGTTAGCATTAATGGGCCACACAGGGGTCTTAACTTCGTCGACAGAGGGGGGAGCTCTGAGACTCTCGTTATCCCTGTCACGAATCAGGAAGGGGATTTCGGACAGGAAACCGTCATCTTTGACCACGTCCTCTTTAGCAAACATGCTGGAGAAATAGTTCGTGGCTGCCGTCTGAATGTTATCTTGATCGTCCAGAAGTTGCCCATTTTCGTCGCAGATGCGATGAATCTTAAGAGAGTTTCTGCGTCCTTTGACGCATTTGTGAAAGAATCCAGAGTTCTTATCCCCTTCCATGTCCCAGGTTAATCTAGCCTTTTGTCTCCAGAATTTAGTTTCAACCCTGATTCTAGATTTAAGGATGGCTTTGGCGAGGTTGAGAGAAGCACGATTCTCCTGGGAATTGAAGACGGCGAAGTCAATCTCCGCACGGGTTACGTCGTCTTCTGCATCTTTAATGGCTTGGAAAATGTCCCCAAATGCAATTTTGCTCCAGGCCGTAAGGGCTTTTCTAGTAGCTTTGAGTTTGATAGCAATTCTGATCAGCGAATCCGGGTGAGTGACCGAGACCCAAGCCTCTTCCACAATGGGCATGAACTGGGGGTGGTGTCACCAGAAGTCAAGGAAGCGGAAGGATTTATGGATGTGGCTATGGATGTTGCTAATCTCGAGAAAGAGGGGGGAATGGTCAGATTCGGTGGAGTTCAGGTGCGACAGATTGCTGTTCAATCCCAAATCTGACCAGCAGTCATTGACCATGGCACGATCCAGGCGGGAGTACTGCCTACGCGGTCCATCTTGCATGTTACACCAAGTGAACTGATTGCCGTGGAAGGGGATATCGGAAAGATGGGCGGTTAATGTGAAGTTGTTGAAGTCCTCCATGGCCGAATGAGGGGGGTCACGACCACCGGATTTTTCCTCTCTGCAAGATACAGTGTTGAAATCTACAATGCAAAGCCACGGCATATCGTCGTGAGGAAGGGAGGGCTCCGACAGAAGCTCCCAAAGAACTCTACGCTCCGGGATGCTGCAGCTACCGTGTATGGCCGAAAGAAGGATACGGGACTTGAAGGCTGGATGCTCGACCCAACAGGAGAGGGCCTGAGGGGAGTCGTTAGTAATGCCAAAGCGGAAATCAGCGACGAAGAAGATCCAAATGTCGTGACATCCGGTGATTGCGGAAGGGAATCCCAGCTTGAGTTGAATTTCTTTCATTCTTTTGTGAGGAATTTTGGGTTCAATAATGACAAGTAGATCAATCCGATTGGATTTGGTAAGGCTGATGACCCGATTCAAAGTCTGTTTATTTCCAATGCCTCGAACGTTCCAAGAAAGAATGTTAGGCATTAAGGGTGGATGCAGGGGTATTTTGCAGCTTTGCGGCGGATCTCGTGGTCATCGCCGTCCGCTGTCTTTGTTTCTTGGATTTCTTTTTTTTCTTGAGATAGTTGTTTTTGGGGCTGGTACTGACCGGAACAAGGGCCCCATCAGAACTCGAGTTAACGACTGCGACTGCCAGGGTGGAAGTGTCAGCGTCTTCACACTCCGCTAGTACGCATAGAGGATTGCCTCGATCAAGGAAACCCGCTTCCTGAGCCTGGCAAAATCTGCCGGTGAGTGGGCGAGGAGGGACCATGGCAGGGCAAGGGGGGAAGGAGGATTGGCGGGGGACGAAGCCCCATCACCCGCGCTGATGAAGTACGATAGGAGACTGTCCATAGGCTGAACATTGGAAATCACTGGTTCTGAAGAGGAGGCTTGGGGGGGAGCCTCGGGGGAGGTAGGGGTGATGGGGGGAATTTGGAGGGAAGCGAGTGTGAGGTCGGTATGGGGCAGGGATGGGGGGTTAGGGGGACCGCCGGAGGTAGGCATCTCCGGAGAGCAATCATCCGGATAAAAGTCTAGAGCTCCGAAGGAATTATGGAGAGTGATGGCGAGAGAAGGGGATAGGGGGTTAGGGAGGCAATCGGATACCGTCGACTCTAGAGCGCCCTCAGCTGGGTCTGCGTCAAGCGCTCCGAAGGAATTATGGAGAGTGATGGCGAGAGAAGGGGGTGGCGCGGAGATAGAGGCAGTATGGATGGGGGAACTCCGAATGGGAGAAGGAGGGGTGGAGGGGATCTGTGATGAGGGACGGGATGGGGGAGCCTTGCCTGTATCGTACGGTTTCCTGGGGACAGGCTTCTTGAGTTCTGGATGAACGCAGAAGCAGTTTTGAAGAGAGTGGCCGCACATCTGGCAGTATTGACAGAAAATTATGCTGTTGTCGTAAACCAGCGCTTGGCTGAATGACTGATCTCCGAGTTCTATCTCGATCTGTTTGGGTGGCTCTTTTGCGAGGTCCAGTTCTACGCAAATCTTTGCGTAGTTACATTTAGATAGGTTTCTCGTTTCTTCGGCGATGGCCACCAGGGCTCCAAAAGAGCTGGCGATCCTTTTAAGGGCTGCAGCAGGAAAACACACTATGAGGAGATTGGGAAGGGTGACCCAGGAGGTGATGATGGTCGAATCAATCTTGGGATTGAAGTTCGGTGACCATTTGGCAAACTTGACAAACTGAGTGTCAATCTTAGTTCGGCCTTTCGCCCACACTCTGTTGTAGTCCTGGTCAGAGGATAGATGAAGAAGCAGGTGTTTGGGGTCGAGAGGAGCAATCCGGAATGACGCCGAGAGACCCCATCTGGAGATGGCCTCCCGAACGAAAGAAATCTTAGGGCATCCGGATCCGAACTTAAGAACCAATGTCCTGGAGAAGGGGGAAGATAGGGAGCGAATCTCCTCGATGGAGAAGGGGATCCGGATAGGGTATCCGTCCTGCGGTGGCGAGAGAGTGACGTCCGGCAGGACAACTTCCGCGGCCGGAATAGGGCCAGACCGAGATCGATCAGGCCGCAGGGCATCAGCGAAGGAGGGGAAGCTGGGGAGGGTTCTGGAAACTGAAGGGTCCAGTCCAGATGGCGAGGGCGATCTGCGTCTCGAGGAGGGGGCAGCCTTGGCAGTGGCCTGAGGTGAGAGGGCAACTGACGGGAGGGTCGAGAGAGCCCCGTTGGGTGGCGATGGAGGGGGTCGGACGCCGGCCTGAGTGCCCATATCGGCAGCTGCCGGGGGAAAGGAGGCTTGCTCCATGGAAGAACTCGAGCAGGCAAAGGCCTGTGGAGGGAGATTGCCTCGCAGGCAACAGCCTGGGGAATCGATGCCTGGCCCTGCAGGGAGCTGCCCGGAAGGGAACTGCGAGACGTACCGACGGGAGGCCGTGCATGCTTCTGCAAGGATGGGGAGACGGGGAAGGGGTCCGACAGGCACGGAGGGGAGGGTGGAGGGAGGTGAGAGTCCACGAAGGAGGAAAGACCCGCAAGGTGCGTCGAGTCAGCATGGGGAGCCGGAGGGCCCGCGAAAGGGGGACGGCCAGAATTAACTGCGCAGGAGGAAGTCAACTGCGCTGGGTGAATCAAAGAGGGGGCATATGTTGACACAAAGTCACAGTCAACCAAATATTGACAACATTGACTAAATAATATCTGTATTAATTCAATACGACACACGACGTCTGCATTAAGCTCAAGACAGACAACAGCTCAGCCTCTGCTTCTCAGTCGTATTCAAGTCTGTATTTTATATTTTCTTTGAGTCTAGACAAATATAATCTGAGTCATGCTGAGCTCTTGAAACTTAGACTATAACCTACCCAATAATCCCAAGCTCCACCAAACCAGAAATTGCCCAATGGTCCCCTTTGAACCACTCTGTGCTCTGGAGACAGAGTTCGGGCCGAACTCTGCCTCCACACAGAGTTCGGGCCGAACTCTGTCCCCTAGAAATCAGGAACCCTAATTTTAGGGTTAGCTGGTTGCTAGTTGTCCAACGGGCAAATTTTTGAATTTTTCTATCCGAATTCTGGCCAAATTCTGCCTATAAAAACACTATAAATAGGGCATGAATTCTCTCATTTCAAATCATCCAATCTTCTTTTCTCTTCTCTCTTATAGCTCAAATAAGCCATACCCTTCCCATCTACTAGCCACAAGCCTTCTAAGTCTCGAGTGCTCAGCATCTCTCAGTTAGGATTCTTGTGCAAGAGTTGAAGAAGTCGCTTGGACAATTCCAAGCAAATCGCCACTACGATCCTCTGTAAGAAGTTGACGTGCACTTCTGAAGAAAAAGCACGGGTTATAAACTACTATTTCACAAATAGTGGATTTAATCCTGAGCTAGAGTTCTCAGGCCTGGACTAGTCCTCCACGAGGGAAACCAGGTTAAAATAGCTGTATTTGCGTATGCTTTCTTGCTCTTCATTTACTTTTTGCTTTTTACTCTGATTATTCATAGATCGTGAAAGAGTTATTTTTTAATCGGTTATTTTCTATATAAACTCTATTCTCCCCCCTCTAGAGTTGCCAAACTGTTCTTAAATTGGTATCAGAGCTCTGTTCTCTTTACAAGGATTTACATCCTAGAGCTGATCCATGGCAACCACACAATCCTTGATTTCCAATCACGGTGAAGGACAGTCCACTCATAGGCCTCCCCTATTTGATGGAACTAACTACACGTATTGGAAAACAAGGATGAGTTTCTATCTCAAGTCTCTAGACTTCGACCTGTGGACAGTCGTCACTGACGGCTACAAAAAGCCCGCCAGGATAGTTGTCAACGGTGATCTCATTGAGAAATCACATGACAAATATTCTGACGAAGAGAAAAAACAGGCAAGTCTAGACGCTAGAGCTATTAATGCTTTATTCTGTGCTATAGACAGGAATGAGTTTAACAGGGTATCCACATGCACCACGTCCCACGAAGTATGGAAGCTTCTAGAAGTGACGCATGAAGGAACCATCCAAGTCAAGGAATCAAAAATCAGTCGTCTTACGCAAGAATACGAGGCATTCAAGATGAAGCCAAACGAGACGATCATACAGATGTTCACAAGATTCCTCGACATCATCAACCCCCTGTTTTCACTTGGAAAACAATATTCAAATCATGAGAAGATTCGCAAGTTGCTTAGAGGGTTACCAAAGATTTGGAACCCTAAGGTGACAGCCATCATAGAAGGAAACGATCTCACAACAATGTCAATGGAGACCTTGATGGGTAAGCTCATAACTCACGAGCTTGACCTCAAGGACTTCGAAGAGCCTGCTCCGAAGACCAGGGAGATCGCTCTCAAAGCTCAACGACGAAGGGCTGATCACGATGAGACCGAAGACGACAACTCAGATGATGAAGACCAAGCTCTCATGGTTCGTAACTTCAAGAAGTTCCTTCGCTTCAATAGAAGAAAGAAGGAACCACAAGAAGACGATAAAGAAGAGCCAACCTGCTATGGCTGCAAGAAGACTGGACACGTCCGAAAAGACTGTCCATTCTTGAAGAAGAGCAACCGCTATGAGAAGCCATACAAAAAGAACTCATCAAAGAAATATGCCAACACAAGCATTTGGCATGAAAGTGAAGCGAGTGACTCCGAGGAAGAAAAAGACTCTCCTCAAGACAAGGCAAATGTGTGCCTAATGGCATCTTCCGACAAGGTATCTAACGAAACTTTAGATGACTTCTCTTTTGATGAACTTGGCGATGCCTTCACTGATTTACTCGATGATCACAAAAAGGTCATCGGTAAATACAAACATACCAAGGACAAAATCAAAAGTCTTGAAGACGAAATACAAAGAATTTCTTTACTTCTTGATAATGTTAGAGACACGTCACCCACTGATGTCACTAATGAAGTATCCAAGCTTAAATTAAGCTTACATGATGCTGAAACACGTATTGAGCAACAGACACAAGAAATCACAACACTCAACACGTTGCTTGCTGAAGAAAAGAGTAGACACAAGGTTTCAATGACTAAAATATATGGCTTAAATATTAAGGTTGATGAACTGCAAGCTGTTTCTAAGAGATTAGAAACCAAATTAGGAAAACAGGTTGCTCAACCTCAAACCCAATCACATGGGCACAACACCACTCATGCTAGTCAACCACATCATCCTCATGCAGCACGTAACCATGCTTTTATATACACTAACTTTCATAAAACACAAAAACCACGTACACGTAAGAATACTTCTCATACTCATCATGCTGCACAAGGACACAACCAACATCACTCTACATATAGAAATCATCACCATGCCATGCCATATAGACAAGATCATCATGTCATGCCATATAGACAACATCACCATGCCATGCCATATCGACAAGATCATCATGTCATGCCATATAGACAACATCACAATGTCATGCCATATAGACAAAATCATCATATCATGCCATATAGACAACATCACAATGCCATGCCATATAAACCACATCACCATAGACAATATCACCATGCCACTCCACAGCATTCTATGCATACTCATCATCATCATGCTAATAATCATACTTCTGCTCATTATAGATATCATTCTCATGCTCCTAATGTGAATAAAAATGCTATCTGTACTTACTGTGGATCACATGGACACATCTCACCACAGTGTAGAGTTAGAAGACTAGTAGATAAAAGGATATATGCATGGTTTCCAAAGACTAACTTTTCAGGACCCTCAAGAACTCGGGTACCAAAGGTCACATCTACTCTTGATGTAGGTGGACCTTCCCTCCTCAACTGAAAGTAAGTGGATTCTCGATAGTGGATGCTCGCGAAATATGACGGGAGACGCAAATCTTTTTGCATCACTATCGATGAAGAGAGAAAGATACGTATCCTTCGGTAACAATCTCAAAGGGCACATAATAGGTAATCGTATCATTGGTCATCCTCCTTCTCCTGTAATAAAGGATGTCTGCCTAGTGACCGAGTTAAAGCATAACCTACTCAGCATTAGTCATCTTGTTGATCATGGATATGATATTAACTTTGGACAAAACAATTGCTGCATCTATGATAGGTCAACGAAAGATATTGCTTTTGAAGGGAAAAGAGAGGACAACATCTATATTTTCTATCTTTCTATAAATACTAACAATGCAGGAAGATGTCTATATGCCCACAAAGATGAACAACTACTTTGGCACCAGCGTCTTGGTCATGCCAACATGGATGCTATATCCAGGCTATCGACCAAGAAGCTAGTGAGAGGATTGCCCGACATCACATTCAAAAAGGACACGGTATGTGCCGAATGTGAATTAAACAAGGCAGCCAAATCCTCATTTCATTCCATCAACTCTGTAAGTACTACTAGACCCCTGCAACTACTCCATATGGATTTATTTGGTCCTAGTAGAATAGCTAGTCTTGGTGGTAAGCTTTATGCATTCGTTATTGTTGATGATTTTTTAAGATTTACTTGGGTTTTCTTTCTCGCAAATAAGAGCGATGCTATTTCTGTTTTCAAAGTTTTTGTAAAGAAAGTTCAAAACGAAAGAGGCTACATGATTACTCGAATCCGAAGTGATCATGGAGGCGAATTCGTAAATTATGATTTTGAAAATTTTTGTAATGCAAATGGTTTTGATCATGAATTTTCTTGTCCAAGAACTCCTCAACAAAATGGTGTTGTGGAGCGGAAGAATAGGACTCTCAACGATATGCCTAGAGTCATGTTGAATAAATTTTCACTTCCGAAATATTTTTGGGCAGAAGCTGTCAGTACAGCATGCCACATTTTGAATAGGGTGCTTATTCGTCCCATTACGAAGAAAACACCCTATGAGCTTTGGTTTGGGAGAACCCCCAATGTTTCTTATTTTAAAGTTTTTGGATGTAGATGTTTTATCCTTAACACCAAAGACAACTTAGGCAAATTTGATGCCAAAGCTGACGATGGTATTTTCCTTGGTTATGCCGCCAAGAGTAAGGGATATAGAGTTTTTAATAAACGCTCACTAATTGTGGAAGAGTCAACTAATGTGACTTTTGATGAAGATAACAGTGCAGTAAGTACTCTTGATGATGACGTTGAGCCATCAACTTCTACTCCAATGAATACTTCAACCGAAACTAATTCTCTGGAGGATTTGCCTAAGAAATTTTCTTTCAAACCTTCTCATCCAGAAAATTTAGTGATAGGCGAAGTTTCACGTGGAGTAACTACCAGATCATCACTAAGAGACTCTATTGCTAGCACTGCCTTTATTTCACAAGTTGAGCCGAAAAACATTTCTGAAGCTTTTAATGATAATTTTGGATTTCTGCTATGCAAGATGAACTCAACCAATTCGAGAGGAGCCAAGTGTGGGAACTAGTTCCTAGATCGGCTAATCACTCGATAATTGGTACTAAATGGGTGTTTAGAAACAAAGTGAATGAAGATGGTTCAGTCACACGCAACAAAGCTCGTCTAGTAGCTCAAGGATACAACCAAGAGGAAGGTATCGACTACGATGAGACGTATGCTCCTGTTGCTAGACTAGAATCCATTCGGATGCTTTGTGCATTTGCTAATTATCAAAATTTCAAATTATTTCAAACGGATGTGAAAAGTGCTTTCTTGAATGGTTTTATTAAGGAGGAAGTTTATGTAAAACAACCTCCTGGATTTGAAAATCACAAATTTCCCGACCACGTGTTCAAGCTAAAGAAAGCGCTATATGGCCTTAAACAAGCCCCCAGAGCTTGGTATGAAAGGCTGAGCAGTTTCTTGCTTGAGAAAGGTTTTTCAAAAGGGAAAATTGACACTACACTGTTTATAAAATCTTTTAAAGACACCATTCTATTGATTCAAATTTATGTTGATGATATTATTTTCGGTTCTACTGATGAAACCCTCTGTCAAGAATTTGCCAAGTGTATGCAGACAGAATTTGAGATGAGCATGATGGGAGAGCTCAACTACTTTCTTGGTCTACAAGTAAAACAAATGGCTAATGGAACTTTTATCTGTCAGTCGAAGTATACAAAGGACATGCTGAAGAGGTTCGATCTTGACAACGTCAAACCAATCCGCACTCCAATGGCTACCTCAACCAAACTAGAACCAGATGAGAGTGGCAAACCCGTTGATCAACGTAAGTATCGAGTTATGATAGGCAGCTTACTTTATTTAACTGCTAGTCGCCCCGATATCATGTTTAGTGTTTGCCTATGTACTAGATATCAAGCAAATCCTAAGGAATCATACTTGACCGCGGTTAAGCGTATCTTTCGATACCTTAAGGGTACGGTTACTGTGGGCCTATGGTATCCCAAGACAACATCATTTGACCTCATTGGTTACTCTGATGTTGACTTCGCCAGATGTAAGGTCGACCGTAATAGTACAAGCGGCACGTGTCACTTATTAGGAAAGGCTTTAGTCTCCTAGTTTAGCAAGAAACATAATTCTGTCGTACTATCCACAACAGAAGCTGAATACATCGCAGCTGGGCGTTGTTGTGCACAGATTCTGTGGATGAAGCAAACCCTTGAAGACTATAATCTATCTTTCATGCACATTCCTATATTCTGTGACAATACTAGTGCTATTAACTTGACTAAGAACCCTATCTGTCACTCACGCACAAAATACATTGAGATCAGACACCACTTTTTGCGTGATCATCAACAAAATGGCACGATTAACTTAGAGTTTATTGACACTGATCATCAGCTAGCAGATTTCTTTACTAAGCCATTATTCGAAGAGCGCTTCAATTTCCTTTGTCGTGAACTTGGAATTTTAGATGAAGCTGTCATAAATTAAAACTCACCTGCGTAAATATCGATTATATTATGATTCTCTTACGATAAACTTGCTATGGGTACAAGCCGAAAGGGTCCTTCTGACAACAAGGCGTAAAAGCCTAAGCGACACGGTGCACAAGTCCTCAGGACTACCGCTAGCTGGGATCCGGCCCCTGCAGCTAACCCATGGCAAATTCAAACTATTGAATTATAATATATTTCCTTGTTTATTATATGGTTCGTTTTAATTTATTATTGCCTACTTGATATTTTCTAAGTTCATTCTGATGTTAGTATACCTCACTATCTACTTGATTGATTCCATCAAGCTTTTATCCTCATTTCTAACTATTTTTTCAACACTTAACCATTTTTTATCTTCTTGCCCATCTTTCTGTTCTGGAAGACTAATCCAGAACTCGGGCCAAACTCTGCCCCTAACAGAGTTCGAGCCGAGTTCGGTCCCATTGTTCCAGCGTCGGGGACAGCCTCAGCCGTTTGATCATTTTAGATCCTACGGTCCAGATTCCCTCCGACCAAAGAAAATCCTCATCTTATATTCCGGTTTTCATCTCTCTCCTTTATTCTTACCACCACCTTCACCTCTCCAAACTTTTTTCTACAAACCCTAACCCTAGTTTTCTATCAAGAGTGCTCCATTGCTCATCAAAATCAAGGGAAAGGGGTTTCTCATCATTCTCTTCCACTGTTTGTTGTTGATTTAAGGTATAACTCCTTCTCCCTTTCTATTTCAAAGTTCTCTATCTCTTGCAAATGGCTCCTCGCTTGTTTAACCGTGGGAAGAAAATTCGTCTCGAGGGAGCGTCCTCGTCGAATGCTCCTCCTCCCGTCAAGCAACCCTTTGAATAAATTCAACCACCTCATCCTTTGTTCAATCCTTCTCGTCCACGTGATCCAAACACCTACGATGACCGACTTTTTATATCACTAGCCGCATCCAATACATGGTTTAGTGATTTTAGGTCACGTCCAGTGTTTACGGGACACCCCATTGACTTCTCATTTTTCTCTCACTATGATACACTTTTTTATGACCTACATCTTAACGAACTTGTTACTTCTACTTCGGTCATATATCGTAGTACAATTCAGATGTTTTACTGCAACCTAACTTTTGACGATACTCACATCTATTCACGTGTTGCTGGTATCGATATCTCCTTTGATTACTTTGACTTAGCCGAATATCTTGATCTTCAAGAGCCCAATTCTTAGGAAAAGCTTGTTGACGCTCGGTCGTTCCGCTTTCCCGACGGGATTTCCCTTGAAAGCTTCAAGGACGACTTATGTACTCCGTACACTCGTCCTCGCAAGCTTATGGCTAAATATCTAAATCCTTACTTCTTTGACCTTCATCGGATTGTTTTCAATACCATTTTACCCAAGGCGGGCTCTACCGATGAAGTTACATACTTTGAAATCTCCGCTTTATATCATCTCCACTTTGGTGTTTCTTTCAATCTTCCACGGACCATGATGGACTGGATGATTAGCTGCAGGAAGAAACCACGAGCCCTGGTTTATGCCTCATATCTTCCTATGATCTTTCGTGCATTCCATATACCTCTTCTTGCTTGTCCTTTCTTGTCTGCTCCTGCTTTCCTGTCCAAGGCACGACGTCTTCCGGCAGTCGTCGCCTCTCCTGAGACTTCTGAGCAGTCTGATGATGAGGAGCCTGACGCCCCTCCACTCGGTCAGGATGCACCTCCTCCACCTGCCACTCTTGAGTCTATTCAGACTATGCTCCGGGATCGTTTTGCTCTTGAGGATGATCGCTGGACGCAGATGGATTATCGGACTACGCTGCAGATGAGTGCCCTCAGCAACTCGCTGCACGATATCCGGTATTCTATGTCTCGGCACCCCTCTATGCCCATTCCCATAGAGCGGGATCCTGGTCGCGCTGGATATCGCATTGACGACCCCTGGGTCATGTGGTACCTGGATCCGGATGCTGCTATCGTGGACCCCAGCCGCTCTTTTACTGAACATTCAGACTCTGCTGGGCCTTCTCGTGCTCCGTGATGGAGATTGGCTACTATCTGCTGCTGCTGATGATGATCTTAGTTGATGCCTTTTGATTTATAGTTATTTAGTTTGTTTTTGGATTTATGTACTTGGATATTCTATCACTCTGGTTTGACATTTGGCTCTATGTGATGACATTTTATGCTTATCGTAGTTTTATATTTTATGCTAGTGACTCATTTTGATTATTCATATACTGTTTCTTCTCTGCTTGGTGTGTTTGCATCACTATTAATTGTCTATACTGCAGTTTCTATGCTATTCATTCATCTGCAGTCTATATTGCTAAATGCTAAAAGGGGGAGAACTATGTATATTCTGGATATAGTTGTTTCTTTTGTATATCTGTGCTTGTTTGTGCTTTTTGGAGATATTATTTATCAGGCCAACAGGTTCCATGCATTATTTACGGGGGAGCTATTGTTTCTAGCTCGGCATCAATTATGGGGGAGCTATGTTGCTATAATCAACTGTGTCCAGGTATGAATGTTGAATATACATATATTATTTTGCCAATTATCAATATGGGGGAGATTGTTTACACAGTCACAGTCAACCAAATATTGACAACATTGACTAAATAATATCTGTATTAATTCAATACGACACACGACGTCTGCATTAAGCTCAAGACAGACAACAGCTCAGCCTCTGCTTCTCAGTCGTATTCAAGTATGTATTTTATATTTTCTTTGAGTCTAGACAAATGTAATCTGAGTCATGCTGAGCTCTTGAAACTTAGACTATAACCTACCCAATAATCCCAAGCTCCACCAAACCAGAAATTGCCCAATGGTCCCCTTTGAACCACTCTGTGCTTTGGAGACAGAGTTCGGGCCGAACTCTGCCTCCACACAGAGTTCGGGCCGAACTCTGTCCCCTAGAAATCAGGAACCCTAATTTTAGGGTTAACTGGTTGCTAGTTGTCCAACGGCCAAATTTTTGAATTTTCCTACCCGAATTCTGGCCGAATTCTGCCTATAAAAACACTATAAATAGGGCATGAATTCTCTCATTTCAAATCATCCAATCTTCTCTTCTCTTCTCTCTTATAGCTCAAATAAGCCATACCCTTCCCATCTACTAGCCACAAGCCTCCTAAGTCTCGAGTGCTCAGCATCTCTCAGTTAGGATTCTTGTGCAAGAGTTGAAGAAGTCGCTTGGACAATTCCAAGCAAATCGCCACTGCGATCCTCTGTAAGAAGTTGACGTGCTCTTCTGAAGAAAAGGCACGGGTTGTAAACTACTATTTCACAAATAGTGGATTTAATCCTGAGCTAGAGTTCTCAGGCCTGGACTAGTCCTCCACGAGGGAAACCAGGTTAAAATCACTGTGTTTGCGTATGCTTTCTTGCTCTTCATTTACTTTCCGCTTTTTACTCTGATTATTCATAGATCGTGAAAGAGTTATTTTTTAATCAGTTATTTTCTATATAAACTCTATTCACCCCCCTCTACAGTTGCCAAACTGTTCTTAAATAATGGGGAGCCATGGGTCCCACGAGAGGGGAGGGGTTCAGCCTCATCTGATCCAACTGCGCAGGCGGGAATAAAGGCCTCATCTCATCCAACTGCGCAGGCGGGAATAAAGGGGAGGCAGGCTCGTGGGGGTGGCCCACGTGCAGCTTAAGGGGAGGAGCGGACTTAACTGCGCAAAGGGGCGCAATATGTCCCAACGCAAGGGTGGCATTCACGTGCTCCTCCACAAGGCAAGGGCCCACCGGTGTAGAAAAAGACTTCCTTGCGCAAAGCAACCGAGAGAAAGAATCCTCTGGCGGTTCAACCGAGGGAGCGATGACAGGTGCGTCAACGCTCGAGACGCGAGCCGCGTTCCCCCCGAGGTGGCAGGCCCACGAGGCGTGACAGGACGGATGTGACGTCCGCAGCTCTGAACACGCCAGAGGGGGGAGAACCGAGGTCGTTCCAGCTGCGCGCTCGTCGACCAAACGACGAACTCCGGTGGCGGGGAGAAGCGGCCACCGCAAATGAGGAGCGTCCAACGGCGAGGCAGGAGTCTCAGCACAGCACAGCCGGGGCGCCTCCTCGGCTAGAGGCTGCTGGAGCATAGCACCCGGTGTCTGCGAGGCTCGGCCCAGGGGGGCCAGCACAGAGGGGGCGCCTCCTCAGTACGGGACTGCCGGAGCAACGCCGAGGAGCGTTCGACCAGGTCGACGAGCGCCTTCGACCAGCGCGTGCGAGGAGGAAGAAGCGAGGGGAGGGAAGGGGAGGGAGGTCGCCGACCGGCGGGGCCGAGGGCGACGGGTGGCAGACCATCCCCACCTCCTGAAACGAGCAGCCCCACGCCATTCGACTCCGAGACGACGGTACACGGCGCGGCCAAGACAGCCTGGCTCGAAGAGGAGGCTAGCAGAGAGACCCCTCCGACTTCGACGGGCAAGGCGGAAGGGGACTGGGGGTGCCTCCGGGAAGGAGGAGATCCCAGAAGCGAGAGGAGGGAGGAGCGGGGGGGCCGGCGCCGCTTCCCGAAGCGGGAGCGTCCGGTCGGGGACCAGCCGGCCGAACGAAGACGACCGCCCGCCCTGGGAGGGGAGCAGGCGGGGTAGGGAGACGCGCGGCACGGGCGACCTCGCCGCCGACGGTGGACGCTGAACGAGGGCGTCGGAGCCGGCTGGCCGGAGGGCGTCGGAGCCGGCTGAACGAGGGCGGGCACGTCGGACGACGGAGCGGGCCGGGGGTGCGCAAGAGGGGGAGAAGAGGGATCGGACAGAGCCATCTATATATATATATATATATATATATATATATATATATATATATATATATATATATATATATATATATATATATATACATACATACATACATATATATGTATATAATACTCTCACTCTCTCTCTACATTTAAATCCTCACATAAACACACCCCAACTCATTGATGTAAGCCCCCTGAATTTTCGGGATTATTTTTGAATTTTCTAAATGAATTATTTTTCGAAAATTCATTTTGATTTAATTAATTTTGATCATTTAATGCTCTTTACCGTGACTTGGATTTCTAGAGCATCAGGGATGCCAGTCTCTGGAAACTTTCTTCTTGAAGTTTATAGTAGACGAGATTATCTTTATGTTGATATATTGTATCCCACTCGAACTTGTTCCCTTGTGCTTCATTTGCTTTGCGCAACTTTCGGATCAATTTAGACCAATTTATTGTTTGCCGTAAATGGTGACTTAATTTCCAATTTAATTTTCGGGCCCGACATCGGTCCAATCCAGTCGAGCCAATATATGGCTCTGGCCTGTTTTGAGTCTACTATGCACGTGCCACTTGCGTGCCACCGAATTGATCTTCCTTGTGCTCCCATTTCATCCGTAATTTTTATTGATTTAAAATTATTATTTTAATTAAATCTTGGCCCCAAGCTTGACCAACTTGACCTAACGCCCAACCCAAATTGGTGTGACCCTACCATGTCTATCCATATCACCCCACTATTGTATTTGCATCTTCTCTACTAAAAAATATTCCTATTTTATATAAATATCTTATTTTTTTCTCCCTATTATATATATATATATTATATATATATATATATATATATATATATATATATATATATATATATATATATATATATATATATATAATATATATATATATATATATATATACATGTATATAATACTCTCACTCTCTCTCTACGTTTAAATCCTCACACAAACACACCCCAACTCACTCCCTTACAGCCGGCCTACACCCCCCTCTCTCTATCTACTTTCTCTCTCTCTCTCTCATTAATATCTTCCATTCTCTCTCTTCTATATTTAATATATACACAAACACACAAATAAACATCTCTCTCTCTCTCACTTTACACCTACACATACACTTCCCCCATCCCCATCTCCAGCACACACCACTCCTATCATCCAGCCGAACTCCTCCCCCTTTATTTTCTTCATTTTCTTCTTCATTATTTCCTCATTCTCCTTGACTCCTTCTTCATCTCCTTCTCACCATCATCATCTAACTACACCACCACCACACCACACCACCACCACAACACACCACCACCACCACCACACTCCTTCATCATCAATACCTTTACCATCTCCACCCCCACCGCCGCCGCCGTGGCCGGCCTCCGCCGCGTGAGGAAGCGCGGCCACCGCTAACAGCAGCAGCAACCACACCACGCAACAGCAGCAGCGTATGGCAGTACGCACCAGCAGTCGCGGTCGCCGCCGCCGTCGACTAGCCCCTCCTCGGTCGGACGTACCCCCAGGCAGGCCCCCATGGCCATCGCCTTCCTTCTCGACATAATACGTAGCCGATTCGTACGTTTGGCACGGGTTCCCGTCGTGACGTACTCGAGATTGATCCAGAAATAGCGTTCCGTCGCAGCGACTTCGCGCGCATTTTTTGAGAAATCCGACCGTGGGATAAGCAATTTCCTTGCTCCGTCTCAATCTCGATATATATAGCTCTTCACTCCCCTCAATTTTCGTCCGTTAATTTTATCGTTTGATACATCAAAACCGGCCACAAAGTTGACGGTTTAAATCGTGTAATTTTTGGACAGTTTTGCGGAGCCAACTTCGTCGGTTCGTATCTCCTCCATTGCAGCTCCATCTGGCGGGCTACTGGTTCCTATGCGAAGTTGGTATAACCCTCTTCCTACCCCTTAAGTTTCGTTTCATTGTGAGCACGTCTGATTGGTTGAATTTGACGCCAAATTTGGTCGTCCGAATTCATAATTTTCAACTTGTTAAATTCCATTTTTGAACCCGGGACTCCGGATTCAATTTTTGACACCACCAGTAGACTTATGGCATCGTTCTGGCACGTTTTCATATAAATTTTGTTAGATTTAGAGGACGTGGGCCCTGGCACGCATTTCGGTACAAAGTGGACCCCACAGTCCGAGTCAACAGGACTTTTTGACGCCGGCTCATCAGAATCCAATTCCAGATATACCGTTGAGTTCGTATAGTCATTCTGGACTCGTTGACATATAATTTGCTAGGCTTTAGTGGACATTGGTTCTGACACGTATTTCGGTACAAGTCGGATACCAATATCCGGGTCAACGGATCATTTTGAGATCGGCTCATCGAAATCCAATTTTGGATATACCATTGGGTTCGTATCGTCATTTTGGACTCGTTGACATATAATTTGCTGAGTTTTGAGGACATTGGCTCCGACACGCTTTTTCGTGCAAATCGGATTCCAATATCTGGTCAACGGGTCAATTTGAGATCGGGTCAACGGAATCCAATTCTGGATATACCGTTGGGTTCGTATCGTCATTCTGGATTTGTAGACATATAATTTGTTAGGTTTAGTGAACTTTTATTTTGGCACATTTTTGGTGCAAAGCGGGTCCGACACGGACACCGTTTTGACTCGAAATTACCTTTTTGCCCCTGTGTCCAAATTGGACTTATGGGCAGGCTATTCTAGCTATTTTGACCATTCTGGACACATTGGTAGTGGTTGTTTCACCATCCGAAAATATCTTTAGGTTTTCACCCTATTATTATAATCCTTCTCCTTTGTGGTATTTTGAGATCCATCGATTCCAGTGATTTCACAACCACTGAAATTGATGTCTTGACCCTGTAGATATTTTATAGAGACTAGCCTTGACCCTGTTTGACCATGGTTGACTGCTTTGACTGAACGTCAAAGTAGAGTCAAATTGACCTAGGTTAGACTAGTTTTGACCTTGGTTGACCACAGTTGACTATTTTGACCAAAAGTCAACCAGAAGTCAACTGTAGCCTAAAATTTATTAGAACTGGACCGAAGTTGACCAGTTGACCCAAAGTCAACTATTTGTCAACATTAGTCAAGTTTGACCTAGAGTTGACCTAGGGTTGACCAGAGTTGATCAGTTGACCAAAAGTCAACTGTAAGCCAACCCTTGACTTAGTTTGACCTAGTTTGACTTGCTTTGACTTGCATTGACCTAGTTTGACTTAGTATGACTTGATTTTACTTCCAAACCCTTATATTGATACAGTATTCCATCTATAGGTCCTCGAGGCACTGTCCTTGGACTCAGTCGACTTATCCATCACATCACAGGCGAGTACATTCTCTGATAATAATTCTGTTTTATGATATCGTTTATGTTTCTTGTATTTAGTGTAGATACCCTTGTTCTCTTGACACATTGTTCACACGGATTGGTATTTCTCTGGATTCCGTCATGAGATGTTATTCCTCGCTTTCCTGTATATCTTGTGCAAGTCTTTCTTATTCCTTGTGCATTGTATAGACACGATTCCTACGAAGGCTAGCTACCCTCTCAGAGAATTGCATGTCATGATGTGTCATGGTTGGATCCACTATACTAGTTGGGGACGGGGAGTATTAGTGTAGATGTGTGGTCAATACCCGCCTTGTATATCTTGTGAACCTTGTGAATGCCAATCCTACATCACACGTATGATTGGCTAGATCATGACCTTGTGCAGACCCAAGCCGGCCACATGTTGTAGCTAGTACTCATACACTTAGATAGATGATTCTTGATTCTTATACATGCCATGATCAGTTTTACTTGCCTTGTTCTAGCCCTAGATTTACAGCTTACCTTGCCATGATACTCACATGTACATTTCATGATTTCTTGTATATTCTCTCTATTTACTGCTACATTTTCAATATCGTCTAATAATTAGAACTGTTATTTGTGTTTTGTGCTCGTTCCATCCTGACTGGATATGTTGACAAAATTTTAGGAGTAGTTGTGCCCTCAGTATTGGACTACAGGATGTTGCTAGCTGGGGTGGTTCTCGGTATTCTTTACCGTGAGTTGTCTCTCAGGGGTTCTAGGTCTGGTAGTTATTAGTTTTGTTATTGTTTTCCTCTGTTTTATTCTTGTCTCATATAATCATTTTAGATTCTAGTTGTTCTAGTGATATTGTTATTATTACTTGTCTTATCTTTCTTAGTTTTCGTGATGTGACATGAGTACATTTCTACTTATGGATCTTTAGATGTTGTAGTTAGTATAGGGTACTTGACAGCGCTCTACCGTCAAAACTGCGACGTAGGCTGGGCGTGGCCCACATATTCGTACCCGTATATCCGGGTGCGGGTCGTGACACGTTTTTGTGGTGGCCCATGCAGGTCAGTCTTTGCTATTAATGCGAAGTCGTGGTAGTACTTGAGCTTATCTGTACTACTGCGAGCCTGCCCTAGGATTAAGGTTGAGTCATGGAATATTTTATGATTTTGGTACTCAGTCACATATTAGAAACTCTTGGTAGATTCCAGGGATGACCCCTGGAAATCTTATTTCGAAGGCTTTTCAAATCTTTTCCCACTTGTTTCCATTCGTCTTGATTTTTGAAATATTCGTCCGTATCAAACTTTATTCTTTCTTGGGATGAGTTGTGGATCCCAGAGGGAAGGTATAAGTTGAACTTATATATCCTCTAGGTTGAGAATCAAATATGATTTGCCAATCTTATATCAAGGTTGAGATTATTTTAGATTATATTCTAGAACTTTCAATCTTGACCTAGATAGTACCTTTGGGACTTCTCCTGAGAACTCTTCCTAAACCCTGCATCGGAATCTGTTTTTGCTAGTTCCCAATTACTTATCCTTGATTCGTCGTTGAATTTTGAATCTTAATGTTTGTTCGTTGTTGACTTTGACTTTGTATCTAAAATCAGTTTTTATGAATTGAGTTAAGATTTTTTGATAAACATATTTGATGAGAACGATAAATGTCTACTTTATTTATGGAGTTTAAAATTTATCACAGTCATACTAGCTAGCACGACAGGGACGTGGAGCCTGATGTTGGTTATACTATCCTAGTTATGAAATTTGGATTTTCTTGCAGCCATACCGGTTAGCTTGGTAAGAATTCCAGATGACATGATTTAGGGTGTATACCTTAGTTATGGACTCCATCGTTTATTGCAGCTATGCTTACTGGCGTGGCAAAAATACTGGCAACATAATTTCAGGAAGACGTGTATGGTTATCAGACTGTATCTTAAATCAGATTACTTCGTTATGACCGGATGAGCAAGAACAAATTCTTATCATCATTCTTCCCCGTCTTGGTTAACTCTGTCTATCTACAGCCTAACTAGGATTTTCTCGACAGAATTGTTTTGTGTTCCATCTTTCACATGATTTGACTAAACTCTTCTCGCTAGCCTCTTGGGTAATTCTTCTTGTCCTTTTCGATAATTGTTGAAAGTGCCTCATGGGTTGATTCAGGAAAGGTTCGAAAAGTATATAATCCTTGTATTACGGAATCGAGAGTTTGCACCCAGAGAAATACTTGCGAGGTATGACTTCAGATAATGGCATCATGGTTAAATATGTTTCTCGAATTCTACTTGGACCACTTCCTAAGCATTTTGACTAACATCTTCTCCTTTATTTTGCAAAAATTGTTTGGAAATATTTCACGGATATTAGCCAAGTTAAGTTCAGGAACCTATATTATCTTGCGTGGCAGCTGTGCACTGCAGCCATCCGTTGTATTGTGGAACCAGGAAGTTAATCGCAGCCAAATGCACGCTAGCGCGATAGTAACTTCACGTGACGTAATTCATGAAGGAAGTTTCCAGAATTTGACATCTCTGACGCTCCAGAAATCAAGGTCACGGAAGAACATTCGTCTATCTAGGATACTCTCTCTAGGTTGTCCACCCGAGTCTTGACACCGTCTACACAAGGCACTAACTTATCTATATAATACTTGGATGGTACTTCTATACTAGGTTACTCATGTCTCTCCTCCAACTAGACACTAAACTGTTGGTGCATAAACTTCTATAACACTTGAAATGCTTCGTCTCTAGCTACTAGGGTACTCCTCCTATTCCAGTACCTAGTGCAACTCCTACCTTAACACTTATTAGTCACTCTAGGGTTCTCATCTATATTTAATTACCAACAATCATATACAATACTTCCTAACCATACTCTAAAATATTAACAAAATTACTCAAGGACACAAACTAATTGCAAGTCACCAAGCTATTATACTACGAAGAACCTATAATGAAATGAGACTCTACAAGGACCTGGACTAAATAACTGAAACTATCCTTACTCCTAAGCTAATTGATGATGGAATAGAATCTATAATAACATAAGTGAAATGACAGAGATGATATGTTACGACCCTTCTCAAGATACAATCTGATAATCATACACGTCTGTCCTAAATCATGATACTCAAAATCCTCGCCACGCCAGTAAGCAAGGCTGCGATAAACGGTAGATTCCATAACTAGGTATGCACCTGTATAATCATATCGTCTGGAATTCTCGCCACACCGACTAGTATAGCTGTGAGAAATCTTAAATCTCATGACCAAGATATGTACATCCGAAGTCAGGTCTCTACGTTTCTGCCACGCCGGCTAATATAGCTGCGATAAACTCTAGGTTTCATAACTAAGTAGACGTTTTACCTTCCTGGTTATTTCCATTAACATATGTTATCAGAAGATACTGTAACTCAGGCCATAAAATTCATCTCGATATGAAAATCAAAATCAACGATGATCCATCAAAATCAAATTCAATAACAATGAGCAAGGGTGGACAGAAACAAGAGGAAATGATTTCAAATTGACGTTCAACCAAGATTCTCAAGGGTCGTCCCAGGAATCTCTCAAAAGTCCTAAGCAAGGAGATCAATATGTCACATGATAGGATATCATCAACGAAGGACAATTTATTTCGAAATACAAGAAGAGTTTGTCATGGTAATCAAAAGATCAGAATTTTTCTAATATGTGATTGAGTAACGCATATCATAACCGAGAACATACATCCTAATAGCAGGCTCGTAATTAGTACTCTAAGTTGAGTACCATTACGAAATCGTACTAATTGCGACTCTGACCTGCATGGGCCACCATAAAAATGTGTCACGACCCGCACCCTGTTTAGGGGCACGAGCACGTGAGTACGTCCAGCCTACGTCGCAGTATCGGCAGTAGAATGCTGTAAAGATCATCTAGAATATATAGAATCTAAGACACAATAATATAACTTGTCATCTCCGTACGGAGGAATATAACCACAACTCAATCACATAATTCTAAGGAAGATAAACACGATGACAAAGATAAAGATAAAAATGAGATAAATAGTCTGAAACAACGCAGAGTCGCAATCACAAGTTCAGAAACCAAGACATAAAACAATATCCCAAAAATACTACAAGTTTCAAAGTATCAGACTGGAATGTAATCATAACAAAATCTAAGTAAACTAGGTCACTACTGGCGGTGCGTCCTCTACGAGCACCGGGTCAACAGGCTGGTCTTGGTCGTAGGCTCCATCTATGCCAAACCCGTAGGAGGTCGGGCAATCTGCATCTAAATCATCTGAAAAACAATAGGGGTTATCCTGTCAGGATATGAGCAAGTACAAACACTAACAGCAGTTCCATGTGAAGTGACAAATACTATAAGAGACAATCATATAAAAATACAAGATGGAATATCAAGACTGAAAGTAAAATAGTACAAGAGAACTGGATATCATGTCATGTGTGAGATATAAGATAAAATTAGAATATAAACAATGGAAAGTAATCTGAGATATGATGTAAACATAAAAATAAAGTGCCATGAAATATTAGAGCGTTATGTGATCGGCTTGGGTCAAGATCAGGCTGTTCCATTTGACCGACTATGCAAAGGTAATATAATAGTATAGGGATCAGGCCGGCCAAAATGGAAAGCTACGCACAAGTAGTACAAGGTCAGGTTACACCCTACGTGTGGTGAGGGTGGAGCTATGCACAAGTAATAAACAAGTAGGGGTATGATCACATAACCTCTAATAACTCTCCATCCCCGAGTAGTATAATAAATCCAGACATAACAGGTCATGACACAGGATTCGAAGAGCAGGGGGCCAGCCTACTCCCAAATTGGTGTCTATACAAGTACAGGAAACAATATCGAACAATGTACTCATATACCAGGTAAACCAGAAATGACATCTCATGACAAGATTCACGTATACTAGTCCGTGTATCCTCGTGTCGAAAATCAAGTATAACACTACAACTGAATCGGATATAGTAGATATCAAAGCAATAAAAACTATTAGAGAATGTACTTGCCTGAGGTCCTGAGCTGAGAAAATTAATCTACAAACCACTCAAAGAGCCACGAACGGTCAACTCGCACAACAGTCTCCTAATGCTAAAACAGATATTACCAATATTCTCAGAATGGTCAAATTAGCTAGAAATGCCTACCCATAAGTCCAATTCTGGATACAGGAATAAAACGGTAATTTTGGCTCAAAAATGGTGTCCGTCGTTGGACCCACTTTGCACCAAAAAATGTGCCAGAATCTACGGTCTCCAAAGTCATCAAACTATATGTCTACAAGTCCAGTTTGACGAGATGAACCCAACCGTATGTCCAAAGTTGGATTCCGGTGGGCCGGGCACAAATTCACCCGTTGGATCGGTTCGCGGGCCCGTCAAAATAGCGTTCCGATTGACCGTCTCAGAATCGGAAAAACTTGGAATTGAGGACCAAAAAATGATACGGTCCTGTTGGCACAAGTTTCGTCTCGATATGACGAGCGTGCACAAAGTAATTGACAAATATGCAAAAGGCCGATACGGTAAATTTTTGACGAATATGCATCAAATTCGTCGCGCACACGCGACCAATTTAAATTCCGTCAAAGCCCACACGTCCACGAAGTTGTTAGGCACCATTCGATACTTTCGGTTCGCGACCACGTCGCCCGGATTGACGGGACGGACGGCATATCGGGACAATTTTTCTAAAAATTTAGTTTTGAAAATCAGTTTTTCTCCAACTTCACAAACCAATAACTTTTTGTACAGTGCATGATATTTAATTCTACAAAAAGGGTTTTAAAGTCCTATTGGTTGTCTACAAGTCTCTTCACACCGATTTTGAAAACTCACAACACGCTGGTTGCAAATCGGCCACAAAGTTGGGGTTTCGGGACAGTTTCTAAATCCAGAAAATTGAGTTTTTTTCGATTTTGGAACTCATTTTTCGTCGCACATGGTGTGAATCGGTACGAACTATTTGAAGGGAATTAAAGATGTTTATGTTAGGATCATATCTGACTAAGTGGTTCGCAAAACGACGGAGCGAGGAAGGAGAAATCTATTTTTGAAGTTAGCTCTTCGCTGACAGTTTCCGTGCGCGGGTGGGCTGCTCGTTGCACGTTTTCCGGCGATGGGCGACCACGGGTTGGTCGACGGCGATGTCGGGGTGCACGTTGGGTTGGGGGTGACGGCTAGGGTTTGGTTTTTGTGAAAATTTCATATATATATATATATATATATATATATATATATATATATATATATATATATGGTCGCTCGGATTATACAAAGAAACAGGGGGGTGCGCTCGGACTTAGAAAGCAGCAGCTGCTGCTGCTTTGCTTTTGTGTGTGTTTGCTTTTGTTTGTTTTATTTGTTTTATTTCTTTTTTTTTTCTTTTTTTTTCTTTATTCTTTCTTTCTTAAACCTTAAACCTTATATATATATATATATATATATATATATATATATATATATATATAAATATATATATATATATATAATATATATATATATATATATATATATATATATATATATATATTATAATAAAAAAATACACACACACACACACACACACATACATACATACATACATACATTATATATTAACACATATACGTATATATTTATTTATATAAAATAAACCCATTAATATTTACCCATTAATATTTTTCCCATTAATACAAATATATATATTTATATTTATATATATATATATATATATATATATATATATATATATATCCCATAAATGGAATAATACCTATATATATATATATATATATATATATATATATATATATATATATATATATATATATATATATATATATATATATATATATATATAATTAGAATTTATTTATAAACAAAAACTAAATATTTTATTTTATATAATTATTAAATATATAAAGCTTTTATAATAAAAACTCTAACAATAAAATACCTATTTAACTAATAATATAAAAACACTAACAATAATATTTAGATAATATTAAAATAATAAAACACATATTATAATTGACTATATTAACCCTATTCAGAAAAGTGGGGGTGACAACACCGATGAAAAATGACGTAAAAAACTTACTCATGATATTGTATTTTGTTTTTTGGAAACAGTCCATCGTTCTCCATGCCATTGAACTGAAAGCAACAATCGTCGCCCTTGAAACTTTCAAAACAGATGTAGAAGACTTCGTCATAGGTTTAGAGGACAACATAGAGTGGCTATTCATTCCACTCTTTAATGAATCCTCCAAATACTATACGCTGCTCACATTCAACTTGAGCTCCTACGAGTGGACACATTACAACTCCTTGAGGGAAAACACATACGAAAAGGGCAAGAATGATACATAATTAATGAAGTAGACCTTAGAGCCTATCGTTAGGAGGAAAGTTGATATGATGAGGAAGAGATGCCGGCGATGATGGAGTATGAGAGCACATGGTTTAATTATTCTCCACGATGCCTACATCAACTAGCACCCAACTGCCTCTTGTACACGGCACTTTATATGAAGTGCTTGATGACTGCTCCCTTCGAAATACCGAGAGAAAATGACAATGACATTCACCAGAAGATTACAATGACGAGGTTGGTGTAGTGTCCCGCTCCGCAAAGGCACTAGATAAATAGAGAAATCGGATTGCTGGCTCTATAATAGAAGACGATTAATCTGGGTGAGTAGACGAAGTCTCATTTGCTGATTCGCTTACGCCTAATAAGAATTTGAGTTTTTTATTGAATGCTATTGTTAATAACAAGATGGTCAATCATTGAGTATGCTTATAAGAGAATCTACATGCTGCTATGCTAAGAACAAGAAAAGAGATAACCTGTATGCTAAAGAAAGATTGTTGCCTGCTAATAAGAAATGAACTGATGCCTGTATGCTAAAGTAAGATTGTTGCCTGATAAAAAGCAATGAATGTTTTCTATGTTAAATCAAATGAGATGATGCCATTCTAATATAGATCTTTGTTCTGAATATGACTCATTGTTATACTTGATAAGAAGAGAGAAACTGTTGGCTATGTGATCCGAAAAGAAGAAAGGCATGAAATGAACATGTCATATATCTGCTAAGGCACGAAATGAACATGTCGAATATCTGAAAGATCTGATCAAATCTGTTATATCTGATAGAACTGCTAGAGTATATGCATTGGTCTCGGACAACTTGTACACAAGTAAAATTTGTCTCTCGGGTGGTATCTGGAGGCGCCTGGAACCACTCGACCTAGGAGAGATTAGGGCCTCCATGTGAAAATAGGAGTCGATATCTAAGTCCTTAGCGACGAGCTGAACCAAAGAGTCACAGCGGCTAATCATGGGATTTTCCATGGACCATCATATAGATAAGTGTTGATTGGTACAGAGCTGAACCGGAGAGTCACAGCTGCCAATTGAGTCCGCATGTGTCCAGAATGTTTTACTAAGAGCTAACGATGCAGAGACAAACATGAAATAAGAATGTTGGTTATGTTATATTTATGCTAATCCTTGTCTTATGCAGGAATGGACTATCGTCTATGGTTAGAATCACTGAAAAGTGATACATTTGTTACTAAGTTTTCTGAACATGAGTTGCTTAAAGAATAAATTATTGCCAAGAATTGCTATGTTCCGTCCAAAGAAGTTATGATAATCATGCTTGTAATCTGACCCTGAGAATATCTTGATTAAGAAAAAAGAATGCTAATGCTATTGTCCCTAAAGAAATGATATGGTTCATGAAACACGCTACGCACTACACATGAAATGTATAGTCATCGTGCTTGAATTGAATAGTCCCTCGTATGCTTAAAATATGTTCTCAAAGAGATATAAACTAACTCTGTATTGCATGAAATGAATATAGGTAAAAGTAGCAAGATCACATCACAAGAAATATTTTCTCACTAAATGAACAGTGATCGTTTCAGACAAATGTAGCTCTTTGTTCACAAATCACCAGTATACTGATATATTGACCCATCATCAGTCTGTATGCAGGTGTAATATGCATCGAGAAGGATAGTCCGAAGCGATAGCCCGAGCCTCATCCTCAGGAGCCAGAAATCAGAAGAGATGCCAAGAGATGAGCATCTATTACAAGAGTTGGTTTTATATATAAAAGGATGTAATGTATGGGAATGGGAACATTGTAATCTGTAAAATTTCTGAAAGAATGTGCATTGTATCAAAGAGAAACGAGAGATTGTAATTTGTTCAAATGAATTCAATAAAAAGAATTGTTTCTTGTTACCATTGTGTTTAATTCATATGTCTGCAAAGTGTCCGCTGCTGCTTCAAACATCTGCAATATGTTCTACTGTGTATCGTCTATCTTGTCTTGTTACAGGTCTTGGCCTTGTACAAGCGAAACTTAGGCTTGCACGGCATCACGCCCAAGCGAGGACGAACGGTCTCACAGAGTCCGAAGCAAGGACGAAAGGACTCTGCGGGATCGGGGCGTGACAGTTGGGATGGGCTAAGAAGTTGCTTTCAAGCAAATATATAACACTACCAACCTAGCAATGACATTGTAAAACAACAATGTCATTGGGCTAAGAACTTCTTTCTATATCTTATTTTTGTCTTTTATTCTTTTGTGTCTGCGTATTTTGTAACGTCTTCTCTTTCTTTTATAATAAAATCATTTTTGAATTACATTTACATTTTTAAAACCACGGAGAATAGCCATTCTTCGTGTCAAAATTACGAAGAATGGTCATTCCCCGTCCTAAAATACAGGAGAATAGCCATTTTTCGTTTCAAAAATCATGTAGAATGGCCATTCCCTGTCTTAAAATTTCGGAGAATGGCCATTCTTCGTGTTAAAATTACGGTGAATGGCCATTTCCCGTGTTATATGCAAGAGAATGGTCATTCTTCGTATCAATATCACGGAGAATTATCATTCTCCTTGTTAATTTAACAGAGAATTCCATTCTCCGTGTTAAAATTGACGAAGAATGACCTTTCTCCGTGTCAAAGTGACGGAGAATGGCCATTCTCCGTGTTAAAGTGATGGAGAATGGCCATTCTCCGAGAAAACTCAATAGAACACTTGGCACAACGAAACAGCAAAGAATAGAGACACAAAAAGTTTGACTTTTATTTACATATGAAAGTCTATTACATGTCCAAAACTACTACAAAAAATCCTACTACAAAGTAAAAAGCCTAAAAGCTACAGCTAGGCACATTTCTCTGGTGTCTCAGCTAGGCGCATCTCTCTGGTGTCTCAGCTAGGCGCATCACTTCAGCATCTCAGCGTAGGCGCATCACCGTTCATCGTCAGAGCGAATCACTTTCTTGTCAATGTGCGGGCGCTTCGACAGAGTGTGGGTTGGCAATCAACCTAAATCCTGGGGCTCTTCTAGCCTAATAAAAATCGAGGCACGTCGACCCCGATCTTTGGATGCAACATGCACCTTCGACAGCCTGTGGCTCTTCCAGCCTAACAAAAACTGGGCCACGGAGATCCTGAACCCAGTAACCAATATTATGGCACATAATCGATGAAATGCACGAACATGGACAGTCCACTCAGCGCATCTCAGTCTTCTGAAGGAGTTCACCACCAAAGCTTCTTTGAACGAAGAGATCGACAACCCACAGGAAAGCGTCTTGCCAATACGGAGGATCGGTCGAGTCCATCTCCACAAGAAAAGCTGAGTAAAATGAGAACAAACTCTCCCTACACTACTGCCATTTATAGGCAAGGGCAACTCGTACTCATGCGCCAAGTGGCAGTCACTTCGAATTCAATTCAATGAATTTGCATTAATGTCAATGAATCTGCCCCTTAGAATTCTGCCAAGTCAGAGAGCCACTAATGCCTTGAAGAACTCAACAGACGAGCCATGCAACAGATGCGTTCGTCAATACCATGCACCTCCTACTGATGCGCCCAATGAAGCACTGGCTAATGCGCCCGTCAACACCATTCTCTATGTTAAAATCATGAAGAATTACCATTCTTCTTGTTAAATTGACAAAAAAATGCCATTCTCTGTGTTAGAATACAGGAGAATGGCCATTCTCCATGTTAAAATCACGGAGAATGGCCATTCTCCGTTTTAATATAACGGAGAATGACCATTCTCCGTCCTAAATGTACCATACTTTGTTAAAAGCATATAATAACATCCAAAAAATGATAACAATAGAAAAATTCAACAGAACCCACACAACAGACTCGAATCCAGGCCTTCCAAGTAAAAGCTAAACAGCACAACCAACTAAGCTGAGACTTACATTTGATGAAAAATGGTAGTACTCAGTATTTATTTAAGTCAAATTGAATACTTTGTTAAAATCACGGAGAATGGTCATTCCCCTTGTTAAATTGACAGAGAATTGTCATTCTCCGTGTTAAAATTAATGGAGAATTATCGTTCTCCTTGTTAAATTGACGAAGAATTACAAAAAAAAAGTTAGGTAAATAAAAGAAAAAAATAATACATAATGATAATTAAATCAACGACGGTTCATATGATTTCATTGGCTCTTTGTCGCTATCTCGCTTTCGTACTTTACAATTACGAAAATCATGACCCAATTTTTTTACAAAATTTATAAATTCTAGGCATGGGGATAGTCTGGCTTGATTTTTCTTAAGAATGCATTTCTTTTGTTGCTACCGGATTTGGCTCTTTAAAATATTCTTGCACTCCATGAACTGCATCAACTACCATTTTTTTCTTCTTCACCAATATCGTTCACCATTTTTTGTAACTCAATCAGCACAGACGACATCAACTCTGTTCCCTTCTCTTGAATTGTGCTTGATTTTTTACAATAATATGTAAACAAATTAACTTGTTCATTAATACCACCATATCTTCTGCTCTTAATACTGTCTGGGTGGATGAATCTCCTTTCTGTGCCAGGTCCGGAGAGATAACTCTCTTTGCAATCCTTGAGCCAACGAGTTTTTATCAAGTTCTTTAGAATATCTGTCAATTGCAATCTCTTTATTGTTGAAAAAACATGCCTACAAGGAATCCCCTTGGTCTCTATCCACAAGCAGTCACAGTTTATGATGTTGTCGACATGATAAAATATAACCATTCGGTTGATACTATTTGGCAACAAATACTTTTGGATAGTACAAACTTCTGATTCTCTTATGATGTGATAGTGGAGAACAGTATATTTATCAGATCGTGATTTCCTTCATTACCTCTATAAACATTTTTTAGTGTAAATTGATGCAAATTGATCTTCTATTATGACCATGCTAGTTTGTTTCACAACTGGTGTTGAGAGTTTATCAGTGACATGCTTACTCATCTGGCCGTAACGTAAGGCCACCAAACCGTGATCATAATGTTGAAGGGCCTTCCATAGTGGCAGCTTCTCATCAAAAATCTTTTCAAAAATGCGTTCATTGATTGACATCTATTTGTTGTAGTAGGACCACCAAAATAATTTTCACGTAGAAATGTGCCCGCTCATCGCTCCCTCGTTCTGTACAATGCAATGGTCCACTCATTTTTCTCTACATTATAATCCCTTAGCATCTGCTGCCAGCTGTTTTTAAATTCTTCGACTGAATAGTACCTGTTTAGAAAACATAGACAATAGCTAAAGTTTTAATACTGTAACAACATACTTTAAAGTAAAGTACCAAGTGTGAGATGTACCTTTTAATCAGAATACTCAATTTTTTTACAAAACCATCTCGGTGTACATATTTGGTTGAATTGTTTAAGATATGCCATGAGCATGTTCAATGAACTACGCTAGGCATTAAATCCTCAATTGCTTTATTCATGGATCTGCAACCATCCGTGAGAACTGTCTCTAGTAATTTGCCATTCATACACTCTTGAAATTTTTGTAAAACCCAAGAATATGTCTCAGCAGACTCATTATGGATCAATGCAAACCCAAACACATAAGTCATTGCATGATTGTTTGTACCCACTAGAACCACCAAAGGTATTTGACATATATTTGTTTTATATGTAGAATCAAATGCTAGTGAATCTCCAAATAATTCGTAATCGAATCGACTTGCACTGTCAGCCCAAAAGAGATGGGTCAATCTGGAATCTTCATCTACCTTGTACGCGTAGAAGAAATCTGGGTCAAATGCCCTCTTTAGCTTGAAGAAATGTAAGTATTGTCGTAGCATCAACATCGTCTAGTGCTCTACTATCTTTAGCTAAAGCATTGTATAAATATTTTTTCGTCCATCTAACCTTATCCCAGCCACCATTATGGTGGACAAATAAATTTCACTACCAAAATATGGCAATTTAGCGACGGCCAGAAACGTCGTCCATCCGTCGGTAAATAGTATTAGCGACGAATCACTGACAGAAATTGGTCAAAATATTCCGTCGGTAAATAGCTCGTCGCTAATAAAGATCCGTCGCTACGTAGTCGTCAAGCGACGGAATAGCAACGGCTTTCCGTCATCATAATTCCTTGCATTAGCGACAACTTCCCGACGGTCTTTCGTCGAATTCAAGTATTACGTACTGAATTGTGTGGACGCTAGCGACAGAAAGTCCGTCGGTAAACCGTCGTAACCGTGTATCAGAGGGTATCGTTCCGTCGCTATTCCGTCGAACGTCGTCGCTAACAAAGGACGGCTTAGCGATGAATCCCTGACGGATAATCCGTTGACATTGCTCTGGAAATACTTGACATTTCCAGAACACTGGCGACGGATATGTCATCGCGACTCCGTCGCGCATCCGTCGACATAGCGACGGATTACTGGCAGAATATTCGTCGCCATAGTTCTGGAAATGCTTGACATTTCCAGAACCATGGCGTCAGCTATTCCCACACGAATCCGTCAAACATGGTATTTCCAGAACTATGGCGACGGATATTCAGATGCTAATCCGTCGACCATGGCGACAGATCTCTGACGGAATATTCGTCGCTAACATTCTGTACATCTTTATGCCATCAGAACCTTGCCGACGGACAATCCGTCGGCAGGTAGTCGCCATGCTAGATATGCCGTCGGCTGGCCGTCGAAAATCCATCGCGAACTGGAAATATTTTTAATTCTACAGGTAGCGACGGATATTCCATTGTCAAGTAGTCGGAAAATGGAAATATCCGTCGCTAACCGGTCACTACTCCATCGCTAAATGAAAATTTTTAAAAAAATTGCAGGCCTTTTCCTGTTCACACAACATACGAACATCGGACCAATGTATAATCACAATATACATTTACTGAGACGAATGTATAATCCATTATAAATCACATACGAATTTAATGCACATAAATTATCCCAGCATCACATAGACCAATATATAATCACAAATATGTATAACCCAAACCAATGTAAAATAAACACCAATTATCCTGAAATTTAAAAACTAGTTATAATCCCAAATTTCCACAAATATGTATAACCACAAATATGCATAACCCAAACCAGTTATAATCTGAAATTTCCACAAATATTCTAAATTTTAAAACTATTCTTATACAATACTTCAAGGAGGAGGAGGAGTTCGATTGTCCGGTGGTGGTAATCCCTCCTGCGATCGACGAATATACTGCTCCACTAGGTACGGCGGCAAGCCGTTAAAGACACTGTTCGAAAGTCGGTGTAGCTGCTCTCGCGACATGAGATCAAGGAGTGTCGTTACAGTCGGAGGCGGTACCAGAGGGGCAGCAGGGTTGAAAGAAAGATGACCGACGGAAGAAAGATTGGCACCAGCAGTCGACGGACCGGCACCAGTAGCAGACGGACCGACACCAGCAGCATACGGACCGGCAGCAGCAGACGGAGGCAAATAGTACGTGGCAATTTGCTCCCGCAAGGACGACACCACCTCGTGCAGCTGCGTAAGCTGCGACCTAACATCATCGTCTGTCAGGGCCACGGAAGGAGGCGGTGTCGGTAGAAATCTCTGAGTCGCCATGTGCAACGGCCCTAGGAAGCCGACTCCGTACAGGTGCTCTTTCTTAAAGCCGTCGACGGTATCTACAAACAAGTCGTTGCGAGCAGCCAAAGAAGAGGGCGTCCGGGCGGGCGTCGTTTCATCGACATCCTCGGTGTCAGTTAACTGAGCCCAACTAAGGGCCTCACGATATGCAGCCTATCAAATAAATGTGTTTATATTATAAGATTTATCTAAGTTGTAATCTAAATCCTATGTTTCACTAAGTTAAGTTTCAATCCTAAGTTTACTTAAGTTATAGTCCGAATACTTATAATTCTAACGTAAATCTCATAAACATAAGTACTTACATCAGTCTCCTTGGCCCTCTCGTCGACGAAGCTCCCGTCCTTCCGTCTCTTGTGCGTATGCTGGAACATGTCGTGCATGGTGACCGATTCTGGCGCCCTTTCCTCCTTTACCGCCCGTTGGGTCTGCATACAAAATTTCCGTAGAACTTAATTAACTACGTATATTAATAATACCTAATTCGATAGTGAAATGAATTTACGGTATCTCACCAGATCTGCAAGCGTCGCTGCGTGGGGCCTTGATCCCCCCGTATAAAGTCCCGCGGCCCGTCGGTTCGCCTTCGCCTTCTCCGATTTCTCCTTGTACGCAGGAGTATTCATCATATCTAAGAGGTCCTCATAATAGTCCTGCCGGATCCAATTCGGCCTCGTCTGCCCCATTTTTATGTTATGAATCATATCCCGCATCTTCTTCGAGGCAGCTCTTCTGTAGGTTCTGCGGATCGTGTCCTCGTGATGGGGGGGCCACTAGTACGTCGTCTAACATACAAATTCAATTATCACGTAATTTAAAAAATGGTTGATTAAAGAGTAACTAATAATTAACCAGAAGATATAGATATATACCCTCAACTCGTCGAGCCAGACGTACTTTATATTTGGTGGTACCGACGAAAAGTTGAGATAGGGACCACGAAAGTTAGCCCTGGTAATTTCTCCAAGAGCCCTGGCAACATTAAACAGAAAAAACCTACAAAGAAGAAACGACTGGATTATTAACTTGAATAAATGAAAGAAATTTAATAAATTATCTTAAATTTACTTACGAGGTTCCTGCGGGCCATAGCTCTCGTCGGAACTCGCCTCTCGGCCTCTCTGGTGCCATCGAAGGATCCGCGGATCCGCGCATGTACTCCCCAGTAACCGGATGAAATCGAGTATGGAGGTACTCTGGGGCCCACTGTGCAGTAACAGGGGGATCCACTGGTGGATCTGCTGGTGGGTCCGATAGCGGAACGGATCCACTAGCAGATCCGGACTCATGCCTCGATAAAGTTGTCGATCGACGGCGGGATGCGTCTGTGCCCGGGGTACTCTCCGGGTCGGGCTCGCTGGATGGGGTCACATCCCGGAAAGATTGAATGCGACCATGACCACCAGCACCACCACGACCACGACCACCACCACCACCACCACCACGACCAGCCATCATGACCTGTAAATAGAACACATAAACATAATTAACAATATAAAAGTTTAAATGAATATAAAATTATAAACTAAAATATATATTCCACCAGTAGGGAGACGAGTGCCGTCGCGACGAAAAAGACTAGGAGTGCCATCTGCAATAAGTAAATAATCGAACGAAAAAAATATGAATTCATGTAATTGCTTTTATGAGGTCAAACTTAATTCACGTAATTGGAAGTGTTTTTAATATACAACAATATTTAACCTAATTATCATCTTCGTTCTCATCCTCGGCCTCGTCTTCATCATCATCCTCCTCCTCCTCATCCTCATCCTTAACTTCATCGTCGATTTCATCTGTATCCTCATCCCCATCAAATTCTTGTTCTTCTTCTTCTACTTCGTCTTCTTCTTCTGCCTCAATATTTGGGACAAGATGCCTTTTTCTCCCCTGGTTAACAGTTAAGTCTTGTGTATCAACCTCTTCCTCCCCTCTATTTTCCTCAACAATATCTTCAACATCCATTGTATCCGAGTGTTGTCCCAAGTAATGGGACTTTTAGATCTGGTCCCCTTGGTATGCTAGATCTCCAATGTTGAATGTATTTTTAGATTTAATCTTGCATATTGTCCACCAGTCAAATCGATCTCTACGACGCCTTGGGTAGCTTGTATAGTAGACTTGAACAGCCTGATTTGCTATCACAAATGTATCGGACCCTCTATACCTCATGCGATGATTTATATCGACAAATCTAAATTGTTTATCGATTCTCCAACCGATATTTGGTGTCGTATCGAACTACTCACATTTGAACATCACAATATGTATATCATATGGGCCAGTATATTGTAAATCTACAATATCCCGAAGCACTCCATAATAGTCAAAGTCCGGCTCTTCGTCATAGATGGTGCCTCTTATGCAAACACTGGAATCCTTGGTACTTATGCCGTCATTGATAAATTCGACATTTATAGCATTCTGAGTTGCCTTAAACCTGAAGCCAATAACGACATAGCCTGGCCAAGTCTTTGTTTGCTTCTTCGGTCCCAATGCCAGATAACGAACACTCTCATTAGTGAGTGTTGTTTCAGGCAATAAAACCTGTAAACAAATATTTATAATTTAAATATTTTAGATTATATATTTATAATCTCAGTTACTTACGTATTTTATAAGAATATATAAAATTAACCTCAATTATAATCTTAGTTACTTACGTATTTGCGAAACCATGACAGAAATGTACAATCAACCTCTCTTTGAAGTCTCTCATCGGTAATATCGGGTGTCCTCATTTTGACTTCATCTCTAAATACACTATTAGAGAAAATAAGAATATATAAGTGTAGTCACTTACTTCATCAAATTAGAGATTATAACGAGTGCAAGTGTACTGACTTACTTCTCCAAATCTTTCACTTCTTGTATGTCACAGTTTAACAAGACATATCGGTGAGCGGCATCATACTCGTCGTCAATCAACCACCATTTTTTACTAGCCCCAACAGGCTTGCCCCTTACATTGAATATACCTCCATCCTCAACGTCCTTGTCATTCCTTTGAGGTCTATTTCGATTTGTCTTAACATGAGTATCAAAATAAATGGAGCAGAAGTTTGACACCTCTTCGATAAGATATGCTTCACATATCGAAGCCTCTATATGAGCCTTGTTGCCAACTTTCTTCTTTGGATGGTGTAGGTATCTAGAGAGACAAATTATCTTGAGAATTAAGAATGAATTTTAAAACCCACTAAAATTTAACTTAAATTATATCGATTTTTATGTACCTTTCAAATGGGTACATCCATCGATAATGAACAGATGCACCGACACGAGCTTCGTATGCTAGATGAATCGGTAGATGCTCCATGCTGTCGAAGAAGCCAGGAGGAAATATTTTCTCCAACTTGCAAATTGTTAAGATAATCTTCTCCTCAAGTTCAACCATGTATTGCACAGTCAACTTAGTTGAACAAATATCCCTAAAGAATATAGATAGTTCGGCCAACGGAACCCATACAGCAGAAGGCAACAACTCTTTCAAAGCAATGGGCAGTAATCTTTCCATAAACACGTGGCAGTCATGACTCTTCATTCCCATTAGCTTTCGTTCATTGAGATCAACGCATCTAGACAAATTCGACACATAGCCGTCGGGAAATCTTAAAGTAGATACCCACTTGCAGATTATTAATCTATCTTTCTTGCTTAATGTGTATTGTGCTATCGGCTTACTTAATTGTCCACCAGCTCCCCTTTGTATCAAGTTCAGATAAGAACATTTTCATATCCTGACAATGTCTTGTCTTGCTTCTGGATTGTCCTTCGTCTTTCCTTTAATATCCATGACGGTATTGAAGACATTATCGAACACATTCTTTTCGATATGCATAACATCAAGATTATGCCTTATAAGATTATCTTTCCAATAAGGCAAGTCCTAGAAGATACTCTGTTTGGTCCAGTTATGGCTTTGTCCAAACCCATCGACACGATTGTTCGATGGATCTTCCATTACAGTGGGCAAGTCCTTTACATCTTCCTAAATATCGTATTCCGATAATCTGGCAGGCGGATGAAAAAATTCTTGTTTTTCAGCTCTGAAAGCGTCTTTGTTCTTTCTCCAAGGATGACTCGCGGGCAGAAATTGACGATGACAATCAAAGAAAGAAGTTTTTTCTCCATGCTTAAGGCGGAACGCCTTACTATTTTCTATGCATATCGGACACGACATGGTGCCGTGAGTACTCCATCCAGACAGCATACCGTATGAGGGAAAATTATTGATTGTCCATATCAGTGAAGCTCTCATCTGAAAGTTCTATTTCCTGGAAATATCATAGGTCGCGACGCCGATCTCCCACAGCTGTTTCAGCTCATCCACCAACGGCTGTAAATATATATCAATATTCTTCATCGAATTTTTGGGACCCGGTATGATAGCTGTCAAGAACATATAAGGAGTCTTCATACACATCCATTGTGGCAGATTGTAAGGGGTCAGAATGACCGTCCAGCAGGAGTATTGAGATCCCGACTGCCCGAAAGGGGCGAAGCCATCAGAACATAGCCCCAGATATACATTTCTAGGCTCTGCAGCAAAATCTGGATGACGCAAATCAAAATATTTCATGCCTCTCCATCCGAAGGATGTGACAATTCTCCATCGTCCTTTGTGTTTTCTTCGTTGTGCCACATCATATGTTCTGCTGTATTCTGAGACATATACATCCTCTGCAAGCGCTTCATGATCGACAAGTAATGCATATACTTGTAAGGACGTCGTTTTCTAGTTGACTTTCTTTTTCCCCTGACTGACTTGTAACGATCCGTATTACAAAAGCTGCAACTTTTTATATCCTCGTTCTTCTTGTAGTACAACATGCATCCGTTACGACAACAATTTATCTTCTCGTACCCCAGTCCCAGTTGTCAGACCATCATCTTCGACTTGTAGAAGTTTTTTGGAAGCTCTTTTGATTCCTAAGGTAACACCTCCTTGATTAGTTGTATAATCCGATCATAGCAAGTTTGTGGCAAGTTAAAATCGGACTTTATGTTCAACAACTGCATCGTCACTGACAGTACAGAATGTGGCTCACAACCAGGATATAAAGAAGTTTCAGCATCCTGAAACATATCATAGAACTCCTTCGCCTCGGGATTAGGATCCTTCGGAACTAAATTAGGCCCTACCTCGTCATACATCATATCTCGTTCAAGGTTCTGCAGGTCTCCATAATCAACAGAGCATTCGTCATCTTCGACGACAAAATCCGTTGCAGCATTATCATCAAAAGCATAAGTAGCAGCATTCGCAACCTGTCTTTCCGTATATAGTTCATCTTGCGATGACCACTTGCCGTAATCACGTACGAAATCCTTACAGGTCAAATGATCTCTTACACTCACCACTTTTTTGTAACGTCTATTGCGACAATTACGACATGGACACTTGATTTTGTTACCGTCCATATACTGAGCTTTGCTCATGGCATACTTAAGAAACACTTCTACGCCTGCTTAAAAATCGTCACTCACACCTATTCTGCTCTCGTGTTGTCGTTTGTACATCCATGTACGATCAACAAAATAACGATCCATCACAGATTGGATGTGAAAATATGTATCGTAAGACAAACTAAACATAATTAGTATATAATCATTTAACTGGTGGATCTGCTGGTATATAGGCCGGATGTACTTAGTATCGACCGCATCAGATTAGTATCGGTCTATAGGTTTGGTATAGGCCGTATCAAATTGGTATTGGCCTTAGCGAATTGGTATCGTCCTATACCAAACCGATACGCTAAGGTCAATACCATCCGATACGACCTATACCAAACTGATATACCGATACTAATCTGCTAGATCGATACTAAGTACATACGGATACCGATACCGATACCAATACCGATAGTTTGATACCGATACCGATAGTTCGATACCGATAGTACGATAACGATAGTGCGATACCGGTACCGATAGTGCGATACCGATAGTTCGATACCGATACCGATAGTCCGATAGTCCGCTAGCGAACCGATAGTTCGATACCGATACCGATAGTTCGATAGTCCACTAAGTCCAATTGATTCCTCTTAAGCGTTGAGCATGTTATACACGGTTCAACTTGACGGGTCAGTAAATATTTTTGTGGTGTTGTATGCTTGCAGCAGCAAATCAAGTTTTAGGGTCATTATAGGTGAATAAATAATTATCTTAACTGGAAACAAGATATATCAAAAGCAATTACCTTTAGAATCAAAGGGATTGCACTTGTATCGACTATATACCTTGGATATGCCCTCATATTTCCTTCCTAGCTCCCAAACATTGTCTAGGAGAAAACGTGCAATATCGGCCGTATCAATATGATACGACCGATACCGATATGATTTGGCATGTCCCGATCCAATACCAATCGCTACCGATACTGATGTTGAGGTATATTTCTCATCAATTCGGCAAAGAAAATTGAACGAAAAAGACCAATCAGCAATGGTGTAAAAGCATATTAGGGTTGTAAAAACATGCAAAATAAAGAAAGCTTATTTATCGCAGGTAAATCAATCGGCAAGGATGACTATTATTTCATTCAATTTTAAAATTACTGAGAAACAACACAAAAGAAATACTTAAACTATGCCTAAATGTATAATATATACTTTTTAATATTTTTTAATAATTATTTGTTTTCCGATACAAAAATCTAGATACTCCGATCCGAAACCACTGATACCGCCGAAATCAGTACTCACGGAAAGGGTTCGATACCGATTCCATTCTGATACTCCGAACCTTGCAGTCCCGGATCCCCACATTATGTCAGTACCAGGTAGGAAGTATATAGAATCTGATGTATTCACCTAATTATTGTTCGAATTTTCATGTATCGCATAACATAACAAACACATGTTTATCCCCCCCCCCCCGCCGCCCCCACCCCCCGCCTCCCCCGCCGCCCCCCAGCACCCGATGCACTCGCCGCCCCAGCCGTCCCCGCAGTCTCCGCCACCCCCGCAGCCTTCGACGCCCCCGGCCCGCTGTACCCATGACCACCGCAAGAAAGAGAGAGATAGAGAGGGGATTACCTTTGGGAGAGAGAGAGAGGAGAGGTCGCCGATCACCACCGCGGGAGAGATAGAGAGGAGAGAGAGGTCGCCGATCACCGTCGCGGGAGAGAGAGAGAGAGTAAAATTTGGAGGGAATGAAAAGTTCCCCCCGTTGTTTCAATTTAAGTCTGGGCATATATTTAGCGACCGACTAGCGACGGATAACATCCATCGCTACGCCGACGCTATATTATAAACCTGGCGACGACATTTCCGTCGCTACGTAGTTGGCAATTTATCCTGCCACTTCTTCCAACATTTCCTACCAAATCGTCGACAGCATAGCGACGGATAAAAATCTGTCGCCATATCGCCGATGCCTTGGCGACGGACATCGAACCTTCTATCACCCTTAAAACAAAAAAAAGGATATCGGTTTATCGTCGGTATGCCGTCGGCGATTTGTCGCAAATCCGTCGCTAATTACGACAAAATGTATCCGTCGCTAACCATCTGTCGCTAATTGACTGTATATAGCTCCCCTTCCCAGAAATTTTCGTAATTATTTATTTATTTATTTAATTTAAATGGTGATTTTTAAATTTGTTTTAGAAATAATTATTTCGTTAATTATTGCAGTAGACGACTTTAGCCATGGTTGAGTTTTGAAGTACTAGACGACTAGGAATCATGGCACGGATAGTGTAGTGGCGTGCTTTGATTAGTGTATTAGCCCTGGTAGGGAAGGCCGAGTCATAGGGATGTCCTAACTAAGAAAACCAGGCCAATTTGCGACTTAACCCTTACCGAAGATTTTATTTATTATTTAATTATTTATTATTAAGGTTTATTGACTTGTGGAAGACCCAGTTGTACCAGACCAGTCTGAACTGGACCCGAACTGAGCCCGAGCCCATGTAGTCATGCGGTACGTCCAATGACATTCTGTTGATACATTTTGTATGATTGTGTCATATTCCATTTTAGTGATCTAATGGATATTTCTAAGTGTTCTTATTTAAATATTATAAATATCATTATTATTTGATAATCAATGATAATTGCATAAAATAGGTCCTTATACATTTTTGGGATTATTAGACTGTGCATGATGGTATATAGCCATTATTGGTTATTGAATTTCATTATTTCTGTTATTATTATTTTATTAAGGTTATACAATATTAATTTATTATTGTGGTTATTAAATATAAATTATTTACTATTATTAGTTATTATCATTTTATTATTTATTAAAGTATATACATATAAATATTATATATATATGTGTGAATGTGTATGTATATATATGTGTAGGTGTATATATAATATATATGTAGGTGTATATATAAATATACGTTATATGTGTGTATGTGAATATATATATAAATGTATAATATATATGTATATGTGTATAAATGTGTATATGTGAATATATAAATTATATATAAGGTTTGTGTGTATATACATTGGAATATATCTACTTAAATAGTATTAATGGAATTATGTATATATATATATATAAATAAAATATATATATATATAATATATATATATATATATATATATATATATATATATATATATATAAATATATGTATTTGTATACATAGGTATATAGAGGAAACCCCAGCCCACGCATGAGCCCACAGCAATCCAGCCATGGGCCTTTCCCCTCAGCCAGCCCGGGCCCAACTAGCCCAAAGAGCATAGGAGCAGCCACCCCAGCCCACTCAGTACAGGCCGGCCCATCCCGGCTACAAATCCCCAAGCCAGTGAACCCGAGCGGCCCATATCAAATGATATGTGTTATCACAGAACAACGAAACCAACAACAGTGCCGTGTATAAATACGTATAGAGAGAGAGTGGAGAGGAGAGTTGACAAAACCCTAGGTTCTGACGGGCGCGCCCGAACCTGCGCTCCACCACGTCGCC